>SJYQ01000648.1:1324033-1400232 GCA_006410935.1 Redunca redunca | reverse complement strand
AAAATGTCAGAAAGTAATATTCTTCCCCAGGAGGCATTTTAATTTGCCTTTTCCTGAGTAATAAGTGACTGAAGACTGTTCCAGGTGTTTATTACACTTTTAGTCTCCCTTAACATAATATCCTTGTACAGTCCTTTGCTCATTTCTCTCTTTAATTTTGTTGTTTTAATATTATTGATTTATAGAAATTGGCAGTGGTTTTCAACTGAAAGTTTTATGTGATGCATTTTTTTCTTCAAGATTGCAGCTTGCATTTTCATTCTTTGTACTATTGTTAGATACCCCACACACAGCATAGCAATTCTTCATTTAATGTGGTTTAATTCATCAAAAAATTCCATTACTTGTGCTTCATGTTTTTTTTTTTTTTTTAAAGGTTTGAAAAATGTGCTCAGTAGCTCAGTCATATCTGACTGTTTGCAACCCCATGGGCTATATGTAGCCTGTCAGGTTCCTCTGTCCACGGAATTCTCCAGGCAAGAATACTGGAGTGGATTGCTATTCCCTTCCCCAGGGGATCTTCCCAACCCAGAGATTAAACCCAGGTCTTCTGCACTGCAAGCAGATTCTTTTCCACCTGAACTACCAGAAGAACCCAAAATAGCACATATGCCATTACTATTAATAACTTTCCTGATGTAAAAATATGGTTCTAGGAAATCATCTGTTATTGGTAATAATGTTCTGATATGAGCTAAATTAAACCCGTAAGGTTTATCTCAAATATTGTGAGGTAGGTTTATTGCTGGAAGCCAGTGTTTAAAAAGAGTAAGTGCCTTTCCAAATGTCTATGGCTATTCAGTGGTCTGTGGTATTGTGAGTATTCAATCTTGTTGAGATAATGAAAGAGAGCCTCCCCTGCAAAAACAATGTTGGTACCAGTCTGTAAGGGACACGGGCAGAGGCAGGAAATGACCTTGTTACTTGGTTAGTGATTTCACCTTAGTCCCTGAAAGTATAATTGAAATCATCATTTGATTCCAAGAGAGTCAGACATGGGTCTTACTATTTTTAATGCCCTGGATCTTTGAAGCCAAGAAGCAAGTGATTCTTTCTATCTCCCCAAATTCAGAACTATGATTAAAAAGATAAGTTGGGAAGTGCATGAAATATGACTCAGGAGACCTGCATTTCAGAAAAAAAAAAAAAAAACTGATTTAAAAATGAATAGAAGACCTTAATAGACACATTTCCAAAGAAAACAGACAGATGGCCAACAGACATATGACAGATGCTCAATATCACTAATCATTAGGAAAATGCAAATCAAAACTAAAGTGAAATATAACCTCACAAATGTCAGCATGGCTAGCATCAAAAAGACAAGGCATAGGAAGTGCTGGTGAGAATATGGAGAAGAGGGAAGACTTCTTCAATGTTGATGGGGATGCAGAATGGTGCAGCCACTATGGAAAACAGTAAAGAGGTTCCTCAAAATGTTAAAGACGGAACAATCGTTCAGTCTAGCAATCCACTTCTGGGTATTTATCTGGAAAAAACAAAACAAGAATAACAGTTAATGATGGAATCCCTAGAAATCTAAGCCTTTAGTTCAGAGGTATGAGAAATAACCAATGTAAGCTGAGAGAGTGTGAAGAGATGACATATGGAAGTTGGTTATCAAATGTATTATTAAATAAACTATTGGAAAAGTCCCCACCATAGTATAAAAAAATGACAAAGAGTAAAACCACTAGTGCCCCAACCACTAACACCAAAGAAGTGGGAATTGAATGGTTCTATGATGACTTACAAAATTGTAGAGAACTGACACCAAAAGAAAGCTGTCCTAGTCATCATAGAATACTGGAATGCAAAAGTAGGAAGTCAAGAGATACCTGGGATAACAGGTAACTTTGGCCTTGGAGTACAAAATTAAGCAGGGCAAAGGTAACAGTTTTGTCCAGAGAACGCACCAATCATAGCAAACACCCAGTCTGAACAACACAAGAGATGACTCCACATGTGGACATCACCACATGGTCAATATCAAAATCAGATTGGTTATATTCTTTGCAGCCAAAGATGGAGAAGCACTATACAGTCAACAAAAAAAAAAGAAAAAGAAAAAAGACCAGGAGCTGAGTGTGGCTCAGATCATGAATTCCTTTACTGTCAAATTCAGACTTACATTGAAAAAAGTTGGGAAAACCACTAGACCATTCAGCTATAACATAAATCAAATCCCTCATGATTATACAGTGGAAATGACAAAAAGATTCAAGGGATTAGATCTGATAGACAGAGTGCCTGAAGAACTATGGAAGGAGGTTTACAACACTGTACAGGAGGCAGTGCTCAAGACCATCCCCAAGAAAAAGAAATGCAAAAAGGCAAAATAGCTGTCTGAGGAGGGCTTCCAAATAGCTAAGAAAAGAAGAGAAATGAAAAGCAAAGGAGAAAAGAAGATATCCACCTGAATGCAGAAGTCCAAAGAATAGCCTTCTAAGAGAGAAGAGAAGAGATAAGAAAGCCTTCCTGTTTTGAAGAGATAAGAAAGCCTTCCTAAGTGTTGAATGCAAAGAAATAAAATGAAACAATAGAATGGGAGACACTAGAGATCTCTTCAAGAAAATTAGAGATACCAAGTGAACATTTCATGCAAATATGGGCACAATAAAGAACAGAAATGATATGGACCTAACAGAAGCAGAAGATATTAAGAAGAGGTGGCAAGAATACACAGAAGAACTATAGAAAAAAGATCTGCATGACCCAGATAAACACGATGGTGTGATCACTCACCTAGAGCCAAACATCCTTAAATAGGAAGTCAAGTAGGCCTTAGGAAACATTGCTACAAACAAAGCTTGTGGGGTGATGGAATTCCATTTGAGCTATTTCATATCTTAAAAGATGATGCTGCTAAAGCGCTGCACTCAATCTGCCAGCAAAATTGGAAAACTCAGCAGTGGCCACAGGACTGGAAATGGTCAGTTTTCATTCCAATTACAAAGAAAGGCAATGCCAAGAATGTTGAAACTACTGCACAATTGCACTCATCTCACATGCTAGCAAAATAATGCTCAAAATTCTCCAAGCCAGGCTTCAACAGTACATGAACTAAGTACTTCCAGATGTTCAATCTGGATTTAGAAAAGGCAGAGATCAATTGCCAACATCTGCTGGATCATAGAAAAAGGAAAAGAATTCCAGAAACACATCTGCTTCTACTTCATTGACTATGCTAAAGCCTTTGACTGTGTGGATCACAACAAGCTGTGGGAAATTCTGAAAAAGATGGGAATACCAAACCACCTGACCTGCCTCCTGAGAAATCTGTATGCAGGTCAAGAAGCAATAGTTAGAACTGGACATGGAACAACAGACTGGTTCCAAATTGGGAAAGGAGTACATCAAGGCTGTATCTTTTTATCCTGTTTATTTAAGTTATATGCAGAGTACATCATGCAAAATGCCAGACTGGATGAAGCACAAGCTGGAATCAAGATTGCCAGGAGAAATATCAATAACCTCAGAAACGCAGATGACTGCACCCTTATGGCAGAAAATAAAGAGGAACTTAAAAGCCTCTTCACTGTGAAGAAAGCTGAGTGACAAAGAATTGATGCTTTTGAACTGTGGTGTTGGAGAAGACTCTTGAGAGTCCCTTGGACTGCAAGGAGATCCAACCAGTCCATCCTAAAGGAGATCAGTCCTGGGTGTTCATTGGAAGGACTGATGCTAAAGCTGAAACTACAATACTTTGGCTACCTGATGTGAAGAGCTGACTTACTGGAAAAGACTCTGATGCTGGGAGGCATTGGGGCCAGGAGGAGAAGGTTATGACAGAGGATGAGATGGCTGGATGGCATAACGGACTCGATGGACGTGAGTCTGAGCGAACTCCAGGAGTTGGTGATGGACAGGGAGGCCTGGTGTGCTGTGATTCATGGGGTCACAAAGAGTTGGACACGACTGAGTGACTGAAATGACTGACTGACTGACTGAAAAAGCCTCTTGATGAAAGTGAAAGAGAACAGTGACAAGAGTGGTTTAAAACTCAACATTCGAAAAGCAAAGATCATGGCATGTGGTCCCATCCCTTCATGGCAAATAGAAGGGGAAACAATGAAAACAGTGAGACTCTATTTTCTTAGGCTCCAAAATCACTGCAGAAGGTGACTGCAGCCATGAAATTAAAAGATGCTTGCTCATTTGAAGAAAAGCTATAACAAACCTAGATAGTGCATTAAAATGCAGAGATGCTACCCTGCTGAATAACGTCTGTATATTCAATGCTACTGTTTTTTCATTAATCATGTATGGGCCTGAGAGTTGGATCATAAAGAAGCTGACTGCCAAAGAATTGATGCTTTTGAACTGTGGTGTTGGAGAAGACTCTTGAGAGTCCCTTGGACAGCAAAGAGATCCAACCAGTCAACCCTAAAGGAAATCAGTCCTGAATGTTCATTGGAAGGACTGATGCTGAATCGGCAACTGCAATACTATGGCCCCCTATGTGAAAAACTGTCTCATTAGAAAATACCCTAATCCTGGGAAAAACTGAAGGCAGGAGGAGAAGGCGACAACAGAAGATGGGATGCTTGGATGGCATCACTGACTCAATAGACATGAGTTTGATCAAGCTCCAGGAGTTGATGATGGACATGGAAGCCTACCGTGCTGCAGTCTGTGGGGTCACAAAGAGTCAGACATGACTGAGTGACTGAACTGAACTGAAATAGTAGAACAAAAAAGAATACTATGTGTAATTCAATACACATCCACATCAATGTGCATTGTAGCAGTATTTACAATAGCCATGATATGGAAACAATTGAGATCCCATCAATAGATGAATGGATAAAGAAGATATGGAGTTTCCAGATGGCACTAGTGGTTAAAAACCTACCTGTCAGTGCAGGAGAGGCAAGAAACTTAGCTTTCATCCCTGGGTCCAGAAGATCCTCTAGAAGAGGACAAGGTGACTCACTCCAGTATTCTTGCCTGGAGAATCTCATGGACAGAGGAGCCTGGTGGACTACAGGCCACAGAGCCACAAAGATTTGGACACAGCTGAAGTAATTTAGCATGCATACAAATGATTCTATTCATCCATAAAAGAAACCTTGCTCTTTGTGAGAATATGAATGAATCTATAGTGTAGCATGCTACGAGTGAAATAAATTAGAGAAATACAAATATGATCTCACTTTTATAAGAAATATCAAAATAAAATGACAAATGAAAACAAACTCATTTATAGAACATACAGTGGTTACCAGAGGGGAGGGTGGTAGTAAGAATGGGCAAAACAGGTGAAGGGGATTAAACAATACAAACTTCTAGTTAGAAAATAAATAATCAACACAGATGTAGTATACTGCACAAAAACTATAGTCCATATTATTGTAATAACTTTAATGGTGACGATGGTTACTAGACTTATTATGTTTGCCATTTTGTATCAGATTGAATAACTATGTAGTGTACCTGAATGAAACATGATACTATTGGTCAACTATATTTCCAAAAAGACTTGTAGAAAAATAAAAATAAAACTTTTTTTTTTTTCTAATAAGAATTAGGAAAAACTCCACCCCCTCCAATTATGTGATCTTGGGAAAGTAGGCAACTTTCATGGAAACATTGTGAGTAATGAACGACCAGTGTGTGTAAAACCAAGATGATCAATACATTACAGATTTAGTCATTGTTTTATTTTAGTTAAACGGGTACTGTCTTATTATCTAGCAAAGACATAAAAAGCATGGACGTGGGAATCAGAATTGAATTCAGATCTAGTTTTTACCACATATTATCTATATGACGAGGCTCATTACACAATCAATTCGAGCCCCAGGTTTTCTTATAGAAAATAGTAAGTGTTGTTCTTAAATCTTAGGATTGCTGGAAGGTAAAATGTGCATGACGTAAGTACCTAGCAAATAATAAAGCTTAAACAGTTAATGTTTTCTATTCTTATGTGAGATTTGGTTATATTTAATATTTTTAATATATTTGATATTTTTAACATTTAGAAAACATACTGATTCACTATTAGCTTTCTACCATTCCCCAATTCAAAAGTTATGGAAAGTTATTTCTTTGTGTCTGAGTGTGATCTTCATAAACCTGTGTAAAGCCACATCATGTTAAAAATTCTCTAATATAAAGAAAACTAATGATAAAAGCCGAAGGGCAGACACAGGGATCAACTAGGGCTCTATAAAAAGCCGTTTCCTGCATCCCACAGAGCAATTGACTCTTCTCGGAGTTATCCTTCACGGTAGAACCCTGTCACCTTCAAACAGTGCAATCCATAAACACAAAAACAAAGAGGTTAGGTGCATGCCTAAGAGATTCAATTCTTCATTTTTCTCAAACTCTAAAAGAAGTGGTATGGATTATGCTAAAAAGATTATGGATGGACTCTTAAAGACCCTGTAAGCTTGGATTAGTACAGCAGTATTCTCCAAAGAAAGAAGGATAAAAAAAAAAAAAGAATTTGAATACAATGAGCTGATTTTTTGGAAACCACACCTCAAGTATATTTAAAAGAGTACATTCTTTTATTTTATTTTACTTTATTATTATTATTTTACTTTACAATATTGTATTGGTTTCACCATACATCAACATGAATCCACCATGGATGTACACATGTTTCCAATCCTGAACCCGTCTACCACTTCCCTCCCCATACCATCCCTCTGTGTTATCCCAGTGCACCAGCCCCAAGCATCCTGTATCCTGCATCAAACTTAGACTGGCGATTCATTTCTTATATGATATCATACATGTTTCAATGCCATTCTCCCAAAACATCCGACACTCTCCCTCTCCCAAAGAGTCCAAAGCCTGTTCTATACATCTGTGTCTCTTTTGCTGTCTCACATACAAGGTTATTATTGCCATCTTTCTAAATTCCATATATATGTGTTAGTATACTGTATTAGTGTTTTTCTTTCTGATTCACTTCACTCTGTATAATTTGCTCCAGTTTCATCCACCTCATTAGAACTGATTCAAATGTATTCTTTTTAATGGCTGAGTAATACTCCATTGTGTATATGTACCACAGCTCTCTTATCCGTTCATCTGCTGACGGACATCTAGGTTCTTGATGACTGTAGCACAACATCCTAAAGTAAAAGCATTTAAATGTAATTTAAATGCAAGTAATTTAATTTCAAGAGCTCTTTGATCTGCTTTTAGAAGAAAAAAATAATATGTTCTATATTTGTTATTTTGCTATATACTTTCAACAAACAACTAACTTTCTATTGAAAATCTACTATGTGCTTAAAAACCTGTGTGGATGATGACAATATAAAACAAATACTGTATGATATCAGTTAAATGTATAATTTAAGAAAGCCAAACCTATAAAAACAGACAGCGAGATGGTGATTGCCACAGGCTGGTGGGTGGGGAAATAGGAGAGAGGTTTAGGCGGACAGACTTGCAGCTAGGAGCAAATAAGTCCTAGTGATTGAATGCATATTATGGTAAATATAGACAACAATATTTATTATAATCATCAGACTTGCTAACTATTCATATCACCACAGTGGCAATCATATTATACATCAAACCAATATGATGTACACCTTAAATGTACATAATGTTATATTTCAGTTAAGAAATGAAGAATATATAATTTGGACCAGATTTGAAGGATGGAGAAGCAACAATAAACATAAAATTTATGGCAATGATAAAATCTCATTAATAAATACTATAATTTGGGCCAGGTCTATACTAGTCCTAGTACTCAGTACTGTGCTTGTAATTGGTGGGCTTTATCTCATTGAACCTTTATCTGACTTATTTCTGGCTCAGTATTTGACACTACATAGTGGCCCAAGCAGTGTCAGACTTTATTTTTGGGGGCTCCAAAATCACTGCAGATGGTGACGGCAGCCATGAAATTAAAAGACGCTTACTCCTTGGAAGGAAAGTTATGACCAACCTAGATAGCATGTTCAAAAGCAGAGACATGACTCTGCTGACTAAAGTCCGTCTAGTCGAGGCTATGGTTTTTCCAGTGGTCATGTATGGTTGTGAGAGTTGGACTGTGAAGAAAGCTTAGCACTGAAGAATTGATGCTTTGAAGTGTGGTGTTGGAAAAGACTCTTGAGAGTCCCTTGGACTGCAAGGAGGTCCAATTAGTCCATTCTAAAGGAGATCAGTCTTGGGTGTTCTTTGGAGGGACTGACGCTAAGGCTGAAACTCCAGTACTTTGGACACCTCATGCGGAGAGTTAACTCACTGGAAAAGACCCTGATGCTGGGAGGGATTGGGGGCAGGAGGAGAAGGGGACAACAGAGGATGAGATGGCTGGATGGCATCACCGACTCGATGGACAGAAGTTTGGGTGAACTCCGGGAGTTGGTGATGGACAGGGAGGCCTGGCTTGCTACGATTCATGGGGTCGCAAAGAGTCGGACACGACTGAGCAACTGAACTCAACTGAAGTGGTCCAAGCAACATTTTTGAACATCATTATTGCTTCCTTCTTTCAACATTCCTAAACTTTGATTCATCAAATTCTACTAACAATCACCCTTAAACATCTTTCCAGTTAACAAAATTATTTCCATCTTCATTGTTCCTCTATTACACCTACCACCAACCTCCAGTACAACATAATAACTTACTGATATTTTATGTGGTCCCTATTCTTCACTTCTCGCTGTATCTACAGTTTTGCCATGGCCTCTTGGTGAGCTGAATGTATTTCTTCACTCCTTTACATTATGTTTGCCCATGTAACTTGGTTTCACCACTCTGGTATGGAATAAAGTAGCCTTAAGACAGTATTATCTAATATAACTTTCAGTGATGATGGCAATATGCATTACCTGTACTGTTTAAAACCATATTGGTATCATTATGTGTTTGTTTTTTTTTTATTTCACACATATGTGTTACTATATTTTGCTTGTTTTATTTTTCTGATTTCACTCTGCATGACAAACTCTAGGTCCATCCACATCTCTATAAATGACCCAATTTTGTTTCTCTTTATGGCTGAGTAACATTCCTTTGTATATAGGTACCACATCTTCTTTATCCATTCATCTCTTGGTAGACATTTAGATTGCTTCTGCATGCTGGCTACTGTAAAGAATGCTGCAATGAACATTGAAGTGCATATATATTTTTAAATTATGGCTTTCTCAGCGTGTATGCACAGTAGTGGGTTTTCCCAGTCATATGGTAATTCTATCTTTAGTTTTCTTAAAGGAATCTCAGTGTTCTGTGTTGAGTTAGATGGGTGGAATTGTAGGGAGGAGGGAAGTCCCCAAGTGAGGGGATAATGTAAGTATATACCTGATTCACTTCGTTGTACAGCAGAAACTGACACAACACGGTAAAGCAATCAACACCAATACAAATAATTTTTAAAATATTAGTGACATGTAGGATTTGAGCACTTGAAATGTGTCTTTTATAAAATCAGGAATTATTGTTTAATGTTGTTTAACTTTAGTTAATCAAAGCAAGCTTAAATGGCTACATATAGTGAGTAGCTACAAAGGTCCATCTAGTCAAAGCTGTGGTTTTTCCAGTAGTCATGTACGAATGTGAGAGTTGGACTAGAAAGGAAGTTGAGCACAGAAGAATTGATGCTTTTGAACTGTGGTGTTGGAGCAGACTCCTGAGAATCCCTTGGACTTCAAGGAGATCCAACCAGTCCATCCTAAAGGAGATAAGTCCTGGGTGTTCTTTGGAAGGAATGATGCTAAAGCTGAAACTCCAGTACTTTGGCCAGCTGATGTGGAAAACTGACTCATTTGAAAAGACCCTGATGCTGGGAAATATTGAAGGCAGGAGGAGAAGGGGATGACAAAGGGTGAGATGGTTGGATGGCATCACTGACTCAATGCACATCAGTTTGAGTAATCTCCAGGAGTTAGTGATAGACAGGGAAGCTTTGTGTGCTGCAGTCCATGGGGTCACAAAGAGTAGAATACTACTGAGCAACTGAACTGAACTGATCTGAACGATATGTAAAATACAGGACAATACAGCCTTGCAAGCTTTCACAGATTTCTGTTTTTTTCTCTAGAAACTGCTGTTTCTATGAAATACACATGCTTAGCTCACCCACTTGTCAAAAGAAAAACACGAGACACACATAGTAAAGCAATTCTTGCTGAGCCCAGTCTAGATCAGCTGACCTTCAACTGACTTTACATAAAATAGATGTATTGTTGTTTTAAGCCATCAAGCATTTGGGTGATTTGTTATGCATCAAGATAACTAATACACATGGTCTGTGTTGATGCTTACTTCTCTGTACATTGCAATCAACATGGTCTTACACAACCAAAAATCTAGTTTTGCCACTGTGTGTCTTATCATCCTTCAGGGCTTCCTTCTGTCATAGAAAAATGTAAACTTCTTAGTATGAGTTTCAGGATTCTTGCTAATTATTCCTTTACATCCTTCAGCAATCCCATACTATTTCCTGCATTTTATTATTTTTTTGCATGTAATTTTTGTTTTATCTATTTTCTTTTTCTTTTTTTTTTTTTTTTACTTTACAATATAGTATTGGTTTTGCCATACACCCACATGAATCCACCATGGGTGTACACATGTTCCCCATCCTGAACCCCCCTCCTACCTCCCTCTCTGTACCATCCCTCTGGGTCATCCCAGTGCACCAGCCCCAAGCATTCCTGCATCTTAAAAGCCATGACTTCAAGCTGGTTTTAGAAAAGGCAGAGGAACCAGAGATCAAATTGCCAACATCTGCTGGATCATCGAAAAAGCAAGAGAGTCCAGAAAAGCATCTATTTCTGCTTTATTGACTATGCCAAAGCCTTTGACTGTGTGGATCACATTAAACTGTAGAAAATTCTGAAAGAGATGGGAATACAAGATCACCTTACCTTCCTCCTGAGAAACCTATATGCAGGTCAGGAAGCAACAGTTAGAACTGGACATGGAACAACAGACTGGTTCCAAATAGGAAAAGGAATACATCAAGGTTGTATATTGTCACCCTGCTTATTTAACTTATATGCAGAGTACATCATGAGAAACGCTGGGCTGGAAGAAGTACAAGCTGAAATCAAGATTGCCGGGAGAAATATCAATAACCTCAGATATGCAGATGACACCACCCTTATGGCAGAAAGTGAAGAGGAACTAAAAAGCCTCTTGATGAAAGTAAAAGAGGAGAGTGAAAAAGTTGGCTTAAAGCTCAACATTCAGAAAATTAAGATCATGGCATCTGGTCCCATCACTTCATGGGAAATAGATGGGGAAACCGTGGAAACAGTGGCAGACTTTATTTTTCTGGGTTCCAAAATCACTGCAGATGGTGAATGCAGCCATCTCAACTCCTCTTCAGTTCAGCTCAGTTCAGTCGCTCAGTCATGTCTGACTCTTTGCGACCCCATGAATCACAGCATGCCAGGCCTCCCTGTCCATCACCAACTCCTGGAGTTCACCCAAACTTATGTCCATCGAGTCAGTGATGCCATCCAGCCATCTCATCCTCTGTTGTCCCCTTCTCCTCCTGCCCCCAATCCCTCCCAGCATCAGGGTCTTTACAAATGAGTCAACTCTTTGCATGAGGTGGCCAAAGTATTGGAGTTTCAGCCTCAGCATCAGTACTTTCAATGAACACCCAGGACTGATCTCCTTTAGGATGGACTGGATGGATCTCCTTGCAGTCCAAGAGACTCTCAAGAATCTTCTCCAACACAACAGTTCAAAAGCATCAATTCTTCAGTGCTCAGGTTTGTTAACAGTCCAACTCTCACATTCATACATGACCACTGGAAAAACCATAGCCTTGACTAGACAGACTGTTGGCAAAGTAATGTCTCTGCTTTTGAATATTCTATCTAAGTTGGTCATAACTTTCCTTCCAAGGAGCAAGCGGCTTTTAATTTCATGTCTGCAATCACCATCTGCAGTGATTTTGGAGCCCCCCAAAATAAAATCTGTCACTGCTTCCACTGTTTCCCCATCTATTTCTCATGAAATGATGGGACCAGATGCCATGATCTTCGTTTTCTGAATGTTGAACTTTAAGCCATCCTTTTACTGTCCTCTTTTACTTTCATCAAGAGGCTTTTTAGCTCCTCTTCACTTTCTGCCATAAGGGTGGTGTCATCTGCATATCTGAGTTTATTGATATTTCTCCCAGCAATCTTGATTCCAGCTTGTGCTTCTTCCAGCCCAGCATTTCTCTTGATGTACTCTGCATATAAATTAAATAAGCAGGGTAACAATATACAGCCTTGACGTACTTCTTTTCCTATTTGGAACCAGTCTGTTGTTCCATATCTAGTTCTAACTGTAGTTATGTGGGCCTTAGAAAACCTCAGTATGAACAAAGCTAGTGGAGGTGATGGAATTCCAGTGGAGCTATTTCAAATCCTGAAAGATGATGCTGTGAAAGTGTTTCACTTAATATGCCAACAAATTTGGAAAACTCAGCAGTGGCAACAGGACTGCTAAAGGTCAGTTTTTATTCCAATCCCAAAGAAAGGCAATGCCAAAGAATGTTCAAACTACCACACAATTGCACTCATCTCACACGCTAATAAAGTAATGCTCAAAATTCTCCAAGCCAGGCTTCAGCAATACGTGAACCGTGAACCTCCAGATGTTCAAGCTTGTTTTAGAAAAGGCAGAGGAAACAGAGATCAAATTGCCAACATCTACTGGATCATAGAAAAAGCAAGAGAGTTCCAGAAAAACATCTATTGCTGTTTTTTGACTATGCCAAAACCTTTGACTGTGTGGATCACAATAAACTGTGGAAAATTCTTCAAGATATGGGAATACCAGACAACCTGACCTACCTCTTGAGAAACCTATATGCAGGTCAGGAAACAACAGTGAGACTGGACATGGAACAACTCCTCTTCAGTTCAGTTCAGTTCAGTTCAGTTCAGTCACTCAGTCGTGTCCGACTCTTTGTGACCCCATGAATCGCACCACGCCAGGCCTCCCTGTCCATCACCAACTCCCAGAGTTCACTCAGACTCACGTCCATCGAGTCAGTGATGCCATCCAGCCATCTCATCCTCGGTCGTCCCCTTCTCCTCCTGCCCCCCATCCCTCCCAGCAACTCCTCTTGCTGCTGCTGCTGCTGCTAAGTCGCTTCAGTCGTGTCCAACTCTGTGCAATCCCATAGACGGCAGCCCATCAGGCTCCACCATCCCTGGGATTCTCCAAGCAAGAACCCTGGAGCGGGTTGCCATTTCCTTTTCCAATGCATGAAAGTGAAAAGTGAAAGTGAAGTCAATCAGTCATGTCCGACTCTTAGCGACCCCATGGACTGCAGCCCACCAGGCTCCTCCGTCCATGGGATTTTCCAGCAAGTACTGGAGTGGGGTGCCATTGCCCTCTTACTTTATCCTAATTTGAGTCCATTTGACTATAACTCTCTTCAAGTCTTAGCTTGAAGGTTTTTATCTTTGGAATTCTTTGACTACCCACTTTAGGGTTCAGATTCCCTTCTTTCTGGTCTGTAGAACTACTGAGTCACCCCTTTAGAAATTCTCACCTTCTGCATTACAATCAATATTTTTGCTTGTCTTTCTCCCCCAGTATATTAAGTCCTTGAGGGAGATAACTTTGAGGCTAGTAATTCTTATTCTAGAAGAGTTTCTTGGATAACAAGGGCATATTAAATTAGTTTTGAATGAATGAATTGCCATGTAAGTGTTAGAATTAGGTATGGAATTCTAGTAATTGAAATTTTGAGTTTAATATCCTTCCTAAATTACACTTGTCTTTATCATGCCAAACTTAAGGGCAGGGTGGCAAGAAGACACACAGAGTTTTGAAACATCATATATTGCATAGACCCAAGGCTACATCTACTATTACTAGAATGATATGTAATGTGTTGGCCTAGGTGAAATGGATAAAGTGCAGGAAGAATTTGAGTTTTGAAATCAGCCAGTTGAGTATCCTTGGCTATATTTTAAAATTAATTTGATCCTTGGTTTCTACATCTGAAACATGGCATCATTGTTTCTCCCTCAGAGCTTTCATGTGAGGAAAAATAAGAAATAAATTTTGTGACTCTGTGCATAACAAACAACAGGCGAGCAAGATATTTGCATTTGCTTTCTCCTTTCTGGCAGTGGTAAAGTAAGATTTAATTTTCCTGTCTTTTTTATTTGTGTGCTCTCTTCCCTGAAATCACCAGTCTCTTGCTTGCTTCTGTTCAATTCCATATTTTCACTCAGAGCCAGCTTTAAATATTTGGCCACAAATATTTGGACTTGTTAATAAATCAACATGTACTATTTTTGGAAAAATGCAAAGTTCTGCAAAATATCCCAAATTACTCTTAATGGTTTTCATTCCCATCTCTTCTCTGTTCACTCCCATCATAGCAACACTCTTCTCATTTCTTTTTGCTTCCCACAGAAGAATTCTCAAGGACAGCAAATGGTTTTGTCCTTTAGTACAAACAGAATAGAATAAGGATGGTTGTTTTTATTGTTTCAGTTGTAGAGTGTTTGTTGTCATTATTCTTTTTTTAATAAATAAATTAGCTTTTTATTTTATATTGAAGTATAGCCAATTAACAATATTTTGATAGTTTTAGGTGGACAGCAGAGAGACTTAGCCACATATATATATATGTACCCATTATCCCTTAAACTCCGCTCCCATCCAAGTTGCCACATAACTTTGAGCAGAGTTCCCTGTGCTGTATAGGAGGTCCATGTCGGTTATACATTTTAAAAATAGCAGTGTGTATGTGTCTATCCCAAACTCTCTAATTATTCTTTCCCCATCCTCCTCCACCCCTGGCAACCATAAGTTCATTACTTTAGTGAGTCTGTTTCTGTTTTGTAAATAAGTTCATTTGTATCATTTCCTTTTAGATATCACATATAATGTCATGTGATGTTTCTCCTTCTCTGTCTGACTTACTTCACTCAGTATGACAATTTCCAGGTTGTGCACATGGCATTATTTCATTCTTTTTCATGACTGGGTAATATTTCATTTTGTGTATGTACCCTAACTTCTCTATCCCTTCCTCTGTTTGTATTCTTATTAATTAAGCATTGAATTTGGAGTCAGAACACCTGGACATGATATCTGGTTCCATGGTATATATATCCCTTGGGTCAATTTTTAGTGCTTAGCATTTGAACTCTGTTTTCCCATCTGCTACAGTGAGAATAATAATGTCTACCTCAGAAATTGTTCTGATAACTGAGAGGACATTCATGAAAATATTTAATATATTACCAACTACATGGTAAGCCATAGCCATAAATAGTATCTTATTTAGAGTGAACTTATTGTGGACAGTGCACCACGTACTAATCGCTGATTTTATTCCATCCTTCACTCCATATAAACACCTGAGCCTTGGCATTTTGCAGAAATGTGAATCATTACTGGACTCCATTACACATGTTCCATGGAATTCAGAAATCTGGCTTAAGCTAGACAACCAATGAGGAGATGAATAGCCAACAAGAAATGACCAAAGATGTAAGAGTCTTATCCTATTTGTCATCTCCGAGTGTGATGTAGGTTACATATCCCATGCTTATGCATTTATAGGTATAGATTCAAATACAAGCTCTGAATGCCCACACATTTGTTGCCACTCATGCATTGACATACTACCAGACTTATCACCGTGTCTGAAGGTTCATGGGTAAGCCTTGGGGTTTCTTCTCAGTTTTAACCCACAAGTTCATTCTCTTTCCAATAGGGAGGAGCATAGAATTAGAAATGCAAACACCTGGGCCTAGCCTTGATTCCTCCCTTACTAGTTGCTGGACTTGCACAAACTATGTCAGCTCACTGCTTGATGGTAAGGAAGCCCACCAGATCAAACTTACCTACTTCCTCCAGGTTCATCTATAATTAATTGGATATATTAAGCTTGTGCTATAAAGTAGGGATCTAAAAACTACATCTTATAGGTTATAAGGTATAGTTTACATCTATTGCATTTATATGTTGTTATCAGTAATGAGTCAATGAATTAAAAAATATAGGTAGGTGATTAATAAGAAAGCAAATGCAATGTCTTGTTATGAAAGCTTACTTCTTCCTTCCATCCTTTTCTTTCCCAGTGTCCCCACCATCCCTAACCCCATTGCTTCTTTAGTAAATACATTTTGTGTTACAGACCACAAGTAAATTATCGGTTCTGGGACTAAAAGTAATTCACAAATGAGAAAGGAATTATTTGTGTTTACTTTGCATTTGACCTAAATAGCAAAATAACTCAACAGAAAGTTAGTGATATTCACTTTAGAGGAAAAACTGCCCGTTTTTTCTATGTCATAATGCCTATTGGTAAGTAACTCACATCCCAGTCATTCATACTGAAGACTACATCACCTACCCCTTTACCTGAAGCCAATAATTCAGTAAGTTATCAAGAACTCCAGATATACAGATAACACCACCCTAATGGCAGAAAGTGAAGAATTAAAGAACCTCTTGATGAAGGTGAAAGAGGAGAGTGAAAAAGCTGGCTTAACACTCAACATTCAGAAAATTAAGATCATGGCATCTAGTCCCATCACTTCCTGGCAAATAGATGGGGAAACAATGAAAATTGTGACATTTTCTTGTGCTCCAAAATCACTGCAGATGGTAACTGCAGCCATGAAATTAAAAGATCCTTGCTCCTTGGAAGAAAAGATGTGATAAATCTAGACATCTGAGATATTTCTTTGTCTAAAAAGCAGAGACATTACTTTGCCAACAAAGGTCCATATAGTCAAACATATTGTTTTTCCAGTAATCATGTACGGATGTGAGAGCTGGACCGTAAAAAAGGCTGAGCACTGAAGAACTGATTCCTTTGAACTGTGGTGTTGGAGAAGACTATTGAGAGCCCCGTGAACAGCAGGGAGATGGCATCACTGGCTCAATGGACATGAGTTTGAGTAAACTCCGGGAAACTGGGAAGGACAGGAAGCCTGGCATGCTGCAGTCCATGGGATCGAAAAGAGTCAGACCTAGTTGTTCCACTGAACAACAGCAACAACAATAAGCTTTCAGCCAGCAATAATCTGATGTTAGCAATCTATGACCTAGTAAGGGTTTGGAAATAGTCAGGTATTCTAATTTTGAGAACAGGGAGCCTATATAATTTCATAGGACCTCCTATGGCAGCAACACTAAGACTCCCTTTGTGCTTATGTTTATCACGTGTTCATCAGGACCCTTGCTGTCTGAATATTTAGGGTTCTCTTTCTTTATCTTTCTGGTATAGTCATGCACTATAACCAATGCATCTAACTAGCACCTGTTTACCTTCTCTTTTGCTATTCTGTCCCCAGTTCTCCTGTCTCAAACCCAAAGAGTAGCAACAGGGAGTGTGGCCCCATGGTGTTTCTTACATTTCACTGCATAATCCAGAGTTATACCTCCTTAAAGAAAGAGTACATTTGGGACCTTCTGATCTCATTCTGTTGGAAGCGATTTACTTTTAAACCATGGGATGATTCTCAATTGAAAGACACTTTGTGCAGTAAATAGTGTCTTTGATAGAGTCCATCCATCAGTTTTACATATGGTAGTGTATATGTCTCCATGCTACTCTCTGCCTTCATCCTACCCTCTCCTCACCCGGCCCCTGGAGTTCACAAGTCTATTTATATGTCTGTGTTACCACTGCTGCCCTGCACTGCTGCTGCTGCTGCTGTTAAGTCGCTTCAGTGGTGTCCAACTCTGTTCTAGCCCATTGTCTGCAGCTCAACAGGCTCCCCCGCCTCTGAGATTGTCCAGGCAAGTACGCTATGCTATAAAGTTTGCCATTTCCTTCTCCAATGCATGAAAGTGAAAACTGAAAGTGAAATCACTCAGTCATGTCTGAGCCCACCAGGCTCCTCCATCCATGGGACTATCCAGGCAAGAGTCCTGGAGTGGGGTGCCGTTGCCTTCTCCGGCTGCCCTGCACTATGTACATTTAATGTTTTATGCCATGATTTTTTGTTGTTGATGTTCCTCCTTCTGCTCAGAATGAGCGTCTTCTCTTCTTCTAGCAGACTGATTCGAAAATAGTGTGTTTGTCTCTCTGCTCCAATAGACTAAGTTCCAAAAGGAGCAGAAAAACATCTTAATTCTTTATGGTACTCTCAATTCCTACTATGCTGCTTAGCACATTCTAAATGTTCAATGAGCAGATGATGTAGTGAAATTAATGGAACTGAAGGATGTAGTGGCTTTGCTCACATATCAGCATCATTTCTTAGTTTCTGAAAACCCCTGAGGGCACTGATCCTATGGCACTCATGCTACATCAGTTGGGCCTAACATATATAGGCTTTCAGTAAATATTTAATAAATTCATGAATAAAAGTACGCATGAGAAAAAGAATCTGATCTCTACTCTAGAAGTTTAAAGGGCCCAATGAGTGGTATGATTTGAATAAGACCCTGCAGGCCATTCCTTGCATATTATTTGCATTCTGTTGTAGATGGGATTTTAGGAAATCAGTTCAGTGTCAAAACACCTAATAAGTGTAATTTTTCCCAGGCAGCCAACTATTAACAGTTTATTTTCTTCCCCTTTACAGTCACCTTCTGTGAAGACAATACTCTCTACTCTTAAAAGATATTAAAATTTCCTTAAAACATGCAATCTCTAATGTCCTTATAAAGGGGAAATTTTGTCTTCTCTAGGAAAAATATTTGACAGCTTGTTTGGATTACAAATGAAGCTGAACAAAAAGGTTACTATGGACAATGAGTCATTTTCCTAGTAAAGGAGTGAAGTAGGTATATTATTTTCCTCACATATATCCTTCAATGTCAAAAAATAAGCTCTGTTGGGTAAATTGCATCCTGGAAAATGGTAGAGGATTTTTGAAGCTATTTAAATATCCTTAGTTCCTAGATCTTAGACATTCATGTCTATCCACACTATTACCCACATTTATTTTAATATGTAATGGGATATGCACTATTTCAGACCTATCACATAAACGCTCATGAAACTAGCAAATTAATTTTTGACTTTAAAATGTTTATAGGTGCATATATATGCATATATATACATATGCATGAATATATATACATTCATACATATATATAGGGACTTCCCTGGTGGCTCAGATGATAAAGAATCTGCCTGCAATGTGGGAGACCCAGGTTCAATCCCTGGTTTGGGAAGATCCTCTGGAGAAGGAAATGGCAACCCACTCCTGTATTCTTGCCTGAAGAATCCCATGGACTGAGGAGCCTGGCAGACTATAGTCCATGGGGTCTGAAAGAGTTGAACATGACTAAGTGATTAACACCACCCCCCCCACACACGTATGCATATGTACTTAAGGTTATAATTTGGTGCCCAAATACTGTAGGATGAATACAGTCTTGAAACGAACAAGTTACTGTCTCTGTTATTTCTGTGAGTTACACAGATATTTTACATTTTAGGTTTAAGTGAATTTAGGTAAAGCAAGTTAATTTAAAAACAGTCTAGTACAGCCTGGACCAGAAGGAGTTTGGGGGAGAATGGATACTTGTATACATATGACTGAGTCTCTCTGCATGCATCTGAAACTATAACAACACTGTTAATCAGCTATACTCCAATATAAAATTTAAAGTCAAAAAAAAAAAAAGAAATAATGAACACTGGTCTCAAAATCCAAGTGATCTTGGTATGGTCATTTATGATGGTAGTTAGACTTTAAAAATTAAATTAAATTAAAAAATAACCCAGTGAAATTCACTTTGCCAGCTCACTCAATTTCAAAGTAGTTGTATGGTTTAACATTTTCTCATGTACCTCTATCTCACTAAACATGTAAATAAATAACACAAGTAATAAAAAAAGCAAAAGAATTTTAAAGATTTGCTTGTATTGACACACTATGTTCTTATGGACATATTACCAACATGCTGAACACAAAATTATTTTTTTGACCACATATATGCAAAACAAATAAAAATCAAACAAATAGGTTAAAGCAAACAATAATACTTCATGTAAATAAGGTAGAATATGTGATAAATAAAAGATCAATTATTTTAAAATATCCACATTTTCTGTCCTCATTTCCTTACTACTTACCAGGTTCCTACCTATAAATCAAAGAGGCCCCCGTATGTGTAAGTTTCCCCTGAAAATTTTCCTGATTGCCTAGTAATGTTATTTTGAATTTTTCCCCATTGTGTAAGCATTGGCTTTCATTCTTCACATGAAATAATGTTGACACATGGGGCTTGAGGCCAGAACAAATGGAGGAGAAGGACTGGTTGCAGCAGAAATGATAGGATTAGACTCTTGTCTCTTAAATGTCTCCCTATCTCTTCAGCATCCTTTGTACACCCTGTGAGATACCTCCTGATAAACTCAGAGATGAACAGAGCACAGCAAATAATCTGCTATGTATTCCACCTACAACTAGGCTGGCTTTTCTCGAACTTCTGTACACTCATCACACAATATCATCCAGTTTTTATTCCGTATTATAGCTTTTTATATCAGAGCTTGTCTCTCCCTGCGGAGAAGGGAGAATTTCTATATGAGTGATGAGAAAAAGAAAGTTTTAATAAAAACCCAAGTAATGAAAAAGGAAAGAAGAGTTATATCACTAAATCTTCATTTCTATTAATATTCAATATATTGGTAGCAGAAGTCATTAGGTTAAATATCGCCAAGTCAAAATTGTATTTGATATATAATCAGTACTATCAATTTATTTGTTCCTCAGTTTACCTATCTAGAATATAGCAAATAATTTTTTCTAGTGCCTACAGTAGCTCTGAAGTCAGTGTGATAATACATTTGAAAACTCGCTATAAATGGGAAAATGTACAGTATAAGGCATTACTAACACTAGGTTAAATATCTTTATTCTTACAAAGTCATAAAACACTAATAAGCATGCATGCTTAGTCGCCCAGTCATGTTCCACTCTTTGCAACCTCATGGCCTGTAGCTCACCAGGCTTCTTTGTCCATTGGATTTTCCAGGCAGAATACTGGAGGTTGCCATTTACTCCTCCAAGGGTTCTTCCAAACCCAGGGATTGAACCTGTGTCTCCTGCGTCTCCTGCATTGGCAAGCAGATTCTTTACCACTGAGCTACTTGGGAAGCCCAATAAGCATGAAGAGTTAAAATGTTTTGCACATGTAAATCATAAGATCAGCTTTCTACAGACTTCTTCTGTAAAAATGACATAAGCTATGTTGACTATTTAGGCAACAGGGTTAACTGCTCCTTATTAGAGCATTAGATAATAGAAGAAAAAGCTACCTTAAGAAATAAAAATCAATCTATGATAAATAAGACTAGTCAAGAGGAATAAATCTAATAATCAATGAAATATATACTAACTTGAATGAAGGGGTTTAATAAATCAAAATAAGATGACTATTTTCAATCAGGACAGGCAAGTATATCCTCAAAAAGATATAACTTGACTTTAACTTAATGAAAATAAAGTGTTCTTTTTAATAGATTGAATTGTAACTTATTTGGTACAAGGTCATGTTATTATTGAGGATAAAATGCAATTAGACTGTTAGAATTGGGATCCATTTTGCCTAGCATATAGAAGAGGTGCTTTCACTTCAGACGACCTACCTGGTTTCTTGGAGAAAATTAACTAAAGGCTATATGAAGGGCAAACACTCAACCCATAAAAATAAAATGCTTAATGTATACCCTCAACTCATGCATTTGTAAAATTAGGATAAGCATTTCCTAATCCATTTCATAGAACTGCAGCTATAAATATGCAAAGACACAAATGACTATAGTAATTAATTATCTGAAATTTCTACCTCATTGTATAGCATATCAGTGTAATCAGTGACTATTAATTTTTTGTTATTATTATCATTTTATTCAATGTCTTATCATAATCCACCTTCAGTACCTTTTTCCAATTATTTCAGCCTATGTATTCAGATGTCAATAAAAGGATACTGAACATACTTTCAGTATCATTGAAAGGAATTTTTCTCATTATATTTCTCTGATTTAAATAATACCTCACATGTCAAATACCAAAATTCTGCCCCTAATTTAAGGTTTGGTCAAATTCTAGGTCTTTAATAAAGCTATTATTCATGGAAATATTATTTATAAATATTAAATAATAAAGTTATTCATGAAAACGATTGCTTCTGATATTAAGCTCTTGTATGTTGTTGTTCAGCTGCTCAGTCATGTCTGAATCTTTTCTGCATATCTCTTGTCACTTTTTCCTAGCATGAAGCATTTTGTTGGTATTAAAATTACACAGACCTGCCTTTATAACTTGGCTCCCTCACATACCAATTATTTATTCCTGGACAAACACTTACACTTCTTTTTACTATCTGTACAAAGGTGGCCATGTATCTGCCTCCCTGTTACATAGTATCACATATGTGAAGTACCTGAACCATAATCTGATATTGACTTGGGAAACCCCTCAAGTGAAAAAGATCATACATAATGTTATTCATTCATGTGTGTTTTCTGCCATATTTTCTAATTGCTCATTCCATTCTTTTGCCCAAAACCAAAAACATTGTAAAAGTTGTCTTCTAAGTTGTGATCTAGGTAGCCCCTATTAGACACCAAAGTTATATACAGTTAAATGCCCTCAATGTATCACTCTATAATTAGCATGAAACATAATAATAATTTTAGTTACAGATAATATTTATTTAGCATTTTTAGCATATCACACATTCTACTAAGTGCTTAAATGGGTGTGGTTTTTACCTGCCTCTTGAGAAATCTGTATGCAGGTCAGGAAGCAACAGTTAGTACTGGACATGGAACAAAAGACCGGTTCAAAATAGGAAAATGAGTACATCAGGCTGTATATTGTCACTGTGATTATTTTACTTATATGCAGAGTATATCATGAGAACGCTGGGTTGGAAGAAGCACAGCTGGAATCAAGATTGCCCAGAGAAATGTCAATAACCTCAGATATGCAGATGACACCACCCTTCAGGCAGAAAGTGAAGAAGAACTAAAGAACCTCTTGATGAAAGTGAAAGAGGAGAGTGAAACAGTTGGCTTAAAGCTCAACTATCAGAAAACTAAAATCATGGCATCCAGCCCCATCACTTCATGGCAAATAGATAGGGAAACAGTGAAAACAGTGGGAAACTTTATTTTGGGGGGCTCCAAAATCACTGCACATGGTGATTGCAGCCATGAAATTAAAAGATGCCTACTCCCTGGAAGGAAAGTTATGACCAACCTAGACAGTATATTAAAAAGCAGAGACAATACTTTGCCAACAAAGGTCCATCTCATCAAAGCTATAGTTTTTCCAGTAGTCATATATGGATGTGAGAGTTGGACTATAAAGAAAGCTGAGAGCCGAAGAATTGATGCTTTTGAACTATGGTGTTGGAGAAGACTCTTGAGAGTCCCTTGGACTGCAGGAAGATCCAACCAGTCCATTCTAAAGGAAATCAGTCCTGAGTTTTCATTGGAAGGACTGATGTTGATGCTGAAATTCCAATACTTTGGCCACCTGTTGTGAAGAAATGACTCATTTAAAAGGACCCTGATGCTGGGAAAGATTGAAAGCAAGAGAAGGGGATGACAGAGGATGAAAGGGTTGGATGGCATCACTGACTCAATGGACGTGAGTTTTGGTAAATTTTGGGAGATGGTGATGGACAGGGTGGCCTGGCATGCTGCAGTCCATGGGGTTGCAAAGAATCGGACATGACAAGAGACTGAACTGAACTGAACTGTTTATCAGCAGTCTTATAAATGTGGTATTTTTTTCTATAAATTAGTTAAAATAACAAGCATGGAAGCATTCAAGCCCTTGACCAAGGTTACTCTCGTGGTGGACATTCACACACAGGTCTGATTATGGAGAACATTTCTTTGACTACTAAAGATGATACTGAGAATTTATGTTGTTTTTTTTTTCTTTTTTTAAAGTCTCTTGCTTTTTAGAAACTGAGGGTATTTCCTTTAGTTTCACTGTATACAGTCTAAAATATCTGATTGACCACTGGATATTCTTTATTTGCCTACCTCCCAAAGGGTGGAGCCAGATCTATAAAATAGGCTTCAGTTCTCAATGTGATTGGTTTGCTAGAGTGGGAGGGGGGAATGACAGCTGGAACGAACTAGTGGCTTATATATTTGAAGTTGTATGAGCTTGCCCAAGAGTCTAAATGATTAAGGCAAGGGCTAGACCTCAAAGAACCATTAATGTCTTCCTGAAAAGTTAACCCTAAATTCAAAGGCATTAGAAGGAACTTCAGGATTTTAGCTCTGGTTGTTACTAAAAGTTAATCAGAATTGAAATGTTTGACTATGTAATAAGATCCCTATACATGAACAACTTCTGTTTTGAGATCATGTTCATAACTTCAATTTGTTCATAAGTCCAGCAAAGTTAGCCGAGGTACCCAAGTAACATAATCAGCTATATAGTACTGTACTGTAACAGGTTTATAATACTTCTCACACAAATAATATATAAAAAAACAAAAAATAAAACATAAAGAAAATAATTTTAATCTGTATAGTCCCTTGAAAAGCATGATAGTACAGTACTACAGCTGGCATATGCGGGTTGGCATCGAGTGATCAGTCAAGAACAGTCACCAACTGGAGGAGGGAGAGGAGGTGGGAGATGGTAGAGCTGAAAAGTTGTCAGCAATAGGAGATGGAAGGCAAGCTGCAATTTCACTCATGCTTGATATTGATACATATTTACATCTTTGAAAGTTCACAACCTGAAGTTTTGAACTATATATATANGGTCACCGTGCTATATCAGTGTGTGCTAGCATTTATTGGAAAGCTGCTATGCCATGTGTGTTTTACATGTATTATCTTATTTAATGTCCTCACAAACCCTGTGAAATAGTAATCACCATTTCACTTTGCACATGAGGAAACTATCACACCCTTGGTGGAAGAAACCAAGTATCTTTGTCATGTCATATTTGATCTTTAGCTTATTGAAAATCAGATTGCTTCTGAGAGTCTCTGGGCAAGGTAGAACTATCTCTGTGATAAACCTTGAAAAGTGAAATAAGGCAGGCATATTTCTTAAAATAGTTTTGGCCATCAGGTAGAGACTCCTCCTTCCCTGGCCAGGTACTATATTAAGCAACTAATGAAAATATTTTCATGTTACTGTGATCTGGCAGATTTTGTCCTAGTTCATTAGGTAGTGATGGTCTTATTTACCTTACTGTTAACATATTCTCTTAGAGCAGGTGCACCTTGGAAAGAACACTGGGTGTGGACTTAATGAATGAAAAAGTATTGCATGTAGGGAAGGTTCTATTCTGACTGCATATGTTTGATTCTTAACAGATCTGCTTTGTTTAGAAAGTATAGTCACACTGACAGTTGATGCAAAAGCATTAGTCTCAGGATCACAGTTTTATGAATTAAGCATCTGGACTATGACAGGGTAAATCTTCAAACAATAATTGTTGCAGCAAATTAGGCAGTGTGGTTACATGAGAAGGGCGCTAGACACTGGCCTTCATCCTAAAGTTGCCACGGACTATTTGCGGGACCTTGAGAGAGGTATTTCATCCATTAGTTCTCTCTGCAAAGTGAGGAGGGTGTATTTGACATTTGCTGGGGATCCTTGAGGTCATGTATTAATTCATTTAGTGATAATTCTAAAGTAATAAATATATTACCACCAACTCATCATTCATTAAGGTATTTACTATCACTGTATCATTTATTAAAATTACTGTTTAATCCTATTAGAATGCTTAAAACTATTTGATTAATAGTAACTGATTTAAAAAAAAAATGTAGAATACTGTACATGTCAATTGGATTTCCTAGCTGACTCAGTGGTAAAGAATTTGCCTGCAATGCAGGAGATACAGGTTCATACCCTAGGTCAGGAAGATCCCCTGGAGAAGGAAATGGAAACCCATTCCAGCGTTCTTGCCTGGGAAATCTCAAGTACAGGGGAGCCTGGTGTGCTAAGTCCATGGGGTCGTAAAAGAGTTGGACATAGTGACTGAAGAGCAGCCATGACAACAACATACATCCATTACTTTAACATATAAGATTCTTCTGTGCAGTTTCTGTGTTTAACCAGGAATCATAACAGACAGTAAGTTATGATTGGGTAAGCCAGTACTTTGTCAACATTTATACCCAGAATTACTGAAAATTCCTTGCTCATAGAGTTCGTCTGTTTTGTTTTTTTTTTGATAGTTTTAGTAAAGCCAAAATAACCATCTTGAGAAATGTATTTAATTAAAAAAGAAAAGAAAAGAAAAAGTGCTTCAGCTTTATGGATTTTGGCTTGGGGAATACTCTAGCTAGTTTCTGCTTTCTATTTTTAGCCACCTCTTATAGGATTTTTTTTTTTTATAAATCTCCAATACCTTTTGGTATCTTTTTCAGTCTCTAACCCACTTTCTATATGGAAAAAAAAATCTTAGACTGGGCAGCCTTTCTTTGATCTGGTACCTTCCTAGGTTAATGTTACTTCTGATAATGGCTTTTGGGTTGCAGGTCTCACATTTGTGGAAGAAGATGGTTACCTTCTATTCTTTCCTAGGACTCTAGGATCTCACTGAAGTAGAATTTTAGTGATCTTGAAGGAAGTAAAATAGGATAATAAGCTAGAGACTCTCTGTGAATGAAGAATGTGGGGGTGAAGTGTAGAGTATCATCACTTGTGGTAAAATAAGGACTATCCAGGAAGGTGAACAGTGGTCAAGTATGGATGTGAGAGTTGGACTGTGAAGAAGACTGAGCACCGAAGAATTGATGCTTTTGAACTGTGGTGTTGGAGAAGACTCTTGAGAGTCCCTTGGACTGCAAGGAGATCCAACCAGTCCATACTGAAGGAGATCAGCCCTGGGATTTCTTTGGAAGGAATGATGCTAAAGCTGAAACTCCAGTACTTTGGCCACCTCGTGCGAAGAGTTGACTTATTGGAAAAGACTCTGATGCTGGGAGGGACTGGGGGCAGGAGGAGAAGGGGACAACAGAGATGAGATGGCTGGATGGTGTCACAGACTCAATGGACATGAGTCTGAGTGAACTCCTGGAGTTGGTGATGGACAGGGAGGCCTGGCGTGCTGCCATCCATGGGGTCGCAAAGAGTCGGACATGACTGAGCGACTGAAATGAACTGAACTGAACTGAACTAAGGAAGGTGAAATTAAAGCTAAGATCTTAACGGGGAGAAGGATTCAATCTTAGCAAATCTATGGCAAAGAGTACAGACAGAGGGTAGCGTAAAGACCTAGGTTCTGAGAAATGTAAATAGAAAATCAGTGCAGTAACAATGGCAAGCAAGGGGAGCATGATTTAAACAAAACCTACTGTACAGCACAGGGAACTATACTTAATATTTTGTAATAACCTAAAATGGAAAATAAACTAAAAACTAATACACATATGTATACATGTATAACTTATATGTATACACGTATCTATGTGTACATGTATGTATATGTGTATGTATACATGAATCACTTTGCTGTATACCTGAAACTGACACATTGTAAATCAATTATGCTTCAATAAAAATAAAAATAAACAAACAAGTGAAAGGTGTAAACAAAGGCCAGCCTACAGAGATCTTTGAAAGATCCAGAAATTCTTTAGGTTTTATTATAATTGTAATGGGAAGTTCAGTTCATTTGTTCAGTTGTGTCCGACTTTTTGCGACCCCATGAAGCACAGTATGCCAGGCCCCCCTGTCCATCACCAACTCCCGGATTTCACCCAAACCCATGTTCATAGAGTCGGTTATGTCATCCAACCATCTCATCCTCTGTCGACCCCTTCTCCTCCTGCCCTAAATCTTTCCCAGCATCAGGGCCTTTTCAAATGAGTCAGCTCTTCGCATCAGGTGGCCAAAATATTCGAGTTTCAGCTTCAAAATCAGTCCTTCCAATGAACACCCAGGGCTGATCTCCTTCAGAATGGATTGGTTGGATCTCCTTGCAGTCCAAGGGACTCTCAAGAGTCTTCTCCAACACCACAGTCCAAAAGCATCACTTCTTCGGCACTCAGCCTTCTTCACAGTCCAACTCTCACATCATACAATACCACTGGAAAAACCGTAGCCTTGACTAGACAGACCTTTGTTGGCAAAGTAATGTCTCTGCTTTTTAATATGCTGTCTAGGTTGGTCATAACTTTCTTTCCAAGGAGTAAGTGTCTTTTAATTTCATGGCTGCAATCACCATTTGCAGTGAAGTTAGGCAACACTGAATCATAAGAGTATTTCAAATGATTGCATTTCAGCTAATTATTGCCATATGCATGCGTGTTTAGTCATGTCAAACTCTTTGCAATCCTATGAACTGTGACCAGACAAGCTTCTCTATCCATGGGATT
Source organism: Redunca redunca (assembly GCA_006410935.1). Lineage (NCBI taxonomy): Eukaryota > Metazoa > Chordata > Mammalia > Artiodactyla > Bovidae > Redunca > Redunca redunca. The sequence continues at coordinate 1,371,977 of SJYQ01000648.1, read as the reverse complement.
CTCCAGGAAAGAATACTGAAGTGGGTTGCCATTTCCTACTCCAATTAAGGCCATAGGACATGGCTAATTCACTGCTGCTATAGAGTATGTTTATGTTCAGGAATAAAATCAACTGTGTGTGTGTGTGTGTGTGTGTGTGTGTGTGTGTATGCTCTGTTGTGTCCAATGCTTTGTGACTCTGTGCACTGTAGTCTGCCAGGCTCCTCTCTCCATGAAATTTCCCAGGCAAGAATATTGAAGTGAGTTGCCATTTTATTGCTTTCCACCAAAATAGTGAGGACTGCCACTCATATAACTTGCATAAATTTGACATCTGTGGGCTGTTTCCTCCTCCTCACTTGGGAAGTCTAGCATCAAAATACAAGACAACATCAGATAAGAACTTGGAAAGTTCCCATATTGTCTCTTTGTGCCTTGGAACATAGTTACTCTGGTTATGAGTTTAAAGCTCATGAACATGGAAGATGTGGGCCCATATATGTCTAGCTTAAATTTTGAAATAAATATAACCATGACCAGAGGCTAACCAAATAGTCATGTTAGGATAGGACACATGGGCTTTGGGGAATGTTCCACCAACAGGTGTCTTTGAGGAGTTTCAGACAGTACCATAGAGAATGTGCTTCTTCTCGCCATGTTAGACTCTCCTATTTTCTCTTCTTACAATTCTAAGAGAACACTGATGCATTTTCATGACCATACTTTTGACTAACCATATGCCCAAACATGCACACTTAAATTACCTTCCCTAGTTGGATATTTCTTATATTATTTGTTGGTCTTGGTTCATGAGATGCTGTTTGTGTTAAGCTAGGTTATAAACTCCAAAGAGATCCCCATTCTAATCCCTAGAGTGTGTGAATGTAAGTAAACCATCTACCTACAATGCGGGAGACCTGGGTTCAAACCCTGGGTCGGGAAGATCTCCAGAAGAAGGAAATGGCAACCCACTCCAGTATTCTTGCCTGGAAAATTCCATGGATGGAGGAACCTGGTAGGCTACAGTCCATGGGGTCTCAAAGAGTCGGACACGACTGATCGACTTCACTTTCACTTTTCACTTTCACATGGTAAAAAGGACTTCAAACATGTGATTAAGTTAAAGATCTTGAGATGGAGAGATTAGCCATGTGGGTACATAGTAGTCATAAGGCTACAAATAAGAGGGAAACAGAAGGGTCAGAGGACACGTGACAATGGATGCAAAGGTCAGTGAATCAGAGAGAGATTTGAAGATGATAGGTTGATGGCTTTGGAACTTGAGGATGGGGCTTCAGGCTAATGAAAGAAGGTGTCTAGAAGCTGGAAAATGCAAGGGAAGGAGTCTCCTCTAGAGTCTCTGAAAGGAACTAGCTTTGGTGACACCTTAACTTTAGTTCAGTGAGACTGATTTTTATTTCCCTGCTTTGGAATTGTAAGATAATAGCTTTATTGTTTAAACTGTCACACTTATGTTAATTTGCAGCAGAAGCAATAGTAAAATAATACATTGTCATTTCTTTCCCATTCAACCTTTTTTTTACTCCATTCCTCTCTATGTGCTGTTGGGACCACTTAGTTAACAGCTTATCTTACACTACAGTGGTATCACGTAACTTTATTTTATTAAATTTTATTGGAATATATTTAATTTACAGGTGTACAGTAAAGTGACTCAGTTACATGTATACATATATTCATTCCTTTTCAGATCCATTTCCCATTTAGGTTACTATAGAATGTTGAGTAGAATTTCCTGTGCTATACAGTAGGTCCTTGTTGGTTTTGTAAGTAGTAATATGTCTATGTTAACCCCAAGCTCCTGGTTTATATCTCCCCTCAATGTTACCCTTTTGATAACTATGTTTGTTTTCTGTATCTGTAAGTCTGTTTCACCACTTTCATTTTGCATTTATTTTATTATGTTTTGTAATCGGTTTTAATGTATTAATATACTTTATTTTTTTCCCGTTTAGCTTAAGGTATGAGGTGTTGGCAAGAGGGTGGGAGACCCATTGATCCTTTGTTCAACAGTAGATAGTTCCAGAAGCAATGTCAGGAGGAACTGAGACTAAATCTAAGAAACATTAATCCATAAGCCTGACTCTCATTAGTAGAAGCTAATAATTGACTGATGACTAAAGAATCAACTATTCTTTCTGAGGCCAATTTGATAATAGGAGATAGGATGCCAGAAATGAGTTGAGTTCCAAGGAATTCAATAGAGAGACAGAGGGAGCTTCCAGAAAGGCAGGCTAGGGAGGAAGATGCTTTTAGAAGCCCAGAAAGAAAGCAGACACAAAGCAAAAGACTGAGAATCAGGCAGCAGAAAATTCAACCTAGAGGATAAGAAAAGAGAAGCAGTCTCTTTGTGCTGAGACCACAACTAAAGAGATAGTTAGCATATCTGCTCTTTGTGTATATACATATTAAAAAGTAATTCAGGAAGACAAAGGCTCTTGGCGGCATATGGGACAGTAGTTGGCCTCTCACAACTCATGTTGCTTTCACTACTTTCCTGTTCTCTTACAGTTGTAATTTCATATGCACAGATACTCACTGGATCAAATTAAATACATTTTCTTCTGTATTTGCATTAATGAAGTTTGGAGTTAATACTATTGAGTCATAGTGAATAATGCTATTACTAGCCAAATGTCTGGTTATGGCATTAGCAAGCCAGGGATAAAACTACTGACCTCACACACAAAAAAATGAGATATCAGCCTAAAAGTACAGTTGACATAGGTTAAGCCATAACTGGGATAATTTAGATCAAAGGGTGGAATTCTCCAATTCAATTCAGTTTTAGTGGAAATGTATGGGTTTGTGGTCAATACCAATTAAAAATAAACACCTTAGATCACTTAATCTCTTTCTCCATGGGTCAAACATTCATCTCACTGGGTTGTTAGTGCCAGCAATTCAATTAAAGAAGGAAAAGAAAGAACTATGCATTGCAATAAACTTTAGTATCTGAAATAGCTTAATAAAATGAACATAATCTCAAGTGTTTTCCCTTCCAATGTGCAAGTTTTAATTACTCCATTTTGTATTAAAAAGAACTTGTTAAAAATGTCTAATTGCCATTTCCAACTGAATGATGTCCTAGGACTGCTGGGCCTTGCTTCTCTTTAAAGCACTTTGGGCTTGTATTTATAGGTCTTACAAGAAAGAACTGCAGAAGATTAAGAATAGCAATTAGTCCTGAATGCCTACATGTCAGGAGAGGAGCAGAGCTCTGGAGAATGATGCAAAGGCAGGGTGTGGGCAATTGGTTTGGTTCATGTTATACAGCAGGAGGCCTTGGGTCAGTGTCTCATAAATAATACACCTTCCTTTTATCTTTAACAAAAATCAAGCTTAATTAGCCAAGAGAAATGGAAACCAATCTGATGTACTTATGCAAGTAAGGGAAGTATAACGTGCTTTTTATAATTATGTTTTCTTTTTTATGCTTTTATTTTCTCATTAAAAAAATAGAACAAAGGTAAATAAAAATAAATCACTCACAAACCCATGACTCTTGTGTACCAATATTATTATGCTTTTCTACTAAAAAAAGTTCATTTTCACTGCTGACAATTCAGAAGTTGCGAGGTAAAGAATAAATTAATTTATTACACAAAGATGAAAATCTGTTTGAGGAAGATATTTAAGATGTTGCACTGCTTTCAGGGAATTGGATGACCTCCATGAACACTGTAGCATTGGTTAGGGCAGACACTGTCTCAATAAATGTTTGATTAGGGGACAATGTGGGGATAAGACTAAGGGAACAGCTATTACTCTTGCGGATGAGTTCAGCAAACCAAGCAGTAGTGATTCTAGGGAGTAACACTCTGAACCTAAGGATCCATCTATGCCTGTGATACATGAAAATGCAGGAAGCCAGGTTTCTTCAGGGAAGGGATAATTATGCAAGAAAAATGCCTTACAGAATTGACCAAGTCTGCTGAGTTTCCTTATTAATAGGGACATTAAGAGTTTGGAACAGGAAACCAAGGACATAGCCTAGACATGTTTAAAACAGAGGCACAAGGACTAAAGAAGCCTGGGTTTCAGAACCAGTAATGTTAAAAGATTAATTCTAAGCACCATTGACTGAGACTTGTGTGACAGGTGGTCTAAATACAATGTGGGTGCTGCCCTGGGCTGAAATAAGCTGGCACATTGAATGTTCCTAATGGCTGTTTCTCTCCCGCATTGCAGGCACACACCACCAGGGCGGGGAGTTCGTCAGTTTAGTTTTGTATAGTATCTGTAATGACCGGAAGAGTGCTTGGAAATTTGTCGCTACGCAGTAAGTATTTTCTCAGTTAATTAGTCAAGTAATTAATTCAGCAGATAAATGTGTGTCACATCACTAGATACCCAGTGAAGCTTTAAAAAGCTAATGATACAGAGTGTCAGGATGAGGCAAGAGGGCAAGCACAGGCGATCGAATGAGATGAGATGTTTTCTCAGGTCCACTGTCCATCATGTGTATGTCATGGACATGATAGCCAATTTATCTCTACCTCAACTTTCTTGTTCATAAAAACAAGAGCTCTGACTCCAGTCAGGCAGCTCTAATTTTGTGCCTAGTGCCATTTCTGATGCTTTGTGGGTCATGAGACACTTTACTTCACTTTTGTGTCTTCATGATTCAGGCTCTCTTTGTATAAAATATGCACACTAATTACACGCCCCTCAAAGGTTTGCTGTGAGTTGGCATAAGTTGGGAAAATTTTAAACATGCATAAACCATTGCATATAGGTACTAGGCAAATCTCTGTTCTTAATTTTACTAATAATTCTTTTATAGTTAATCATATTTTTGGCCAAAAAAAAAAAAAAAACAACCTTTCACAGAAGAACTCCTGTAGAACCTGTATCTTTTTTAAAAGCTCCTCCCTTCTTATTAGTTTTTAAATGGAATAGAAGTTTCCACGAATACAAGAGGCATATCTTTCTCCCACACTATTTTGTCCTCTAGCAAGCACAATGCCTAGAATATAGGAGGCACTTAGTAGATATTTGTTGTTGTTTAGTCTCTAAGTCAGGTCTGACTCCTTTGCATCCCCATGGACTGTAGCCTACCAGGCACCTCTGTCCATGACAAGAATACTGGAGTGGGTGCCATTTCCTTCTCCAGAATAGACATTTACTAAAGAATTAATAAAATGATGATAGTGGTTCTAAAAAGCTTTTTAAATAAAGTCCTATAAAAACAGGAGTTTTATTTTCATTTGTGGGGCCATTTACTTAGTATTTGGAGTCATCTAGACTAACAGGATGTTTTTTTTCCTTCCACCATTTCCTTAGCTGTGGTGATGGTAATAAATGCATTCTTTGATGCTTGCAAGAAGTCTTTTTAAAAAATGAAAACAAGCTCTTTATATGACATAGAATAGACAATGCATAGTTTTATCCTTAAGATAGGAAGTCAATCTAAAACAAAGAGGAGCACAATGACACAGATAACAGAGAGGTGCCATGGGGCAGTTTATTATTTATTCATGAATTCATGGATTCAACAGATATTTAGGATACACAGTATTCATCAGGAGATGGCAATGGCACCCCACTCCAGTACTCTTGCCTGGAAAATCTCATGGACAGAGGAGCCTGGCAGGCTGCAGTCCATGGGGTCAAGAAGAGTCGGACACGACTGAGCAACTTCCCTTTCACTTTTCACTTTCGTGCATTGGAGAAGGAAATGGCAACCCACTCCAGTGTTCTTGCCTGGAGAATCCCAGGGACGGGGGAGCCTGGTGGGTTGCCGTCTATGGGGTCACACAGAGTCGGACACGACTGAAGTGACTTAGCAGCAGCAGCAGAGTATTCATCAGGTTTTAGCTACAAAGATAAATTGTCAGTCTCCAAAAGTTTAAAGAAATCATAAAATTATGTAATGGAAGACATAAACAATTGAATAAAGATAAATGATGTTACAGAGATGGGGAAAGAAAAAAAATTGTTTTGTCTAAATAGATGTTACAAACAGTTTCATGCAGGAAATAATGCTTAGCATTAAAAGATGACTATGGTTTTCCCTTGTCACTCAGTGATTAAGAATCCAATGCAGGAGACAGGGATTCAATCTCTTGGTTGGGAGGATCCCCTGGAGGAGGAAATGGCAACCCACTCGAGTATTCTTGCCTAGGAAATTCCAAGGGCAGAGAAGCCTGGCAGGTTACAGCCTGAAAGTGGAAGCTGCTCAGTTGTGTTGGACTCTGCAACCCTATGGACTATAGAGTCCATGGAATTCTCCAAGCCAGAGTACTGGAGTGGGTAGCCATTCTCTTCTCCAGGGTATCTTTCCAACTCAGGGATCAAACCCAGGTCTCCTGCATTGCAAGCAGATTCTTTACCACCTGAGCCACAAGGGAAACCCAAGAATATTGGAGTGGGTAGCCCATTACCTTCTGCAGGGGGTCTTCCCAACCCAGGAATCAAACCAGGGTCTCCTGCATTGCAGGCAAATTCTTCACCAACTGGGCTACCAGGGAAGCCCAGGTTACAGTCTATGGTCTACAGGGTTGCAAAAAATCAGACATGACTTAGTGACTAAACAACAACATAAAATTTATAGGTGTCCAAATCAGATATCCCAGTCAGAGTAAACAGCATCTGCAAAAGTTACAAATGTGTGAAACTACAGCCTCAGTAAGGAATCATGCATATAGTGCAAGATCACTGGTGTGTAAATAAGGAAGTGAGAATGTTCAGCATAAGTAATATCTATTCAGTGATGGGGAAAAGAAAATCCTTCAGTATTTTTGACTGCTGAGAATTGTGTTTGCCTATGAAAAGGATAAGTATGGTATGAGTATGAAGGGTTAATTTATTTTGATTAGATAGGTAGTTGATGGTGGAAGCATAAGAACTAGCAAAAAGGGTATTGTTGAAGAATATATATTTCAGAAGGTATAAATTCAAGCAAGGTGATGGAAGAGGAGATGGAGAAGAGACAGTGTAGCTAGCAGAAGTGAGATCATCTCTGGTACAGATAATATGGGTCTTCCTGAGAAACTGGCCTCTTCAAGACTCTTAGAATAGACTGCTATAACATAATCCCATGTACAGGGTACCCTTAGATAGCTCACCTAGTAGAGTGGAGGACTGTAGATCCAACACGTGTGGTTATCCTTACGTTGCTGGTTCAATTCTGGCTCGAAGGGGGTGCTCATTGATTTTTGGCTGATTCCCTGGTGGCTCAGATGGTGAAGCGTCTACCCGCAATGCAGGATATCCTGGTTCGATCCCTGGGTTGGGAAGATCCCCTGGAGAAGGAAATGGCAACACACTCCAGTACTCTTGCCTAGAAAATTCCATGGATGGGGGAGCCTGGTGGGCTACAGTCTGTGGGGTTGCAAAGAGTAAGACATGACTGAGTGACTTCACTTTACATTAAACAATAGACTTTTATTTTTTCAAGGTTCTGGAGACTGGAAAGTCCAAGATCAACAGGTAGGCTGATTTATTTCTGGTTGAAGACTGTGCTCTTGATCTGTAGATGATGCCTTTTTCTCTGTGTCCTCAAGAGGGAGAGAGAGAGAGAGACAAAGAGAGAAACCCAGAGAGAACTCATGTGGGCACTCTGGTCTCTCCTTATAAGGTCACTGATCGCATACTGGGGACTTCCCTTTCATAAATGCGACTAAACCTACTACTTTCCCAAGAACCCACCTCCAAATACCACCATCACACTATTGAATGGGGTAATGAGTTTCAGTACATGAATTTTAGAGGCACACAAACATTCAGTCCATAACAATGAGCCACTGTTACCAATACTTATAATTATTTGTTTGGTTTGTTTGTTCTTTAAGCTTCATGGTCTTTGGGAAAACTGTATGTAGATTTAGACAGAAACAATTACTGATACCATCTCTACATTAATGTCTCTCATTACGAAAGCCCAGGAACTAGGTCCTTTATCTACCCAACCATAATCACAGCTAATTATTTTAGTTGTGAATCTTTAAAAACATATGAAGAGGATGGGGCAATGTTCAGGAGGTGAGACCCATTTCAGGGCCTGCAGCAATATTGGTACAGCCCAAACTGTTCTAATGATATAGCTTTTGCTGGGGTTTCTGCCGCTCCAACATGGAAATAACTTGATTGTTGTCCTCATTTTCTGAGTCTTATGCTCCAGTCTCCTAACAGGTCTTTGAGCTCCCATCTCCTTTTAATGAATTCTCTTCCTACTTAAGATAGCCTGGGCCAACTTTTCTTTTTTTATAATCAAACCCCTAACATATCCAGTCTTCTACCTCTTCTACATACGTGAATGTGCGCCAGTTTTCTGAAAACTCTATAATTGATGCCAAGAATGTAAGAGCTTTACAATCATAGTTTTATCAGAAAGAGTAAAAGAAACAATCATAGTTTTATCAGAAAGAGTAAAAGAAAACCAACATTCTGTTTATCTTAAAAATTAAATACAATAGCCCTACAACACTGGTTTGAAATCAGTGCATTTTTATTTTTTTTCCTGCCATTAATCTTTTTCATCCTTATTATGATTTTTATACTAACTCAGTAGTACTGAAATTCTCAATTTCGACCTTTGTCCTCCTCCTTTCTTTACTATAAATCATGCCTTTCTAGATGACTTCTTTGAATCTTTTTCCACATCCATACTGCTTCTGGTCATATGATACAAAAAAAAAAGAAAGAAAATCTAATAAGAGCTTTTGGCTTCATGTTTAGGCTGTTTCCCAATAGAAATAATATATACTTAAGATTGGGACAATACACAAATCTACTTCTTCACTCATTGTTGAACTTGCCCAGACTCAGAAGACTAATTTGAAAGATGAAAGAAGCTGTGAAATTTATAGACATGGCCAAACTTCAAGAAGAATAATGCTCCTAGCTGAACATGGACTTCATTGAATCTTTGGCCATAAGGTACTTAGATGGATATAGTTGTTGTTGTTCAGTCACTAAGTTGGGTCCAACTTTTTGCAATCCCATGGACTGTAGCACACCAGGCCTCCCTGTCCCTAACTTTCTCCTAGAGATTGCCCAAGTTCATGTCCATTGAATCAGTGATGCCATTGAAACATCTCATCCTCTGCTACCCTCTCCTCCTTTTGCTTTCAATCTTTCTCAGCATCAGGATATGATATGTCCTCCCATAATGATAAGTTTGTCAGGCCAATGTTTATTGTAGGCTAGATATATTTTAGGCATTGGTAGCTTACAGTGAACGATGTCAGATACATGATCTCCGAAGAAAAATATTTAGCTTCCAGCCCAATCTCAATCACTCAAAACTTATGTATAGCATAGTTTTATTACAGTGAAAAAGGGATGGGGGATGCTCTTATCAAGTCTTATCAAGGCCTTACATACTTTTACCAGACCCACTCCCACAACATACATCATAAGATAGCAAGATGAGTCAGAAGGTTCTTATTAAGAAGGAGTGACATGCCCTCCAGCAGGATACATCATTGTCATAGAATCATTCAGTTCAGTTCAGTCCCTCAGTCATGTCTGACTCTTTGTGACCCCATGGACTACAGCACGCCAGGTTTCTCTGTCCATCACTGACTCCTGGAGCTTACTCAAACTCATATCCATTGAGTTGGTGATTCCATCCAACCATCTCATCCTCTGTCATCCCCTTTTCCTCCCACATTCAATCTTTCCCAGCATCAGGGTCTTTGCCAGTGAGTCAGCTCTTTGCATTAGGTGGCCAAAGTATTGGAGTTTCAGCTTCGGCATCAGTCCTCCCAATGAATATTCAGGACTGATATCCTTTAGGATTGACTGGTTGGATCTCCTTGCAGTCCAAGGGGCTCTAAAGAGTCTTCTCCAACACCACAGTTCAAAAGCATCAGTTCTTTGGTGCTCAGTTTTGTTTATAATCCAACTCTCACATCCATTCATGACTACTGGAAAAAAAAATACAGTTTTGACTAGATGGACTTTTGTCATCAAAATAATGTCTCTGCTTTTTAATAGGCTGTCTAGGTTGATCAAAGCATTTCTTCCAAGGAGCAAGCATCTTTTAATTTTATGGCTGCAGTCACCATCTGCAGTGATTTAGGAACCGCCCCAAACAAAGTCTCTCACTGTTTCCATTATCTCCCCATCTATTTGCCATGAAGTGATGGAACCAGATGCCATGATCTTAGTTTTTTGAATATTGAGTTTTAAGCCAAATTTTTCACTCTTCTCTCTCACTTTCATCAAGAGGTTCTTTAGTTCTTCTTCGCTTTCTGCCATAAGGGTGGTGTCATCTGCATATCTGAGGTTATTGATATTTCTCCCGGCAATCTTGATTCCAGCTTGTGCTTTATCTAGCCTGGGATTTCACATGATGTACTCTGTAATAAGTTAAATAAACAGGGTGACAATATACAGGCTTGATGTACTCCTTTCCAAATTTGGAACCAGTCTGTTGTTCCATGTCCAGTTCTAACTGTTGTTTCTTGACCTGCATATAGATTTCTCCAGATGCAGGTCAGGTAGACTGGTATTCCCATTTCTTGAAGAATTTTCCATAGTTTGATTTGATCCACAAAGTCAAAGGCTTTGGCATAATCAATAAAGTAGATTGATGTTTTTCTGGAACTCTCTTGGCTTTTTTGATGATTCAAAGGATGCTGACAATTTAATCTCTGGTTCCTCTGTCTTTTCTAAATCCAGCTTGAATATCTGGAAGTTCATGGTTCACATACTGTTGAAGGCTGGCTTGGAGAATTTTGACCATTACTTTGCTAGCGTGTGAGATGAGTGCAATTGTGCCATAGTTTGAACATTGGCATTTCCATTGGCATTGCTTTTATTTGGGATTGGAATGAAAACTGACCTTTTTCAGTCCTGTGGCCATTGCTGAGATTTCCTAATTTGCTGGTATATTGAGTATTGCATTTTCAATATATCAATTTTTAGGATGTGAAATAGCTCAACTGGAATTCCATCACCTTCACTAGCTTTGCTCATAGTGATGCTTCCTAAGGCACAGTTGACTTCACATTCCAGGATGTCTCGCTCTAGGTGAGTGATCACACCGTTGTAATTACTGGTCATGAAGATCTTTTTGTATAGTTCTTCTTTGTATTCTTGCCACCTCTTCTTAATATCTTCTGCTTCTGTTAGGTCCATACCATTTCTGTCCTTTATTGTGGCCATCTTTGCATGAAATGTTCCCTTGGTATCTTTAATTTTCTTGAAGAGGTCCCTATCTGTTCCCATTCTATTGTTTTCCTCTATTTTGTTCCATTTATCACTGAGGAAAGTTTTCTTATCTCTCTGGTATACTTTGGAATTCTGCATTCACATGGGTGTATCTTCCCTTTTCTCCTTTGCCTTTCCCTTCTCTTCTCAGTTATTTGTAAGGCCTCTTCACACAACCATTTTGCCCTTTTGCATTTCTTTTTCTTAGGGATTGTCTTGATCACTCCCTCCTGTACAAATGTCATGAACCTCTGTCCATAGTTCTTCTGGCACTTTCTTTATCAAATCTACTCCTTTGGATCTATTTGTCACTTCCACTGTATAGTTGTAAGGGATTTGATTTAGGTCACACCTGAATGGCCTAGTGGTTTTCTCCACTTTCTTCAATTTCAGTCTGAATTTGGTAATAAGGAGTTCATGATCTGAGCCACAGTCAGCTCCCGGTCTTGTTTTTGCTGACTGTTTAGAGCTTCTCCATCTTTGGCTGCAATGAATATAATCAATCTGATTTTGATGTTGACCATTTGGTAATGTCCATGTGTATAGTCTTCTCTTGTATTGTTGGAAGAGGGTATTTGCTGTGACCAGTGCATTCTCTTGGCAAAACACTATTAGCCTTCACCTTGTTTCATTCTGTATTCCAAAGCCAAATTTGCCTGTTACTCCAGGTGTTTCTTGACTTCCTACTTTTGTATTCCAGTCCCCTATAATGAAAAGGACATCTTTTTGGGTGTTAGTTATAGAGGGTCTTGTAGGTCTTCATAGAACCATTCAACTTCAGCTTCAGCATTACTGTTTGGGGTGTAGACTTGGATTACCATGATATTGAATGGTTTGCCTTGGAAACGAATAGAGCTCATTCTGTCGTTTTTGAGATTGCATCCAAGTACTGCATTTTGGACTCTTTTGTTGATTATGTTGGTTACTCCGTGTCTTCTAAGGGATTCTTGCCCACAGGAGTAGATATAATGGTCATTTGAGTTAAATTCACCCATTCCAGGCCATTTTAGTTCACTGATAACCTAGAATGTTGATGTTCACTCTTGTCATCTCCTTTTTGACCACTTCTATAGAATCATTAGAACAGAGCTTAAGGAAAAACATACCCTTGAGCAAGATGTGTTGTTTTGTTGTATAATTATTAGCTCTGGGCTTAAGGAAAGTTAGTCTTAAAGATTGTTGTCATGACAACTCAGAGTTTAAGAAAAAGCTTCTCATGTGACTAAGATGAAGGAATGAGGGGGAAAAAAAGTTTATCCATTTTCTCCCCCTTGAGGGCCCCAGATCCCTTTCTCCTCCCTGAGAACCCTGGACTCCTTCCTCCTTGAGTCCCCTGGACTCCTTACCAACCTACCTAAGAATTTAACAAGTAACTCACTAAGCATCATCCTATGTGATGGCATTTAGTCATGAGAAAGAAAGACTATATTTAAAGACCATACACTCTGATAAAGAAGGAAGGAATCAATAATCTGGTAAATGGTCAATATGATTTCAGTTAAAGGCAGGCTATTGGAGGAAAAAGAAAAAAAAACATGGCAATAGAATATCACAAGATACTTAGGAGAGTGTGTAGGTTCTTTCAGTGTAAAAAGTCCACTCTAAAAGATAATACTTGCATAAAAATCTGAATGTTAAAGAGACATCAAACCAACTATCCCCAAACAGAAAAATGTTTCTAGCATATGCATGGACTGTAAAAGGGATAATCTTAATAAGTCCAAGCTAGCTCTGCTTGCTGCATGATAGGCCAATAAATCCGGAGACAAGGTGCTGACTTTTTGAAGAGCTAGCTGACTGAGAAGATGGCAGATTAATGTCTCAAAGAAACCATCTTGTCTCTAAACCTGGATGTCAGGTTCTTTTATGGATCATACATAAGGGGAGGTGAGGAAACAAAGCAAAAAGGCTATTTAATTCTTGCAAATATCTCCTAAAATGGCAAGCCTCAGGCAGGAGGATGTGTTAATTATTTGTTTCTTCCCTGCATTCTACAGGTGAACAAAGTTATGCACAAAGACACTTTAGTTTAACAGTCAAGCAGAGGGGTGCAGGGTTCCCTGAGGCAGTGCTTATGTATGCTTATAATAACAAAAGCAGTAAAACAAGCATTAAAACTAAAGGAACAGATTTAGCATGGTGTCAAAATGAACTCTTTCCTAGTACTGTAAGCTAGGTTGCAGTACTAGCTTATTTTCTTCAAAGTTAGCACATTTGTGGCTGGAGAATTAAGATTAAAGTGGCTCTTAGGAAAAGCACAAACTAAAAAAAAACAGGATCTGTGATATGTTCTTCTTCCAGTAGGCAAAGCGAGTCCTCCCATCCAGGCTTCTGCAAATTTCTAGGCACTTTTATGAAGGATGTCTAACACTATGGATAACTCTGCACAATTCACTCATCATCTAAGTGGAAAGGCACCACCTCTTCAAAAGGGGAAGCCAGAGGTTTAAGTTAATGATTAGTCTAGAATTCGAATTCCTGTCTCATAACTTACCTTAGAAATGATCACAGGTTCTGTGAAAAATCCCAGAAAGTAGCTGTTGTGGTGGCAGTTCTTCACTCGCTAAGTAGTGTTCAACTCTTTGCACCCCATGGACTGCAGCATGTCAGATTTCTGTCCTTCACTACCCTCAGGAGTTTACCCAAACTCATGTCCATTGAGTTGGTGATACCATCCAACCATCTCATCCTTTGTCACACCGTCCACCTCCTGCCCTCAATCTTTCCCATGAGTCTATTCCCGTGAGTCTTTTTTTTTTTAATTGAAAAAAAGGGTCTTTTTCAATGAGTCAGCTCTTCACATCAGGTGGCCAAAGCTTTGGAGCTACTGCATTAACCCTTTCAATGAATATTCAGGGTTGATTTCCTTTAGGATTAACCAGGTTGACCTCCTTGCAGTCCAAAAGATTCTCAAGAGGTTTTTTCTCTAGCACCATAATTCAAAAGCATCACTTCTTCAGCCTCATCCTTCTTTATGGTCCAGCTCTCACATCCATACATGACTACTGGAAAAACTATGTATCTGACCATACAGATAGAGAAGAGGCCAAAAGTCTGGCCATACTATAAATTGTATTTTGGTGAGTATGATTGCTTTTCTGTGGTGATGAGGTGGTTCTTAGCAACATTTAGCCATCTCAAGTCAATGTCACCAAATTTTGAGGCTGAAGGAGGGCATCTCAAAATAAATACATTAAGATGTAACTTCCTAGAAATAACCTAGGGTATTTGACCACTCCCTTCATATATGATAACATTATCTTCCTTGACATCCCTTTTTATTGTATCAGGCACTATATTGAATATTCTGTTGGCATTCCCTGTATTTTCTCATTTAATTATTATAACTCTAGGGCAGTTATTAACTTACATTTTGTAGATGGATAAACTGAGGTCTGAGTGTTTGATATTTTTTTTCCCCCTCTAAACCACACAACTTGTAAATTATAAGATTTCAATTCAGATCTTACTCTAAAATATATAGTCTTGTCATTATACTCTTAAGCTTTATTTCAAAAGGAGGATTGTTTTTCAGATATGAGAAAAAGATTACATAGGCATTCATGAAGGGTATAAAGATATAAACTCTGATTCTTTTTTCATACACATTTATTTGCATTTTCCAAACGTGGCTAGTTATTTATATTTAAGTTCTCCCACTGGAGAAAATCACATTTTGCCTTTTGAGCAAAGCTGCAAAGTCGGCTTATTTTATTACATTTTTGTCTTCTCAGAAAGACACTACGCAACTGGAATTTCATCTGTATCAATAGTCCGTTGCCAACAGTTGGAAAATGCTGACAGTGGATCAATTTTAATTTACAGCCTATCTTGAAAGGCCATTTAAATAGTGGTAATTAAGAAGCAAAATACAAGGCTGGAAATGTAACAAAATGTGGATAGCTTTGAACTAATGAAGTTCTTGAAGCCCTTTCTCTACAAAGTCAAGATGTTTAAAGTGAAGTTTCTCTGTATTATACATCATTATTTTGACAGTTAAGGAAAATCATTAGATTTCCAGTATTGGACTAGATTATATGCTTTTAAAATGCTGTTTCTTAGTATACTGCATTCTCTTTTCATAATGAACATCTCACTGGTACCCTGATTTCAATATTTGTATTCCCCATTATCATAATTCCAGAAAGTAGAACACATGTCCACCATTTTACCCATAAATATAGAACCCATTTAGGCTTATGGCTGATGCTTAGTAATTATTTACTTAAATCACTGAGTGACAAAATAACTATATGAATAAAGGAAGAGAGATCCATTTACATATGCAAAGGTATCCATGGATTCATCCCTGAGTCTTTAAATGAGACAACCGTCGGCTTAAAAAGGATGTACAACATGAGAGTTATGAGTAAAGTTTTATTTAGGGCAAAATGACTGCATTCGGGAGAAAGCACCTCAGATAGGTCTGAGAAACTGCTCCAAAGAAGTGGGGTGGAGGGAGTTTAATATGTGTGATTTTGGTGAAGGGGGAGTTCATGAAATCAAGCACTTACCTTACAAAATCTTTTCTGCTAGTCAGAAGGAGCTGATGTCACCATGAAGAGATTTAGATGCAAGGATTGGGATCATAAAATCAGTTCCTAAAAATATCTAACTATCTAAAGACCTGTCCCACCAGTTTTTCTGGAGCACAGAGTGTCTCATTCTCCATCCTGAACTCCCTTTGGGGCACATTAAAGATCAACAGCAGAAGCAGCACAGATTCAGTCTTCACAGAGGCAGATGGCAAATGCCCTTGGCAAACACCATTTTGTTTTTGATACAACAGCAAAAGAAAGAAAAAATCATATGTGTGAAAATATTTCAGACTATACAAGTCTCAACATTTTAACCCTAGGTTTTGCAGCTAGTATGTTTGTTAGCTCCTATTAATGCTGAACCTCGATGACATCTTTTCTTGTCATCTTTGCCTGTGTTTACACTTTTCATTTAGTTGAGGGGTCTACCCCGGTCAGTCTTTCTGATGATCTTCCAGGACAAAGACCATCTTATTTCACCATCTTAATATAACAAATCACTCTGTATATTAACTATTAGGTGCTTGGTGAATATTTGTTTTAGCTAGATTTCAGCGTTTCTCATGACAGGCAGTGAAAAATTCTAGAATAAGAATCATAGCGTTCAAATTTCAGCTGCTTTTATCTTTTTTTTCTCCTTTTATTTTCCTGTTGTACTTCTTAACAATGGATGAAGGAAGCTATTTCAATGTCATTCTTGCAAAAGAACACAATGAAGGGTAAGGGCTTGTAATAACTTTAGGAGTTTCCTTTTAACAAATGTAAATGGCCCCAAGGAACCTTTATGCAGATAAGGATAGGAGATGCAGTGCGTACACACACCTGTCACCATATGAGGGGCATTACTGGAATCGATTAGAATGTTCTGTATTTTTAAATATTATCTACCCCATGCAAATTAAATAAGACCACCCTCCCCAGTCATTTCTAGATCAGCAAGCAATAAGCAGAAGCTTTGTGTATCTCAGCTAGGCTAATGACATAACATCTCTGCTTGTAAATTCTTCTCTAAATATTACAAAGTCTACCTTTTGTTTTCATTCAAAGTCCATTTGTCAGCTTGTTTCTTAACTCTGAAAGTTATTATGGCTTCTCAAGCTAACTTTACATGATGTCATGCACTGTAGTGTCTTCTGCTAACATTTGCCATCTTGGCGAATAGGCTCACTTTTAAGCACAGCTCACAGTGTAGAGATGCTCCACTTTTAAGCACAGCTCACAGCGTAGAGATGCTCCAGTGAGGGATCAGAAACAGCTCTGTCTCTTCAATGGATAGGTGTTCGTTCTTTTGCGTTGTATTTGAATGCTTTCTCCACCAAAGCTTCCTTAATGCCTTTAATGAGATGAGTTTTTCTAGTTTTTTTTAATTCACTAGTCATTTATTTACATACCCCTTACAATCTTTACCCAGTTCTATTATTTGCACACAAATTACTCTAATCATTAACAGTAAAATCTTTTGGGGTAGGAATCTTTTATTCTGGATTCCTAATTCTAACACATTTCTTCATATAGAGTTACATTCTATAAATATTTTATATGAATGAATGAGTGAATAATTTACAAGAAAATGCTGTTGGACTTACTGTGTACCGTAGAGTATTTTTATGGCAAATAGATGGGGGAAAAGTGGAAGCAGTGACAGATTTCATTTTCCTGGGCTCCAAAATCACTGTGGATGGTGACTGATGCCATGAAATTAAAAGATGCTTACTCCTAGGAAAGAAATGTATGGTGAACCTAAACAGCAAATTATAAAACATCACTTTGCCAACAAAAGTCCATATAGTCAAAGCTATGGTTTTTCCAATAGTCATCCATGGATGTCAGAGCTGGACCATAAAGAAGGCTGAGGGCCGAAGAATTGATGCCTTCAAATTGTGGTGCTGGAAAGGACTCTTGAGAGTCCCTTGGACAGCAAGAAGATCAAACCAGTCAATCCTAAAGGAAATCAACCCGAATATTCATTGGAAAGACGCTGAAGTTAAATTCTAATACTTTGACCATCTAATACGAATATCTAGCTGACTCATTCGAAAAGATCCTGATGCTGGGAAAGATGGAAGGCAACATGAGAAGAGAGAAGCCCAGGATGATATAGTTAGTTAGCATCATCGACTCAGGGGACATAAATCTCAGCAAACTCCAGGAGATAGTGAAGTACAGGGATACCTGGTGTGCTGCAGTTCATGGGCTTGCAAAGAGTAGGACACGACTGAGCACCAGCAAAGAGAATATTTTTATTTTTGACTTCCGACTTTATTTCTAATCATATTTAATTCTTATATATAGTGTCATTTGGGCTTCCTCAAGGTTCAGCAGTAAAGAATCTGCCTGTGATACAGGAGATATGGGTTCAATCCCTGGGTAGAGAAGATCCTTTGGAGAAGGGCATGGCAACCTACTCCAGTATTCTCACCTGGAGAATTCCATGGACAGAGGAGCCTGACAGGCTACAGTCCATAGGATCACTGAGTCAGACACAACTGAAGCAACTTAGCACACACGCATATGTAGTGAAGTGAAGTGAAGTGAAAGTCGCTTAGTCGTGTCCGACTCTTTGCTACTCCATGGACTATACAGTCCATGGAATTCTCCAGGCCAGAATACTGGAGTGGGTAGCCTATCCATTTTCCAGGGGATCTTCCCAACCCCGGGATTGAACCCAGGTCTCCTGCACTGTAAGCAGATTTTTTCCCAGCTGAGCCACAGGGAAACCCAAGAATACTGAAGTGGGTAGACTATCCCTTCTCCAGCAGATCTTCCTGATGCAGGAATCGAATTAGGGTCTCCTGCATTGCAGGCTGATTATTGACCAACTGAGCTATCAGGGAAGCCAAATAATATTTAGCTAGTAGCATATTCAAAAGCAGAGACATTACTCTGCCGACTAAGGTCCGTCTAGTCAAGGCTATGGTTTTTCTGGTGGTCATGTATGAGTGTGAGAGTTGGACTGTGAAGAAGGCTGAGCGCCGAAGAATTGATGCTTTTGAACTGGTGTTGCAGAAGACTCTTGAGAGTCCTTTGGACTGCAAGGAGATCCAACCAGTCCATTCTGAAGGAGATCAACCCTAGGATTTCTTTGGAAGGAATGATACTAAAGCTGAAACTCCAGTACTCTGGCCACCTCATGAGAAGAGTTAACTCATTGGAAAAGACTTTGATGCTGGGAGGGATTGGGGGCAGGAGGAGAAGGGGACGACCCAGTATGAGATGGCTGGATGGCATCACGGACTTGATGGACGCAAGTCTGAATGAACTCCAGGAGTTGGTCATGGACAGGGAGGCCTGGCGTGCTGTGATTCATGGGGTTGCAAAGAGTCGGACACGACTGAGCGACTGGACTGAACTGAACTGAATTTGATTCTATATCTCCTGGTAACTCTCTTGTGTGACATATTTTGTTTTACTTTTTGTTTTTATGATTTTATTTTAACATGTAAATGGAAAAAAAAAAGTATTATGAAGTCTATAAAATCTTACTAATTTAAAAGTTAACTCTTCCCTCTAGGATGACCCACCTATGTGACCTAAAGAGCAAATAAAACAGAAATAGGCATCACTTTATTTTTCCCCAATATGCTTAACTGGCACTGAGATGTTTTGAATAATTTATGATGTTTACACAGAAGGAAAAAGACAGAGGATTTCATTTCTTATAATGAGTAGAACAAAGTGCAAAGATCAAATAAAGTCAAAGGAAAAAATTCAATAAATAATAAAAGACTCATGTAAATTAGCATTTGTTTTTGGAACGCCTTGCATTGTAAAGTCATAGATCATGTTCATAGAAATGAATAAAACTCCTCTCATTTCCTGTGCAGCACTTCACTTTTCTTTATTATATACACATGGAACAGTCAATGTTGCAAAGTGTTCAGGAGCTCACTTTCTCCAAGGAGGGCTTTGGGGCATAGTTCCAGAAATTAGACTCTACTCACAGAAGCAACATGAATAAGTACATATACGCAAAATACCAAAGGTCACTTTTACCTGAATTTGAGGTGGGCCTAGAATAAATAGCAAAAAAAAAAAAAAAAATACATACCAGGTCTTGGGCAAAAGTTGTGAGAAAGGAAGCTAATGTATTGAAGTGAAGTGAAATTCAGTCAGTCATGTCTGACTCTTTGCGATCCCATGGTCTATACAGTCCAAGGGATTCTCTAGGCCAGATTACTGGAGTGGGTAAGCCTTGCCCTTCTCCAGGGGATCTTGCCAACCCAGGGATTGAACCCAGGTCTCCAGCATTACAGGTAGATTCTTTATGAACTGAGCTATCAGGGAAGTTCAACTACATCAGCTAATGTATCAGATGTCTAAAAGACAATCTAGCAAAAATTGTCACCCTCTCTTAACCAGTAATCTGGCATGAAAAACATAACTTCTAGTGGAAACCTACTTTGCAAAATGTGCTAACACCTCCAAAAACGTGGCCAGCCATTATATGAACAACAAGGAGCAAGATATGTCTTGTGGACAACACTGTCTTACACCTTTATTTAAAGAGACTTCTTTCTGTAGAGGTAAAACACCAAAATGTGATGGAAATATTGTGCTATCTATAAACCACAAAGATGTGAGTCAAGATTTGGCTTGGCAGTTTCCTGTCTACTTTCAGGATAGAATTTACAAGATCTTTACATCCCATCTCTTCACATATAATTTAAATCCTTCATTTATAAAACATCAAATCTCTTAACTTAAAATATCATTTGTTCTTCCTACCTTAACAGAAGTCAATGTGATAATATATACGAAGACGTAAATTGCTTCATAAATGTTACTACTTGAACATTCTCACCATCATTAATCTTCCAATCATGACAAATATTTGAGCCTTTGGGAAAAAATTCTATTTCTCCAACACTTCAGTTCAATTGTATTTGAAGCCTATTAGTGTTTACTTAAGAAAATTAACAAAATAAGTTAGGAGGAAACTTAAAACAATATGAAGTACTAGAAGAAAACCAGGCACAGCACATGTATGTGAAGTAAACACTACACATGATTGCTATCACCGACAGGAAGAAAATCAGAGAAGACTGCAGGGTAACCAGAGAAAGAAGACAAGGTGATGTAGAAACATTTGGATGAAAAAAATACATGTCAACTTTGGTTAGCTATATCTGAAGTGAATATGGTTTGATGTAATTGGCATACTCAGTATGAATAATGGTGATATCTACACAGAAGATAGATGTTTAATCACCACCAGAACGAAAGCACAGATAAGATTCAGCTGATTCATAACCCTGATGTTTCTTTTTGAATTTGCTGATGAAAAATATTGGAAGAAACATTTAATGATGAGGTCCACATTGACACGAATGCATGAAAGTTGGCCAGAAGTCACCCCTTTGAACGTAACATCATTTCCAAACTTTAATCTACTGGGATCTTTTAAGATATTTCTGGAGGAAATTCTTACCTTGAAAAAGATAATATCGTTTTGGACTGAAAAAAAAGTAGCTTGCACATTGGGGAAAAAAAAAAAAAAAAAAAAAGAATTGATCTCCCCCAGCTGGGGAATACATATTGATATTAATACTTGAGTACTATGGTCAAAATCAATAAAAACATTTGGATGCAGTGGTCGCTGCAGAATACTGCAAGTATTATCAGTGTTTTCTATGTATCACAGCATCCCTTTACCTCACACTTAAGTAGAAACAGTCATTCTTCTCACAGAAACCCTCATCTTATTCACACAAGCTTTAGTAATAGGGATGATTATAGATGCATAGATGATAATCAACTAGCTGGTTTATAAACTAATATGAATGAAATAATAGCCAGAAAGTCTCCCTTTCTCAAACTACTGCTATTTTTTACCAATTAAAAAAATCCAGGTTTCTTTTCTCTTAAGTGAAAGTGTGAGTCACTCAGCCATGTCCAACTCTATGTGACCCCATGGACTATAACCCACCGGGCTCCTATGTCCATGGAATTCTACAGGCAAGGAATCTGGAATGGGTACCCATTCTCTTCTCCAGGGACTCTTCCTGACCCACAGATTGAACCCGTGTCTCCTGCATTGCAGGCAGATTCTTTAGAGCCAACAGAGAAGGCAAACATCAGGCTTCTCTTGACTTAAGGCACTGCTTATTCTGTTAAAACTCATCTACTATGAGAAAAACAAAACCCTTCTCAGAATATATATAGGCAATTAGTAGGAGAAAAGACAATGCAGAAAGAAGAAATATGTCAATTGTGAAAGCCTACCCATGCTGATCACTGCTTTTATGATTATTATGGAATTATGGACCAAGGAGCAGAGCAGAGCTGCAGAGTGCTTCCTTTGGGGAATGCTGGTACATACCACTTGTCTCATTATCCTGGTCATCTTGAGAGGTGGTGAGGGTGGGAACCACATCTCATTCTTTTCACTTCTCCCACTGCTCTTGCTGAAGTCTTCATTACATACTGGTTTCTACACAAGAAACAAATTATAATATTTTCAGGTGAAAATTATGAGAAACTTATAAGGGGCATGCTTCTTTTTTAGCTTGAAAAAGTCTATAAAAATGAGATCACCACAGAAGTGGATGAGTATTCTACACTCAGAGCCGGATTTTGTCCTAGAGCGGGGCACTCAAGGCAGTATAAAAAAAACTAATTCACCGCTTAAAACATAAGAATTTGATTTGAATACATCTGAGTTAAGGACTGATGGTAAAGCTGAAACTCCAATACTTTGGCCACCTCATGCTAAGAGTTGACTCATTGGAAAAGACTCTGATGCTGGGAGGGATTGGGGGCAGGATAAGGGGACGACAGAGTATAAGATGGATGGGTGGCATCACCGACTCGATGGACATGGGTTTGGGTGAACTCCAGGAGTTGGTGATGGACAAGGAGGCCTGGTGTGATGTGATTCATGGGGTCACAAGGTGTCAGACACTACTGAGCGACTGAAATGAACTGAACTGAACTGAGTTTAAAATGAATATGTTTAACTCTATTTATATTTTAACACATTTATTGAGGTGTGATAGATATACAGAAAGTGTACTTATTTAATGTGTACAATTTAATGCATTTGGAAATGTATAAACACCCACTATAGTACGGAATCACTATAATCCACGATATGCAGCCATGAAATTAAAAGACACTTGCTCCTTGAAAAAAAAGCTATGACCACCCTTTAATATGCTAGTCAGCATATTAAAAAGCAGAGTCATTACTTTGCCAACAAAGGTCTGTCTAGTCATAGCTATGGTTTTTCTGGTATTCATGTATGGATGTGAGAGTTGGACCATAAAGAAAGCTGAGCACTGAAGAATTGATGCTTTTGAACTGTGGTGTTGGAGAAGACTCTTGAGAGTCTCTTGGACCACAAGGAGTTCAAACCCATCAATCCTAGAGGAAATAAGTCCTAAATGTTCATTGGAAGGACTGATGCTGAAGCTCCAGTAATTTGGCCACCTGATTTGGAAAAACTGACTCATTAGAAAAGACCCTGTTGCTGGAAAAGATTGAAAGTAGGAGGACAAGGGGACAACGGAGGATGAGATGGTTGGATGGCATCACCGACTCAGTGGACGATTTTGAGCAAGCTCCAGGAGTTGGTGATGGGCACATAAACATGGTATCCTGCAGTCTATGGGGTCACAGAGACTGACTGAGCAACTGAACTGAATTGAATCCAGGAGATATATATATATATATATATATATATATATAGACAGAGACTTTTTCAAGGTAGAATAGAAAAGAAGCATGCCCATTAGAAGTTTCTCACTATATATATATATATATATATATATATATATATATATATATACACACACACACATATGTATACATATGCACTTTTCACAGCTATTTGTAAGGCCTCCCCAGACAGCCATTTTGCTTTTTTGCATTTCTTTTCCATGGGGAAGGTCTTGATCCCTGTCTCCTGTACAATGTCACGAACCTCATTCCATAGTTCATCAGGCACTCTATCAGATCTAGTCCCTTAAATCTATTTCTCACTTCCACTGTATAATCATAGGGATTTGATTTAGGTCATACCGAATGGTCTAATGGTTTCCCCTACTTTCTTCCATTTAAGTCTGAACTTGGCAATAAGGAGTTCATGATCTGAGCCACAGTCAGCTCCTGGTCTTGTTTTTGTTGACTGTATAGAGCTTCTCCATCTTTGGCTGAAAAGAATGTAATCAATCTGATTTTGGTGTTGACCATCTGGTGATGTCCATGTGTAGAGTCTTCTCTTGTGTTGTTGGAAGAGGGTGTTTGCATTTTCTTGGCAAACCTCTATTAGTCTTTGCCCTGCTTCATTCCATATTCCAAGGCCAAATTTGCCAGTTACTCCAGGTGTTTCTTGACTTCCTAGTTTTGCATTCCAGTCCCCTATAATGAAAAGGACATCTTTCTTTGGGTGTTAGTTCTAAAAGGTCTTGTAGGTCTTCATAGAACTGTCCAACAAAGGTCCATCTAGTCAAGGATATGTTTTTTCCAGTGGTCATGTATGGATGTGAGAGTTGGACTGTGAAGAAAGCTGAGTGCTGAAGAATTGATGCTTTTGAACTGTGGTGTTGCAGAAGACTCTTGAGAGTCCCTTGCACTGCAAGGAGATCCAACCAGTCCATCCTAAAGGAGATCAGTCCTGGGTGTTCTTTGGAAGGAATGATGCTAAAGCTGAAACTCCAGTACTCTGGCCACCTCATGTGAAGAGTTGACTCATTGGAAAAGACTCTGATGCTGGGAGGGATTGGGGGCAGGAGGAGAAGGGGACGACAGAGGATGAGATGGCTGGATGGCATCAATGACTCAATGGACATGAGTCTGGGTGAAATCCAGTACTTGGTGATGGACAGGGAGGCCTGGTGTGCTGCGATTCATGGGCTAGCAAAGAGTCAGACACAACTGAGCGACTGAACTGAACTGAACTGACATATACATAGTGGTGGTTTGCTTGCTAAGTCATGTCCAACTCTTGTGGTTCCATGGACTGTCACCCACCAGGCCCCTCTGTCCATGGGATTTCTCAGGCAAGAATGCTGGAATGGGTTGCCATTTCCTTCTCTAGGGGATCTTCCCAACCCAGCAGTGGAATCCAGGTTTCCTACATTGCAGGAGGATATTTACAGACTGAGTCACCGTGGAATCCCCTATATATCAATATCTATTTCTATCTACATATAGATATAGATATCCAAACCTCTCAAAGTTTCCTTTTGTGTCCTTTAGTTTTGTGAAGTAAGAGTGCTTAAAATGATATCTAGCCAATTAAATTTTGAAACACACAATATCATATTGTTAACTCTAGGCATACTGTTGTACAGTCACTTAGGAGAACTTACTCATCTAGCAAAGATGTAACTTTGTTTCCACTAAAAACTCTCAATTTTTCCCTTCCTCCCAGTCCCAAGCAACAACTGTTGTGCTCTGTGCTTCTATAAATTTTGAAAATCAACCCTTTATCAGATATTTAGCTTGCAAATACTTTCTCCTATTCTTTACTTTGCCTTTTAGTTCTGCTGATTTTTCCCTTTTCTGTGCAAAAGATTTACATTTGATACAATTCCACTTGTCTAATTTTCCTTTATTTCTTTGTTCTTTTGGTGTCATATCCAAGGAATCATCGACAAGGCCAAGGTTGAGAAACTTTTCTTCTGATGTTGTTTTAAAGAATTCTACAGTTACAGATCTCATGTTTAAGTTTTTAATCCATTGAGCTTATTTTTGTTGATGGTAAAGTAGGGCTTCAATTTCATTCTTTTATGAGTAGATATCCAATTCTCTCATGCTATTAGTTGAAAAGGCTATCTTTTCCCCACTGTGCATTCTTGGCAAACTTGTAAAAGATCACTTTATTGTATATGCTATATATGTGGGTTTAATTCTGGGCTCTCTTAACTGTTCTGTTGATCTATAGATTGTTCTTTATTCCAGTACCATATTATTTTGGGCTTCTCTGATAGCTCAGATGGCAAAGAATAGCTCAGTTGGTCACCTGCAATGCAGGAGACCCATGTTCGATTCCTGGGCCAGGAAGATCCACTGGTGAAGGGGTAAGCTATCCACTCCAGTATTCTTGGCTTCCCTTGCTGTTCAACTGGTAAAGAATCTGCCTTCAATGTGGGAGACCTGGGTTTGATCCCTGGGTTGGAAGATCCTCTGGAGAAAGGAAGGGCTACCCACTCCAGTATTCTGGCCTGGAGAATTCCATGGACTGTATAGTCCATGGGGTTACAAAGAGTTGGATATGACTGAGCAACTTTCATTTCACACAGTGTTTAAATACTGCATCTTTGTTATATATATTGAAATTGGAACCTATAATGCCTCCAGCTTTTTTCTTCTTTCTCAACATTGCTTTGGCTATTCTGAGTCTTTTGTGTTTCCATATAAATTTTAGAATTTTTTTTTTCTGTTTCCTTAAAAGATGATCCTTTAATGGGTGACATTGAGTCTTTAGATCTCTTTGTTTAGTACGGGCATTTTAAAAAGAATTAAGCTTTCCAGTACATGAACACAGGATTTCTTTCCATTTATTTCTGCATTCTTTCATTTCTTTCTTTAGTGTTTTATACTTTTTGGTATACAAGACTTCTACATGCTTGGTTACATTTATCCTTAAGTATTTTAGTCTTTATTTTGTTATTGTTAGTGGAGTTGTTTTCTTAAATGCCATTCAGGTTTAATCCTCATACATGAGAAGTGAAATCAATGCATTACTAAACAAGAGATTAAAAATAAAAATTCAATCTAACTCGACAACATTGCAAAGTAAATGTATAAACCTGGGTAGTATGAAAGTAAATCAGTGGACACATGATGGGCTGGACTAGGGCAATAGACATAATTACCATTTATTGAGTACTTGCTCTTTGGCAGACTGTATATCTAAGTTGCTTTTATAAACATGATCTCATGATAAAACTATGAATTAGATCAAACCTTTGTTTTTGTTTATGCAGCAGATAATATTTAAACTTGACAAATCAAAAGTAATAGTAGCACCTCGTTCTTTAAAATTACGGAGTTAATTATAAGAGAAATTGGAACCCCAAAAGGTTAAACATAGTTGCTTTGAGAAGAGGAATCAGAACAGAAAGTATGGCTAGAAGGGCTTTGTGTCTTTACTAAACTTTCTGTATAGTTTCATTTAAAAACTCATTTGTATGTTTAATTTTATTTTTTAATTAAATCATTTTACATAAATGTTAAACTTATTACAATGAGCAACCTTATTATGGTGTTACAACAACAGAAAAATTATGAATTAGATATTCCTTTTTCCATAATTGTAGGTTTTAAATGTGATACTCAAAGATGTTGAATAAATTGCCAAAATTCATATATATTAAAATTCAGGATTTAAACTCCCATCTGACCTATGCCAAACTCCTTATTCTTACATTATGGTAGGACTACTGGGTCAAATTCATTTTGATTCCATCCATTTTCCAATCTGTGTGCATAAGCATTCTAAAAAGAGGTAGTATATTTCGGGGGCTTTTTAAACAGGCCCCATAATCATCAGATTGCCTGGTTTGCATAACTCTACCACTTAATATCTGTTGTGACCTAATACACACATGCATACATCACACACACACACACACACACACACACACACACACACACACAGGAAAACATTGCATGATTCAAATGCACAAAGTTTTAACTAGATGAGAATAAAAAGATCACCTGAAGTTCTGATTTACATACTTCAAATCAAGAAAAAAATTGAAGTTCTGAAGTTGAAGATATGAGTAGCTCACCTGTGATTATTGTCGTTTTTTAGTCACAAAGTCTGACTCTTTGTGACCCTAAGACTGTAGCCCACTGGGCTCCTCTGTCCATGGTGTTCTCCTGGCAAAACTGCTGAAGCAGTTAGCCATTTCCTTCTTCAGGAAATCTCCCCAACCCAGGGATCAAACCCACATCTCCTGCATCGGCAGGCACATTCTTTACTACTGAGCCTGCGGGGAAGTCCACCTGTGATTGTACAGAACTACTATCAGACATCACATCCAACAGAATTTCTACTTCATGAGATTTAATTTCCCATATTATTTTCATAAACCTATTTCTAAGAGATTAAGTTTCATGTTAACAAATATTTAACAGAAAAGTAATTATGAATTATTGAACAGAAAGATAGCACTACTCAATTTATGTCATTTACAGATATTTCTGATTTAAAATCCAACAATAAGAAGAGAAGAAGACTGAAGATTTTGAGCTACAAAGGACCTGAGATTGAGTTCAGACTTTGCCAAGAATTTATGGTACAAATTGAAGAAAATTATGTCTAGACTTTCTCCATTCAATAATTATGTCTCTACAAACCATTATTACTTTTAGTAATGTGGTAAACCATTATTACTCTCTATTTCCAAAAAGCTCTCATCTCCCAAACAGAAAATTTGTGTCTACTAAGCATTGTTACTGTTTCATATCCCTAATTTATGGTAATCTCAAGTATATTTTCCATCTTTATAAATTTGCCCATTCAGGATCATTTTTATGTGCAGTAATATAATATTTTCCCTTATACATCTTGCCTACCTCACTCAGCAAAATATTTTCAAGATCCATTCACATTGTTGCATGCATCAGAATGCCATTCCTTTTGTGTGTGTGTGTGTGTGTGTGTGTGATCTGCCAGTCGGTAGTGTCTGACTCTTTGCAGCCCCATGGACCGTAGCCCACCAGGGTCCTCTGTTCATGAGATTCTCCAGGCAAGAATACTGAGGTGGGTTGCCATTCCCTTCTCCAGGGGATCTCCTCAACTCAGAAACTGAACTTGCATCTGCTGCCTCTGCTGCATTGGCAGGTGCATTCTTTACCACTGAGCCACCTGGGAAACTCCTTTCTTTGTTATAGTTGAATATTCTTTTGTACAAATGCACACAGCCACACTGAACCACCATATTAAGGTATATAGCATTATATAAAGAGGCAATGATATCTCTTACCCTGCAAGATTATAAAAATTAAATATGGTTATATAATGAAAATATTTTGTAAAGCACTGTACAAAGTTTAAATATGATTGCCTCTGAAACTTTTGTTTCTCAGCTAAGCCTCATTTCTTTCATCATAATATATCCAGAACACATCTGCCACTGCTGAGAGCCTTGATCTTGGTTTCTTCTATGAAACCAGTCCTTGGTGCCAAAAAGTTGGGGACCACTCTTTTAATGACCATAATCAAGCTTTAAGAAATAGAAAAGTAATTATCTTGGGAATGGGGTCTATGGTATAGGAAGATTTTCTGAAGAACATTCCAGTCATTATCAGGAATGTCTGAAGAAAAAAAGTGATTTTGGATTATTCCCAACTAGCAACCGATGAGACTATCTCCAGCTAATGGCAATTACTTTAATCAAAGAACTTCATGTCCACTAATTAATTAATCTTCAGACTAATTCTTTAGAGTAAACCATTAATGAGGAAATTAATTTATCAACAGCTATTAACTAAAAGACGATATGACTTGCTCAAGGCTCTGGAGTAAGTCATAGTCCAAGTGTGACTGTGAAAGCAGGGCCCCTAGCAGGCCTGACTATTAAGGATCTGTGTAAAATATGATTTAATGAATATCCCTAATAGGGGCTTCAGCCAGCTCACTGAGGGTCTTGAAGCCTGTATCCCTCAGTTCTGAGTATTTTTTTTCCTAAAATTATACTTCCTGCATAATCATTCTATCTTCTTTCTTCTCTCTTATTGAACCATTGATTACCACTGGTTATGTGATTAGATGATGAATAAGTCACAGATAGGGTCCTGTCCTTGGGAAGCCTCCAGTCCAAATGGAGAAGGAAATATGTGAAAATACAATTACAGATATAGTATTATCACTGCTTAATGGAGGTAGACATGAAGAGACTTACAAACCAGGAAAGAAAATCTGCCTTTCAGAATATGCCCCAATGATGACTGTGCCAGTCATATGTGGCAAATTCAGATTTAAACAACTGCATATCTGTACCAAATGAATATATTATTTCTAGACTAAGTATGCTAACCTGTCTTGCCTGATTTGCTTAATATGACACCCAAATTTTAGCTGATCATGGAACCTCCTAGAAATTTTCACAAATGTGATGAATACATTGGGACAGGAGTCAAAAAAGGGTTTTCAAGTTGGATATGGTTGCTTGAGGAGGCAGAATGCGAAAATCTATGTGTTATGGCCATCATCGTTATCATCATGCTTAATTCCTTACTAGGGCTTCCTTGTTAACCTAGCTGGTAAAGGATCCGCCTGCAATGCAGGAGACCCTGGTTTGATTCCTGGGTCGGGAAGATCTGCTGGAGAAGGCATAGGCTACCCACTGCAGCATTCTTGGGCTTCCCTTGTGGCTAAGCTGATGAAGAATTTGCCTGCAATGTGGGGGACCTCGATTCTATCCCTGGGTTGAGAAGATCCCCTGGGGAAGAGAAAGGCTACTCACTCTCTTTACTAAAGGCCCATAATGTTCTTGGCACTATATGTGCTATGCATGTTCATTTATGATAATTATTTCAGATGCTTCAAAAGAAACTATATAAAAAACAACAAGGTAAAAAGACTTGCCACTGAGCTTTAGTTTGGACATTTTTTTTTCCCCTTGTTTCCTATGCACTGACTGCTGTGCAGACATTTTCCCCAGTTCCTGTGAATCTGTAAATTAACTGTGTTTAGCATCTTAGCCAGAATATCAAAGAATTTAGATTACGAGGAACATCCCAGCTCAAGGATGACATTTCCTATCACACTTACTTTTGATGACACCATCATTCTGCTTTGGCTTGGTAGGATGGGGGACATTCTGATATTTGAGAAAGTCCATTTATTGCCAGATGCACCTTTCTAAGTGATTGTAATAGATGTTATAAATGCTAAAAAGAGGGCTTGGAGCTTGAGTTAAAGTCTATAGGAATAGTGACTTGAGTCTCCAGAAAAAGGATATATCATGGTAGGTTTAAAACAAACATAAATGTAGAAAAACAAAACAAAGACAAAAAAACAGAGTGTGTTTACACCTAAACGAACAATCTCAGGCAAAACAATCAGTTCAGGTCAGTTCAGTCGCTCAGTTGTGTCTGACTCTTTGTGACCCCATGCACTGCAGCACGCCAGGCTTCCCTGTCCATCACCAACTCCCAGAGCTTGCTCAAACTCATGTCCATCGAGTCAGTGATGCCATCCAACTATCTCATCCTCTGTCATCCCCTTCTCCTCCTTCAATTTTTCCGGCATCAGGATCTTTTCCAATGAGTCAGTTCCTTGCATCAGGTGGCCAAAGGACTAGAGCTTCAGCTTTGGATGAAACAATAGAGGAACAAGAAACAGCAGGAGCCCAGTGAACAGAGATGAGTCCTTCAGCGATGGGACTACGTGATCATAGTTTGGTGAGCTTTAAAAGGCACATTTGGCCAAGTGACTCTAGTGTGAAGGAAAGTTTTTAGAGGCTCACTGGGCTCTTTGGAGAAATGAGAAATGGTGCAGAGGAAAATCTGGGTCTCTGAAGATTGAAAGTGGGCATGAACTGTGTGCCTGAGGAGAATCTGGGAAAATCAGAGTTGACAGGAACTGGTCTATGGGGTTCTGCCTCGGCAACAGTCCAAGGGAGTGAACAGGGAGCCCAGCAATTCAACAAATGCTGTCTCAGGTAAGCCTCTCAACACCACAAGGAGCAGCAAATGATGGGCATATGGATTCCTTTTCACCAAGAAAAGGAAAAAAAAAAAAAGAGGTTCATAATAGTTGAAAGGACTGCAGCCAAGTCAACCAGTCATGTCACTGCAGACTCCAGACTAAAATGTGGTCATCACTCTCCACCCAGGGCATTTTCACCCTAATAATAAGTCTTCTCTCAAGCTTTTTTTTTTTTTTCTGCCCTTCAGTTGAAATTATACCGTTCTTATATCATCGGTTATAACTAACGTAATTCATCCTGTGTGTATGTGTGCTCAGTCACTCGGCCATGTCCAACTCTTTGTGGCCCCATGGACTGTAGCGCACCAGGCTCCTCTGTCCACAGGGAGTCTCCAGGCAAGAATACTGGAGTGGGTTGCCATGTGCTCCTCCAGGGGCTCTCCCTGACCCAGGGATGGAACCAGAGTCTCTTATGTCTCCTGCACTGACTGGCAGGTTCTTTGCCACTAGCACCACCTAGATCCTGGGTAGTAGTCATTTTCAGTTCTCATGCTATACATATATTAGAATCTCTAATAACAACAAAAACAATAGTAAATTGGTAATGATGACAATAGCTAAAATCTATTATGTACAAGGCACCAGACATTAAGCATTTTACATGCACAGGTATTATCTAATTTAATCATAGTAAGCTAGGAGATAGATACTGTAATTATCTCTATTTGGAGAGCTGGGACTCATGGGGCATAACGTAATTTCATAATGTAATTTAAGTGGTAGACATGAAATATTGGACCAGTATCTTCTGACTCCAGACCTATCCTTCTTTATTCCTCAGAATAATGTGTCTTCCCATTGAAAGCAGTGGCCCAGCTCTGTTTGTTTTTATTTCTACTGCATTATGTGTCACATTTTGTAAATATCTACTACCTGCACTTGTTCAACATGATATTTGTCAAAAAAAAAAATAAAGCTGTTGAAGTGAAATCATAACCTGATACTTCAGGAGCAGTGCATCGGTTATAAAGGAGACCATAAGTGTCATTTGAGAATAGAGGTTTCATACAAAACAGAAGTAGATCATTTGCACCGGGATGTTCCAAGTATGAGGCAGTGGTGAAAATGAGAAAGAACATGTACTGAGTCGCTTCTATGACTCAGGAAATCTCTTCTGAAGGCACGTTTGGGAAGAGTAAGGTGGACCAAGAGAAGGTGCAGCTTTGAAGTTCAGACTTGGGTTCGAATCTTGACTTGCTACTTGGCTTGAAGGCGTGTTAGTTGCTCAGTCATGTCCGACTCTGTGACCCCATGGACTGTAGCCCCCCAGGCTCCTCTATCCATGCAATTTCCCAAGCAAGAATACTGGAATGGGTTGCCACTTCCTTTGGCTTAGTCTTTGTTACCAGACAAAATAAAATAACTTCTCAGAGTCTGTTTAGTTTTTTTTTTTTTTTTTTTTTTTACTTTCTACAATGAATGTAGCAATCAAAGTCTTGAAATCAGGAGGAAATCACATCAGATAATTATAGGCATCAGCCTTCTGAAGGTTCCTATATTTCTCTGTCTTGACTCATGTCACCACCAGATTTACATGTGGCTTGTTTATCTGCTTTTTATTAACTAATTCTCATAAAATCTTGAGAGGCAGTTGTGATTGTCTCTATTTTAGTGATGTAAAAGATGAGTCATGGTGGTTAAGTATGTATAGTGAAAATGAGAAAAGGGCCCAGATGTGGTTGATTGAATTTCTGAGAGTTCCTCCATAATATATGTAAAATAGTCCCTCATCAGAGATCTCCAAGACTATTTTAAAGGCTTTTTAAATAGTGCCGAATCTACGGTCATCTCATTTGTAGTTTGGATTAATTTTGGTACATGTCAACCATGCGGTGAAAGTCATTCAATGGGTCATTTCAAAATTCCATAATTTTAAAAGACACTTTGTTGACAATCTTATTCTCGTTTTTCTTCCTCAGCCTTGTACTTTTCTACATTTTCATATTGATTTCATAAAATCCCAGTTACTTATTTTTCTCAAACGTACTAGCTATGATTATGCCTCTGTAGTTTGGAACAGAGTGTTCACTCTGCTTGAAATACACTCACCTTCATGGTCTGCTTGGTGGACTCCTACACATTCTGAAAACCCCAATTCTCATTGTTCCTCCCCTTTTGCCATTCCCTTCATCCCCTCATCACTCCCACAACACCTGGAGCTAACCTAATCTAAAACTCAATATTTCAAAAACTTGCCAGTCTTAAAACACACACACACACACAGCAACCTTGTGGAAGACAGATTCTTAGACCAGATTCAAGTCAGGACAATCAAAACTTCCAGTGGAGGCACCTATAAACCTTAATGTTTATAAACACCACAGTCAATTTTATGATCAGAGAAGTATACACTACTTAAATGGATCAGATATTAATTTACATTATATTTGCCTGTTTGACTGTTTCCTGCCTTTAGCTTGTGGTGTCCCTTAGATGTGAACCTTATTCAAGATGGATTTTTTAGTTTATTGTCTAGCAATGCAATTTTCAGGAATTGTTTGCTGAATGAATGAGTTAATGAAAGAATGCTCAGAATGAAACAATAAACAGGCCTCTCATATAATCCATGGAAATCTTTGCAAGTCACCATGAGTACAAACTCCAGATGTCTTATTGCTGATTTCTAGCTGGTATTATGTGTTTTGTTTTCATTTTGTTTTTAAACTTTGTCTAAGACCAGCAGAGACCCCTCTTCTTAGAGAACTGACATCAATTCTGCAGCCTCTGATCAGAGTCAAATTAGGTTAGAGAAATTGTGACTGTAGACAAATATATACCCAAACAGCATTCAACATAAATATAGACTTGAATTTCTTGAAATCCATACTAGGTGAAATATATTGAAAAATGTGTAAGGATCTTTCTTGTAAAAGTTCTAAATGATAATGGAGAAGAGAAATAGTAATAAATAGAATAACAGAGAAAAGTTAAAGAGATTAAAATATATCCATGAGTACTGGGACTTCTGTCATCACAATCGATCTCAACTTACAAGATGTATCTCTTTTCCTTGCATAATAAAGTCCAGTCCTCCTCATGACATGTAAGGCCCTCCAAATTTGGTCCAATCAACTCTGACAATTTCATTTTATTTTGTTTTACCCCTCATCCATAGGCCCACTCATAAGAGACACTTCTTCTCTTTATTTCTCTCCCTCATGGTCTGTTGCATCATAGAGAAAGAAAGCCAGATATTAAGGAAGTAATAGTGTTCAATGATAAATCATGCAACAGGGAAGAAGGTCCAGTGTAAACTGAACTCAGCTTTGATGCCAGGTGTATTAAAGGAAAGGTGATGAAGGGCATTGAGGGCAGTTTGCTTTCTGTGACCATATCATTTGTGTTTGCTAATCAGCACTTATCTGGAAGGTGGAAAAACAAACTTCTTGGTGACCAGAGGCAGTTATACAATTTGGAACAAGGCTCCCAACATGCTAGGCTCTTACACTCCCAGGAGGACTGAGGGATTAGAACTATCTCCTTGATTGCATTTTGTAGAGTCTGCTCCCAGGTCCTTGAGGAGACAGTTCAGACTGATAGAAGATTCAGATACAAAAGGGCAGATAAATGATTTATCACTGCAACCTTATCTACTCTAAAGGAAGTTATGTTCAGGGTTTTACAATCATATCATCAAGTCTCAGCTGGAATAAGCAGTAGGTTCTCCTGGCACCATGGAGCTTTCTTAGACAAGCATTTTAAGGAGTCTGGGGGCATCTTGGGGACACAGATTTAAAACGCTAGAGTCTATGTTAGTGTTTTATCAAATTTCTTATAAAGAGGTTTTCATGCTTAGTCACTCAGTTGTGTCTGGCTCTTTGTGACTTCCTGGACTATAGCCTGCCTGGCTCCTCTCCCGGCAAGAATGCTGGAGTGGGTAGCCATTCTCTTCTCCAGTGAAAATTTCTGACCCAGGAGTCTAGTCCAGGTCTTCTGAATTTCAGGAGGATTTTTTTACCATCTGAGACACCAGGGAAGATAGGCAAATTAAGCACTTGTGTGCAAACAAATAGGCTTCCCTGGTGGCTCAGATGGTAAAGAATCTGCCTGCGATTCAGGAGAGGTGGGTTCGATCCCTTGGTTTGTGAAGATCCCTTGGAGAAGGGAATGGCTACCCATTCCAGTACTCTTGCCTGAAGAATCCCATGGACAGAGGAGCCTGGCAAGCTATAGTCCACAGGGTTGCAAAGAGTTGAACATGACTCTAATCTCATTTTCCCCTGGCAAGCTAATATAAAAATAAAATGATGATAATATAAAAATCAACCTTATATTCAAGATGGACAGTGAGGGCAGAAAAGAAATGCCTTTGTCCAGGCAGTGAAAATAGCATGTACCAAGAAACAATAATAATAAAGGGTCTGGAAAATTCTAAAAAAGCAAGAGGATGGTCATTATTGCTAACAAGTTAGCATCTTCATTTTTCAGCATGACAAGCAAAGACTCATCTATTTGTCAACTCTTTGACTTCCTCCAGCAAAGGCCCCTAATACTACCACGATGTCCATATTACCAACTCCTTTTCTAGGATATTGGAAGATACTTAAGCCAGAGTGATCAACAGGTTATCCTGGCAAATAGAGGAGGCAGAGGGAATCCCTGCGGGCAGGAAGCAGGTGCCTGGGGAGACAGACATTTCAGTTATCTATTGCTGTACAACAAACTACCCAAAACTTAGTGACCTCAAAGAGCAACGCTTCTCTTAAAGCTCAGGCTTTTGGGGGTCAGGAACTCAAACAGGGTTCAGTGGGGCTAGTCTTCCACTTCATGTGGCATCAGTTGGGTCTTAGAAGGGACAGTTGGAAGTCAGGCTTAGCTGTGCCTTCTCCCCCTCTGTGTACTCTATGTACAATTCTTCCACACGCTCCACTCTCTCTAGCAGGAGAGCTGGGGGATGCAGGGCTCCCAGAGTCAAGACAAAAGTTGCCAGTCCTCCCAAAGACTAGATTCAGAACCTGGAACAATGCAAAGCATCACTTCCTCTGTGCTCTATTGGTTAAAACAGCCACTGACCTGCCCAAGATCAAGGGTAGAGAAATAGGCCCTACCATGTGGTAAAAGGAGGGACAAGTAATGTGTAGCCATCCTTAATCTACTGTTACAGACTTATATAGACATTATTTATTCA
This sequence comes from Redunca redunca, assembly GCA_006410935.1. NCBI lineage: Eukaryota > Metazoa > Chordata > Mammalia > Artiodactyla > Bovidae > Redunca > Redunca redunca. The sequence goes on along the minus strand of SJYQ01000648.1, from coordinate 1,335,481 downwards.
TCCAGAATCTTTCAGGTCATAAGGAAAACAGGATATAGTTCTTATAGTTATAACTATATGTAGCATTGACAACCCACTCTAGTACTCTTGCCTGGAAAATCCCATGGACAGAAGAGGCTGGTAGGCTGCAGTCCATGGGGTCGCTAAGAGTCAGACGTGACTGAGCGACTTCACTTTCACTTTTCACTTTCATGCATTGGAGAAGGAAATGGCAACCCACTCCAGTGTTCTTGCCTGGAGAATCCCAGGGACAGCGGAGCCTAGTGGGCTGCTGTCTATGGGGTCGCACAGAGTCAGACACAACTGAAGCGACTTAGCAACAGCAGCAGCAACATTGTTATAGTTATATTTAAATTATTAAAAAAGTATCTAAAAATACCAATGTGACAAAAGTGAAAACAAATAGGATGGCCTCTAATGTCTACAGAGTATATGAAGTATCTTTGTGTTCATAGGTAGTGGTGTTAATTGCTATTATTAAACACTTTCTATGTGCAGCAATTTTTCTTTGCATCACTTTGTATAATTCACACAACAACCATTTTGAGAGAAGCATCTTATCATCATTTTGCAAGTGAGAAAACTGATGTTCAGAAACATTGTGTTGTCCTAGGGCACATAGTTAGAATGCTGGTGTTGAAATTCTCTGATATCAAAGTCCATGGTTTTTCTATGGAGTCACGTTGCCATCCATCTGCCCCATTAAAGGTCCATGAGCTCTGTTTTGGCAAGAACAGAAGTCAATATTCCCATTTCACAAAAAATAAAATGACCTGGGGTTAAGGGAAGCAGCTTTTCAACATTGCACAACTGAAAAGTAAAGACACAGGAACTCATACCTATGCATTTTTTTTTTAACTCCAGAATTTTTAGGGGTTACACACACCATTTCTTTGCAATAATTTCAACCATGTTAAAGAACATCCAAACTGTATGTAACCTTTTATCATTTTTATGCTTATGACTGTGCACTAATGGAAAATGTAAATTCTTTGCAATTTACAGTGGATTTTCCATTAGTGGCCGTGTTCCTGTAGTTTCTTTATCTCTGTTTGTCTTAAACATTTATTACTAATTTGACAGCAGTGATGTTCTAATTAAAGTTCATTCTCCAACATGAAATACAGTACTATATAAAGTAGCAAGAACATTTCCTTTCCATTTAGATTGCTTGATATTTCTTGAGTGGTTTATAATAAATGTTGGAAGTAATTTTGTTTGTTTAGGAAGTCATCATTCCCATCATTCTTACTCCATACTATCACCCTACATTTTTCCAACTAATTCTTGTGTTTCATCAAAAGCTCTTTTATGCAATGGGTTTTTGTTTAGGCAATATTATTAATTAAAGTATCTAAATTGCTAAATTGCCTGAAAGAAGATGTTAAATTTTTCCAAGCATGACCTATACTTTTTAGAAGAAAGACTATAAAACTTTCATATTTAAGGGGAAAAAAAAGCAGTGCATTGAAGATAAAATAAAGTCACTCTAAACCCTTTTACCATAAGTAGAATCTAAATAAGCTTTATTCACCAAGCATGCCCCATTAGTTCTGTTTCCTAAATATATGTTACCAGTCTCTTTTTTTCCACCCTTGAACTCCCTTTCCTCCACTATAGGCTATTGATTGGTTGTAAAAAAAAAAAAAAAAACAACCTGCATTTTTACCACCCACCATCCCTGGAACTTTTTATATTTTTGTTGCCATATTTTACATCATTTTATTTTGTGTATCCCTTCACAGCTAATTCCTAGGTGGTACAGGTAAAGAACTGCCTGCAAATTCTGGTTAGATATAAGACGGGTTCAGTCCCTGGGTTGGAAAGATACCCTGGAGGTGGGCATGACAATGCACTCGACTTGTTTTTGCCTGGGAAATCCCAGGCTACAGTCCACAGGTCACAGCGTAAGACACAACTGAGTGACTAAACGTACATCATTTAACAACCTATTGTAGTTATTGTTGATCTTGCTACTTTGGTCTTTTAAGCTTCATATTAGCTTTCTTTTAAAAAAATAATTTATTTTTAATTGAATTTTAATTTTTTTTTTTTACAGAATTTTGTTGTTTTCTGTTAAATATTACTAGGAAATAGCATACTAGCTTCTTAAGTGAATGATCCAGGGCCTTTATCTGCCTTTACCAATGAGATTTTTCCTTCATATATTTTGTTATTTCTAATTATGGCATTTACCTTTCCACTTAAACAAGACGCTTTCACATTTCTAATAAGGATAAATGTAATGGTGATAAAGTCTCTTTGTTTTTGCTTGTCTGGGAAACTCTTTATCTCGCCTTCAATTCTGAATGATAACCAAGTCAAACAAAGTATTCTAGGCTATAAGTTTTTGTTTGTTTTCCTTTCAGGACTTTAAATATATCCTGCTAGTCCTCTCTGGCCTGTAAAATTTGTGCTGAAAAATCAGTGGAGAGTCTAATCCAGTTTCCTTTGTGTGTGGCTGGTTGTTTTTCTCTTGCTGATTTTAAGACTTTTATTTTTAACCTTTCTGTTTTAATTATAATATTTCTTGATATGGAACTCCTTAGACTCATCTTATCTGAGACTCTCCATTATTCCCCTTCCTGGATGTATGCTTCCTTCCCCAAGTTAGGAGAGTTCTCAGCCATATTTCTTCAGATAAGCTTTCTGTCCCTGTCTTCTCCTTCTGTCACCCCGATAATGAGAATAATAATGCACTTGATATTGTCTCTGAGTCCTTTAAACTCTCCTCACTAAAAAAATAAAAATGAAATAAATGATTCTTTTCATCGTTTTGATTAGGTTATTTCCCCCCATCTATCTTCTGGATCATTTATCCATTTTCTGTATTATCTAATCTGCTATTCACTCCTTCCAGTGTACTTATTTCCAGTAATTTTATTTCTTAGCTCTGTTTTTTTTTCCCCTTATATTTTCTGAGAGTCTGTTGAAGTTTTCACTGAGTTCCTCCATTCTTCTCCGAAGTTCATTGCATACTTTCTTGGAACATTTTCTTTGAACCCTTTGTCAGCTAAATCACTCATTTCCGTTGCATTCGGTTGCCTCCCCACCCCGGAGTTTTATTTTATTTCTTCTGGAACATATTCCCCTATCTCCTCATTTTGTCTTTCAATTTTCGTTCCTAAGAATTAGGCAAAACAGCTGCCTCTCCTGGTCCTGAAGGAGTGGCCTGGTAGAATGCCTGCAGCTGGTGGTATTGGGAGTGCTACACCCAAGCTGAGTTTGCAAGGTGGCTGAGGCTGGAGTGGGTGTGTGCCAGGGGCAGTGCCAGGGGACTCAAAACAATGGTGCTCACTGATGCCTCCAATACTGCAGAGGGCTCCAGCAGTTTCCTGTCCATTTGGCAGAAGCTTTTGGGTTAGTAAAGATTTCCTTGGCATATAGTCTATGTACCCTTTCAGTTGCTATTTATTCACTGTACTCCAAAGTGGGTAAGTCTGCATTGGACCCCTCAACAATATCACTCATTACTGCATTGGGGGTAGAATTCCCATGAATACCATGTCTCTGCCTTTCCTACTGATTTCTATGTGGTCCTTCTTTGTGCAACAGTCACTCAATTAGCCCACAGGTGGTTTTCAAGAACCACTCTACTGACTTCACTGGTGGCCCAGTGGCTAAGACTCTGCACTCCCAATGTGGGGGCCCTGGGTTCAATCCCTAGTCAGGAAACTAGATCCCACATGCTGCAACTAAAGATCCCACATGCCGCAACGAATGTCTGAGATCCTGAGTGCCACAACAAAAACCCAGCACAGCCAAGTAAGTAAATAAATAAATATGAAAACAAAACAAACAAAAAACACTGCTGTGTATATTTGCATGTTGTCTCAATGTGTCCAAGAGAGGAGGTCACGTAAGAATCTTTCTACATCACCACCTTCTCTTCTCCTTTGCTCTTAATAGAAAAGGAAAAATGACTGAATTAAGGAGGAATTTCTTTTCTAGAAGGCAAAATAAGAACACTTCTTTAATTCTTTTAAGAAAAATCCGTAGAGCACTTAAAATATTTTATATTAAATATTTCAGTTACATTGGAAAGGCTCATAATTCCCAGTGAAAAGTCCTGCAATTAAAATATTTAATTGAAGAAAAAAGATATCATTTTTCCCCTACTGAAATTTAAAGTTAGTTAATTTTTGATTATATAATGTTACCTTGAACTCCCACAAAGACTTACCCTACATTTAAAATATTGTTTTGTACNAAATCATAATCCTCACATAGTCAAATGTTTAAGTCAAAGCAAATACATTTCAGATTTTATCTCAGAAACATATCTTATCAAAATGTTGATTAGAATCCAAAGCTAGATAGTTTTAAAGCAAAAGGCTTTGAAATCAATTTCATAACTGGTTTACATTAATTGATATCAATTACTTTTCAAACATTTTAGGGTATGCTGTTGGCCTTAGAAGTCACCATATGCTTGTTCTCACAGACCCAGGCATGGACTGAATGTGCACTCAAAGAAACTCTTTCTTAAGTGAAGAGTTAACAGCGTTGTGCTGGTGAGCCTGTCTCCTCAAAGTGTGGCTTCTGAGACAGCAGCAGGAGGCCCATCTGAGACACAGGCACAAAGGCAGAGTTCAGACGTGCTCCAGTCCTACTGACCAGAAGCTGCATGTTGAATGGAGTCCCATTGTTTGGAATGTGCAACCTTTGAGAAGCGTGCTGAAGCGTAAGGCCTTACTTACTGGGAATCTGGACTCATTCTGCCTATTCCAAATCGTGGGCTTCCTTTGTGGCTCAGCTGATAAAGAATCTGCCTACAATGCAGGAGACCTGGGCTCAATCCCTGGTTGGGAAGATCCCCTGGAGAAGGAAATGGCAACCCACTCCAGGACTCTTGCCTGGAAAATTCCATGGATGGAGGAGTGGAGCAGGCTGCAGTCCATGGAATCAGAGTCGGATACGACTGTGTGACTAACTTTCATTTTCACTTTGCATACAAAATCATGGTCCACCACTTTGAAATGCCTTATAAAGTGCAAATGATGTATAAATATGAATTACTACTATCACCCAGGGTAAAGAGAAGTCATTTTATTGCTATGTCACACAGCTGCCTTTGGTCTAGCAGAGAGGACTCTTGACTTTGAATCAGAAGACGTGAACTTAATTATTAGCTTTGTAACATCCCCCCTGTTTCATTTCAGTTGTGCTATTCAATTTCCCTGACTTTCAGGTTCCCAGTCTATAAAACTGGAATAATGACATTGCAGGGCTAATGTGAGACCCTACTGAGGCAATAATATGAGATTACTCTGTAAGCTTTGCAGTTCTGGACATGTATGCAGTCATTGTGGTTTGGGATACAAGGGACATGGGTTCATTCTACTAAAGGAGGTCCTGACTCTGCACAGGTGTGTCGGTGTTTCAGCAGTATCTCCAAGGGAATTGAGTGTTGTCAAGGGGAGAACCGGAAGGAAACGTGTGTTGCTATACAGTGCTAAGAACATAAAATATGAAATTTAAAAAATAAGAAAAACATTTGAATTTGGGTATTGTTTTTCAGTTGCCAAGTCATGTCTGACTCTTTGCAACCCACTGACTGCAGCCCACCAGGCCTCTCAGTCCCTCACCGTCTCCCAGAGTTTGCTCAAGATCATAGTCAATGAGTCAGTGATGCCATCCAACCATCCCATCCTCTGTTGCCCGCTTCTCCTCCTGCCCTCAATCTTTCCCAGCATCAGGGTCTTTTCTAATGAGTCAGCTGTTCGTATCAGGTGGCCAAAGTATTGGAGCTTCAGCTTCAGCATCAGTTCTTCCAAGGAGTATTCAGGGTTGATTTCATTTAAGATTGACTAGTTTTCTCTTCCTGCAGTCCAGGGGATTCTCAGGGGTCTTCTCCAGCACCACAGTCTGAAAGGGTCAATTCTTTGGTGCTTTGCCTTCTCTGCTGTCCAGTTCTCATATCTGTTGAATTTGGATAGACAGTAGATATTCCTCTAGCGATAACGCTGGATGTGTTCTATATTTGATAACACATGTCTCTATGGAAAAGTACGTGTGTATATCTGTTTGTGTCTGTGTGTGTGTGTGTATGAGTGTATGTGTGTGTTATAGCATAGTGAATGCAAACTCCAACTATGGAGATAAACTGTTTAAATTCAAATTCTAGCTCTACCATTTATTAGCATGTAACTGTGGGCTATTAACTTATCTTTTCTGTGTCTTAGCTTTCTTACCTTAAACCTTATATAATAAATAATACTTACTTATAGAGTTGTGGAAAGCATATGAGTTTATACACACAAACTGCTTTTAATACCGTCTGACAGGGACCCTGGTGGGCCAGTGATTAGGACTCCATATTTCCCAATGCAGGAGGCAAAGGGTTCAATCCCTGGTCAGGGAACTAAGATCCCGCATCCCATATGGTGTGATTAAAAAAAAGGCGGCACTATTGAGAAAACAGTATCTGACTACAACCAGCGTAGGGGCTTCCCTAGTGGCTCAGTGGTGAAGAATCTGCCTGCAATGTAGGCGATATGGGTTTGATTCCTGGTTTGGGGAAGATCCCCTGAAGAAGGAAATGGCAACCCACTCCAGGATTCATGCCTCAGAAATCTCATGAACAGAAGAGATTGTCTTCTGTACACATGTTCACAGTCAGACATGAATTTAGTGACTAAACAACAAAAGCAACATGAACAGGGTAAACCCAAGGTGAATCTAGCTATTATTACAATAACTATGATATTATTACTGCAATGGTTGCTATTATTATTGCGAATTTACTTCTCTGTAGAAACTCCTTTGCTCAGTGTGAGGCCTTCGGATTCAGAACCATCAAAAGTAACAGCTTAAGTCCAGCCAAATCGAGGCAGCATTTTCTTCCTCCATAACTTGACACCCCCGGGGCCAGACGTTAGCCAAGTTACTCTGGCTCACTGCAGCCTCCTGGCCCAGGCCAGCTGTGCCGGGCACCCCTCATGATACATGTGACTAAATTCCATGAGAATTACTGCTGCTATCTTTCTTCTCCGGCTCTGCCAAGTCCTTATAAAGTGTATTTGTCCTTACATGTACTTTTGTCCGTTTAGTATATACACTTCCATGCAACGTTACATGGGAAAGGAAGCCATTGTGGGGTGGGCAGGTTATTCCGCCCCTTCACTTTACAGTTGGTGAATCAGAAGACCAGAGAGAGAGAGAAAGAGCCTTGCTCGAGGTCACAGAGTTAATTAATGGGAGTGATAAATCCACTATACAAATTTGCTCAGTCCCAGACCAATGCTCTTTTCTACCCCCTTGTCTTGCTTCTGAATTATCATGTGGACAATAACAATTAAACATGCCATAACACTAAAGAATTGTCAGATTTACATCATTGTGGTTTTTTATCTCTGCTTTGGCAAACACAGTTCTGTTACAAATGTTGGTTTTAAAACCTAGTTTTAACAGTCAGAGTGTGTGGATAGAGAGGATAATGGTACACACATTAATAATGATAATGGTAGAACTATTATATGGCACATTAGAGTTCACAAAGTATTGTACATGTATTGATTCTATTGTTTTCTCTCCATCATAAATAAAAACAAATTTTGGCACAGAAGCAGGATTCTGGCATACTCCTGTTATCAAAGTTGTACAGACCTTTCCTGTTCTTCGTGGCTCAAGTCATAGCATTTCTCCTACGTGAAGCTTGTGCTTCTGTCATTGACTTAGCCAAACAGTTTTTCCCTTCAGTCTTATAGCCTCCTTTTAACTAGGCTGCTGTATAATCCTCACCAGTGGGGGATGGTGTGTGTGTTTCTGTGTGTGTGTGTGTGTGTGTGTGTGTTTGTGTTGATTTTTCCAACCACTAGGAGCTCCTTCGGAACAAATATCTTGTCTCAGAAACTAGCATCATGAGTAACACGATGCTAAGCAAATAAAACACTTGTATGCAAATAAATGAGTTTCCCGGGTGTCTCAGTGTTAAAAAATCTGCCTACCAATGTAGAAGATTTGGGTTTGGTCCCTGGGTCAGGAAAATCCTCTGGAGAAGCCAATGACAACCCACTCCCTTATTCTTGCCTGGAAAATCCCATGGTCAGAGGAGCCTTGTGGGCTACAGTCCAGGGGCTGCAAAGAGTTGGACATGACTTAGTGACTGAACAACTGCAACACTGCAAATAAATGCCTATAAATTCATGGATTGGTTAAGGCTCATGTAGAATACCTAAGGAAGAAGTTACTATAATATTGAAAGCCACCATTGCACTTACAGTTTTGGGTGGTTATCAGAGAGAAATCAAGGATGAACAGAAAGTTAAGGATATAGTACATCAAACTCACTCTATTGTGAAGGAAAAAAAAAAGGAAATTCAGATAAAAGGTTGATTAATGATTTATATGTATGGGGTACATTAAGAAACCAGGAACATCTCTGCTTAATGGGTTGTTTTGGGGTTGTAGAATATGCATGCTGATGTCAAGTGAGGCATCTAGTTACTAATGTGTTCAAAATATAATTTTTGATTTCCTTTATCACCCTGTCTTCCAAAACTGTCCTTCCTTTAGTCTCAGTAAAGGAATGACTTAAATATCCTTACGACTTGATTGATCCAGCCAAAACCTAGAAGTTACTGCTGCATGATTTTTTTTCCCCTTAATCATGACATGATTTCAAAGACCATCATTTACATTTAGAAAACTCACCTGAAATCTGTTCCCTGGTCTCTAGCTCCACTATCCTAGCTCAAACTGTTATTTCTTGCCTTGACTACCACATTCTTTCCAAATTAGTGTCATCATTTCATCTTCATTCCTTAAATCTGATCTTTAACTCTTTATATAAATACCCTTTTACAGCTCTATGAATTTTGGACAATGCATACAAAATAGTTTCATTGTCCTCCAAAACTCCCTGTAATTTCTCCTTTCTAGTAAATCCTAACCCCTATTCACAGTTTCACTGATTTGCTTTCTGTTCCTCTAAGTTCACATTTCCTGTGCTGTGCTTAGTCGCTCTGTCATGTCCGACTCTGCAACCCCATGCACTATTCAGTCCATGGAATTCTCCAGGCCAGAATACTGGAGTGGGTACCCTTTCCCTTCTCCAGGGATCTTCCCAACCTGGGAATCGAACCCAGGTCTCCCACGTTGCAGGTGGATTCTTTACCAGCTGAGCCACCAGGGACGCCCTAACAGTTTCTAGGACACCTTGCTTTGCTGCCGTTCTTCTGTGGCCCCATGGACTTCAGCGCTCCAGGCTTCTCTGTCCTCCACTGTCTCCTAGAGTTTGCTCAAATTCATGTCCATTGAATCAGTGATGCTATCTAACCATCTCATCCTCTGCTGCTTTCTTCTCCTTTTTCTTTCTATCTTTCCCAGAACACCTTACGCCTGGCTGCCTTGCTGAGTCACTTCAGTTGTGTCTGACTCGTTGTGACCCTATGGACTATAGCTTGCCAGGCTCCTCTGTCCATGGGGATTCTCCAGGCAAGAATATTGGAGTGGGTTGCCTTGCTCTCCTCCTGGGGATCTTCCCAACCCAGGGATCAAACCTGAGTCTCTTACATCTCCTGCATTGGCAGGGGGTTCCTCACCACTAGTGCCAGCTGGGCAACCCTGGACACCTTATAAGGAGTATCGTATTCTCTCACTTAAGAAAATGCATTTGAGATTCATCCGTATTGTCATGTGAGGTTTGCTCTTTTTGTTGCTGAGTTGTATTCCATTGTAGAGATATATTGCAGTTTGTTGACTCATTCACAAGGTGCAAGACATTTGGGTTGCTTTTAGTTTGGGGTGATTATGAATAAAGTTACTACATATGTTCACATACAGGTTTTTGTGTGAACATAGCTTTTAGCTTGTCTTTGTTGATTTTCTAGACATCAGATTGTTAGATCATATGGCATGTATACATGTGACTTTATGAAAAACTGACAAATTGCTTTCCAGAGTGGATTTAACATTTTTCATGTTTATGAGTAACTGAACAACAACAGAGTAATGTAAGAGAAAGCTCCAGTTACTATGTAACTTAACCAGCAAATGAATATTTGGAGATTATATGTATGGTAATAGTCACTGTTATTAAGCTGCTAAGTCGTGTCCAACACTTTGCAACCCCATGGACTTCAGCACATTGGGCTTCCTGTCCTTCACTATCTCCTGGAGCTTGTTCAAACCTATGCCCTTTGAGTCGGTGATGCCATCCAACTATCTCATCCTCTGTTGTCCCCTGCTCCTCCTGCCTTCAGTTTTTCCCAGCATTAGAATCTTCTCCAATGAGTTGGTTCTTCATGTCAAGTGCACAAGGTATTGGAGCTTCAGCCACAGCATCAGTCCTTCCAATGAACATTCAGGGTTGATTTTCTTTAGGATTGACTGGTTTGATCTCCTTGCAGTCCAAGGGACTCTCAAGAGTTTTCTACAGCACCACAGTTTGAAAGCCTCAGTTCTTTGGGGTTCAGCCCTTTTCATGGTTCACCTCTCACATCAATACATGACCACTGGAAAAGCCGTAGCTTCAACCACACGGACCCAGTATGAATTGATATTATGTTATATATGAGCATATTTTATAATAGTATATATATTATATACTGTTGAACATCTTTTCATGTACTTATTAATATTTGCCACCTGTATATGATTTTGGTGAAAATCTGTTATATATTCTTTGTTGGATATGAGCTTTGCAAATATTATATCCCAGTATATGTCTAGTCTTTTATTCTCTTAGCTGGATCTTTCAAACAGAAAACATTCTAAAATTTAAGTTAAATATATCTCTTTTTTCCCCGTAGATCTGATTCCCATGTTATATCAAAGCTATCTTCACTTAGAGCAAGATCAGAAAGTTTTGTAGTTTTAGGTTTTATATTCAAATCCATAACCAATTTTGAGTTACATTTTTGTAAAACATAAAAGATATGGGTCAAAGTATTTTTTACTGTTGTTATTTTTTCTTTTCAGATAGATGCATATATATTTTTGTAATACTTCAGGCGCTGCATGTTAAAAAGCATGCTTTTTAATTTTTTCTGTTGAAATAGCTCTTCATTTTGACCAAAAAGATCATATATGTGGAGCCTATTTCTGGACTCTTACTTCATTGGTCTATTTATTTATCCTTTTCTAGATGTCATACCGTCTTGATTATTGTGTCTTAATAATAAGTATTGAAACCAGGGAGTATTAGTCCTTTAACTTTCTTAATTTTCAAAATCATTTTGATTATTTCAAGCCTTGGACTTCCCATAACTTTATAATAGCTCATTGATAACTTCCAAAAAATCTAGTTGGTATTTAAATTGAGCTTTTCATTAGACCTATGGGTCAGCTTGTGGAAAGATGATATCTTAATGTTGCATCTTCTAATTCATGAACACAATATATCTAAGTCTACATTAATCCCTTTTGCCAATGTACTGTAATTTTCAATGCACATACTTTGGACACATGTTGTTAGTTTTACCTAAATACTTCATGGTTTTTGAT
>SJYQ01000648.1:1275540-1323231 GCA_006410935.1 Redunca redunca | reverse complement strand
GAAATACAAGTACTAATTTAGCCTTCTATTTTTATTCTAATAGAAGTATATAATGCTATTAGTATAAATTTCTCTGTAAGTACTTTAACAACATCCCACCTTATTTGTATTCAATCAAAATATTTTACAAATTCAGTTTTAGTTCCTCTTTTTTAATATTTTAAAACTACTTGTTTTGTATTGGAGTACAGTCAATTAATAATGTTGTGATATTTTCAGGTGAACAAATAAGCTTCTTGAGTTATGGGATTTTCAGAAGTATACTTAGTTTTCAAATATTTGTAGGTCTTTAAGGTATCTCTCTGCTAAACTGATTTCAATTTTAATTATTTTAAGATTGTAAGCTGTACTTTAAGAAGTATTTTAGCCTCTAAATTGCTGAGCTTTATTTTTATGGCCAAGAAAATGGCCTGCCTATCTTGACAAACGTTCTGTGTGCACTTAAAAAAGGATGTATCCTGCTGCTGTTGAGTGGAGTACTCTGTAAATATTAAATAGATTGTATCTGCTATTAGTGTTATGCAGGTGTTCTAAGTCCTTACTGATTGTCTGTCTACTTTTTCTATAGATCATCAAACTGCAGTGATGAAGACTTCAACTGAAATTATTGGATTTGCTTATATCTACTTCAGTTCTATCAGGGTTTACGTCTAACTCTTTTTAGGTGCATACACCTTTACAAGTTTTAAGTCTTCTTAGTTTTAAAACTAACTGTCATATCATTATGTAATTTTTTTTTTCCTTGCCTGATATTTTTTCTGGTACTGAGTTTGCTTTTTCTGATATTCATATTGCCGTCAAGCTTTCTTTTAACTCATGCCTTTTTTAATGGCATGCTCTCCATTGTTTTAAAAAATTCTATCTGTATCTTTAAAGGAAATTTTTATATAGAAAACATGTGGTTAGATCTTTCTTTGCCGTGCAACCTGTGACTTTCAATCACTGTGTTTAGACCATTAACATTTACTGTGATATTGATATGATTGAACTTAGACCTGTCGTTTTACTTTTGGCTTTATGTCTTTCATTTTTGAGTTTTGTTCTCCTTTTCCTGCTCTCCTCTTAATAAGCTGAATTTATATCCTCTGACATTTTTGCAAAATCTTGTTTTAGTTGTTTCTTTATGGATTAAGCTTTTAGTGTTAACAGAAAGCTATTATTTTATCATTTCAAGAATGGAAGTTTTAAAACCATGTAAACATGGTTTACCCCTCTTCACTGACATTTATATTACAATGTCGTCTATTATATCTATATTTAATGCCCCACCAAGCAATATTACCCTTTCTTTTAACAGTCATGCATATGTTAAAGTTTTTCAGAGGATAAAACTTGACTTTTAAACCTGCCAGTGTATTTATAGTTGCTGATGTTTTTGCCTTTATTTCGGAAACTCCAAATTTCTCTCTGGTACTATTTCCCTTCAATCTAAATAAATTATTTTATTATTTCTTTTAGGTCAAGTCTTCTGGAAGTTGATTCCCTGAGTTGTCTTTGTCTAAGAATTTCTTTAATTTCTGATCACTTCTGTAGGATATTTTCACTGACTATGGAATTCTGAGTGAGTGGTTCTTTCCTTTTAGCAATGTTACTTCACTCTCTTTTGTCTTCCATAATTTCTGGTAAAATGTCTATAGCTTTTGAACTATTGTTTCCTTTCAAAATGTAACATGTTACAGTCTCTAGTTGCTTTAAATAGCTTAAATATTTTTAATTTTCAAAAGGCTGGTTATGATGTATCTAGGGTTTATTTTCTTATAGTTTTTTCTCTTCACTACTCACCAAGCCATTGAACCTGCAAATTTATGGCTTTCATGATATTTGAGCAATTTCTGGTTATTAAATATTCAAATAATTTCTGTGCCCTTCTTGTTCTTTCTGGGACTCCAGTGACATGGATATGCAGCAGTATGGACTGGGCCTGACCTTGGAATACAGCCGTGAGAGTGGGAGAAAAGTAAGTGATTTCACCCCTGTACTGCCCACTTTCTAAATTCTCTTCACACTCTTTCAGTTTTACTTTTTAGAATTTTAAAATAGGTGCTTTTTTTTTTTTTTTTGTATTTTATACGGAGTTTTAGTGTAAATATTGGAAGAGATTAGCTATGGTGAATTTACTCCTTCTTGTCCTGCAATAGAAGTTACAATTTTTCACACAACTGAGAGTATCTTTTGAAAAATATATTTTTGGCCATTTCCTGGCTTAAAAAAATATATATATTTAACCTGGAGTATATTGCCATCTTTTAAAAATAAGTCATCTTAGACTCTGAACATCTTTCCAGCTCAAATTTGTCCCTAAATCACAACACTGGAATCATACTATCCACCACTTACAATTATTTTATTATTAATTATTTAACTAACTACAACATAATGTTTTCCTGTCTTTGAACTTGCCATTGTATTCATATAAACTCCTTTCCTTCCCTTCTTTTCTTAGATTATTAATTTTCATTATTCACATCTCAAATAAATGTTTCTGTCCACTTAGTCTAAAGTAACTCCTATTTTTCTGCACTCCAGCCCAATACATTCTCTATACCATCATTCCTAGCATTCAGAACTCTTATCCCACACTGAATTTATTTATTTATTTTTTGAATATTCAGTCCTTATTTTTGTTTCCCCTTAGAGTATAAGTTACCTTGAAACAATAACNTGTTTTTTTTTTTTCAAACTGCTCAGAGCTGGATGTTTCTCCCATATCTAAAATAGGATCTGATTCATTGTTGGAACTCAGTAAATAGATACATGAGACAGAGACAGAGAAACTGTGTTCATTGAAAATTTTCTTACCATTTTGTTTGTTTAAGATAGGACTCTCTCATCAAACTCAAGGTTGTTTGTATGAAGCAGCAATATTAATTGTGGTTCTCCTGAAGTCCAAAACAAAGAATTCTGAATTGAAGGTTTTGTGATTCAAATGGCCTATGGTTTGCACCCAAGCATTAAGGCTTCTCACACGAAATGATTGATTTGTTGTTCCTCATTTGAGAGAATCATTCTACGTACCACCCAGTCCACGGTAGGGGAGTTCTGCTATGTCATGTACAGAATATTTTTCCTATTTTTCATATCTACCTCATAGCATGTATATACATTGCATAAATGTTATAGGATTAAGTACATTCCCTCAAAATTCATATGTTGCAGCTCTAACCTCCAGAAATTATACTGTGACTGTACATGGAAATAGAGTTTTTAAAGAGGTATTTATGGTTTATAAAGATCTTGTAGGGAGACTCTAATTTAGCTGCAGTCCTTATAAGATAAAATTTGAACACACAAAGGGAGACACCAGGGCTTTGTGTGCTCAGAGGGATGCCCATGTGAAAAGATAGCACGGGGGTGGCCCCTGGCAAGCCCAAGGAAAGGGGGCTCAGCTCTGGCATCATGATCTTGAACTTGAAGCCCCTAAAACAGTGAGAAAAATGCATTTCTTTGGTTAATTCACTGTCTGCGGCATTTTGTTATGAGAACCATAGCAAGTGGATACAGATTTTGGTGCTTAGAAGTACAACACTGTTGTAACGAATACCTAACAACGTGAGACTGGCTTCGGCACCGGGTAACAGTTGGACACCTCAACACTAGTGGAGGTGCGTGCTAGAAAAAGTACAAAAGCGATCGTTGGCAGAAAAATGGATCTCAAAACTGATTCTGATGTATTCTCAGACATAAATAGAGAACATGCTATTGGAAACTGGAATAAAGGCAGTCCTTGTTATAAAGTAGCAGAACTTGGGCAAATTGTATTTGAGCATTTTGCGGAAAGTAGGAATTGTAAGTGATATACTTGTATGCTTATTTCTAAGCAAAATGTTAAAAGTCTATCCTGGTTTCTCCTTCCTGTATCTAAGAATTATGAAACGAGAGAGATAATTGAAAGAAATGTTAAGCAAAACCAAACCATAACGTGAAGTTTTGGAAACTTTCAGTCTATTCATATTGCAAGAAATGAAAATATACGTTCTGGAAAGAAGAACAAGAGTATGGCTAGGAAAAAGAAATAATTTGTTGAAGAGATTATAGGTGTGACTCATGCACCTAATCAGGCATCTTGGCAGAAGATAATAATAAAGATGGACTTATACCAACAGATACCCTGCCAGCCTGAATTTCAGGGGACAGAGATGCTGCGAAATGTAGGATGACTGTCAAACTTTTGTGATTCTACAGTAGGAGCCAGTAGAGTGATCCACCCGCAAAAATGCTATACTTAAAAAACAAGAAGAAGAAGAATAATTACCCAAGATTTGAGACTATCCCCTTTAAATTTGTAGAAGGTGGGATCGCCTGCCCTCTGAAAACTTCAACTCTCCAGCATTGTGAGAAGATACATTTCTGTTGTTTAAGCCACCAAGTCTATTTTGCTATGGTATTTTGCTATGGTGATCCTAAAAACATTAATAGTAATGATTTCAATTGTGTTCTCAAAAAAAAAAAAAAAAAGGTCCAAGTCTTAACCTTTCTTACCTGTGAATGTGACCTTCTATGGAAATAGGGTCTTCGCAGATGTAATTAAAGCAAGGATCAAGATGAGACCATCCTTAGTTAGAGTGAGTACTAAGTCAAATGAAAGTGTCTTAAAAAAAATAAAAAAAGAAAGAGAGGACACAGTATGACAGTTAATTGAATATGTTGGCTTAACTGAGTCATGGGGTGCCCCAGTAATTGTTAGACATTATTCTGAGTATGTCTTGAGGGTGTTTCTGATGAGATTAATATTTGCATGGATAGAATGAATGAAACAGATTGATCTCCTCTATGTGGATGACCTTCATCCAATCCACTGAAGGACTGAAGAGAACAAAACAGAATTCACTCTCTTTCCCTGACTCTTTGAACTAGGATATCAATCTTTTCCTGTCTTTGGACTCTGAGTCAGACTGGAACTTACACCATCCACTCCCCTGAGTCTCAAATCTTCAATTTGGATGGAAACTATATCAGTCGCTCTTCTTGGTCTAGCTCACCTACTGTAGTTAAGATTTCTCATCTTAGCTAATTC
The DNA here is from genome assembly GCA_006410935.1 of Redunca redunca. NCBI lineage: Eukaryota > Metazoa > Chordata > Mammalia > Artiodactyla > Bovidae > Redunca > Redunca redunca. Next base: position 1,318,217 of record SJYQ01000648.1, on the reverse strand, counting down.
CAGATAGATAGATATAGATAGTTATAATAGATACATAAAGATAGATAGACACATAGATAGATAGATATAACTCCTCTTGGTTTTGTTTCTCTGGAAAATCAAGACTAATAAGCACAAAAACACATAATGTTTATGTAAAGACTGAGGTAGCAGCAGCAGAGTTTGGAGGTAGGAGGCCAGGAGCCAAGGAATGTTGGAACAATCACAATCTGGAACATTAAGGAAGCATTATCACCTAGTACCATTGTGGGGAGTGTGGCTCTGCTGATACATTGATTTCAGACTTCTGGTCTCCAAAATAGCAAGAGAAAAAATAACTGTTGCTTTAAGCCATTCAGCTTCTTGTAATTTGTTATGGCAACCACAGAAAACTAACACATTTTGTCTGAAGTTACACAGCTATCCGGGAACATTTCTAGTTTTCAGCCTTAGTCTTCTGGACACCCAAAACCTTGCTCTTATCATTACATTATGGCACCTCTCCAGGTTTAGCTTTTGTAACACAAATTTGTGTGGTGATCATGTAGCTTTCTTTGAGAGAAAGAGCGTGTACAAAATATTTTACCCTCCCCATCGTGTTTGCATATTCATTGATTTTTATTATGTATTGATTTATCTTTTATTGAATTACAGTTGATTTACAATGCTAGTTTCGGGTATACTACATAGTGATTCAATATATCTGTAGATTATACTCCATTTAGAGTTACTATAAATATTATTTATAGTCCATGTGCTGTACATTGCATCCTCAAATCTTATTTATTTAATATCTAGTTTGTTGACTTATGTGTGCTGAGAAGTGTGAGTTCCGTAAAAAAGAGAGGCATGGCCGATGCTCATGGAGTTGCCAATTTAGTGATGAGTACAGATCATAGATAAATGTTTTGTTAAACATTTAATTACCAATAAATATATATACCATAGAGTAAGGGAATAAGGCAGGAAGAAGAGTAGAGTATGTGAGACTATGGATGACAAATTTGGACCTACAAGGGAATTTTTCCTGTATCGTCAAGAATTTTAGATTCATGCTTCAGTTCAGAATTAGCCTTTGAATAGAAGTCAGCTTGACCTAATAATATAAATTGAGATTGGTTTGTGTAGAGGGAGTGCTGGAGGCACAGGTTAGGAGCCATTTATTTTTTATTTTATTGCAGACTAGAAAAAGGCAAGTCAAATAGCCCACTCTTAAAATATCCAGTCATTTCCAGCTGTGAGTTATTTAAATGTGCATGAGAGCAGCTTAATGACATTTCAGCGGACAGTGTTTCAGGGTAGAATTTGATATAAGGGAAACCAGAAACACACACTGTCAGAGGCCCTAAGATGCCCTTGGGCTATCCCTGAGGTAGGCAAGGTCTCTCACAGCTTTCGGATCTACCTTCCTCTTGGCTGCCAGAGTGATCTTCCTAAAGCAGAAATGTCACCACATTTCACCACTGATTAAAATTTCTTTGTCCACCCACTGCCTCTAAGATAGGGTATAAGTCCTTTGCCTGACTCAGGAGGAATTTGTAAGCCTGTTTCCCTGTTTTCTCTAGTTCCATCTCCTGCAGCTTCCCATATCATCCTCTTCTCTACCACAAAGCCAAGGTGTGTATAATCCTCCCTTCTAAGTCTCTTAATCGGTTTCAAGTTTCCTTGTTTTCCTTGCATCCTCTCCACTATTTTTGGCTCCCTTGTCATTCCAATATTTACTTCTATCATACCCAGTTTCATTATAATTATTTTCTCTGCTCAGATCACAAGAGACTCAAGATTTGACTTCATATCTTATCAACTGCTTTTGATAGAAGTAGGGGGAGCAGAAGTGTGTGACTGCTGAAATTTGGGCTTAAGATGCTGAGATTCAGACTTAAAAGATGCTGAAATTTGGACTTAAGATGCATCAAGCCAAGAGCCCCAGCTAACTGCCAGATACGTATGAAGCCACCTTGAAGATTTCACTGGAATTCAAACTCCTGGGTGAGTGCTGCCACAAGAGTGACCCCGGGAATGTCAGCAGGGGAACTGATCCTCTGAACCCAGCCTGAACTGCTGAGCCACAAAACTCTGCGAAGGAGCAAAATCATTGTTACTTTAAGCCACTAAATTTGGGGCAGTTTATTACGTAGCAGTAATTAAGCGACACAGGACTCTAGGTATTTCAAGCAAAATGGATTCATTATAGGACTAGGAAGTTTGTAGGAATCTCCAGGAGGGGCAGAAAAACAGTGTTGGGTATGTACCCAACAGGAAAATAAAGCCAGGGGAAAAGCCCATCATCTTGGAGGACTGAGGTGGCACAAGCTGTTGTCATCACCTATTATTTGCCACTGACCACATTTGGAACATCTACTTCTGCTTTATTGACTATACCAAAGCCTTTACATAAACTATGGAAAATTCAGAAAGAGATGGAATATAAGACCACCTGACCTGCCTCTTGAGAAACCTATATGCAGGTCAGGAAGCAACAGTTAGAACTGGACATGGAACAACAGACTGGTTCCAAATAGGAAAATAAGCACGTGAAGGCTGTATATTGTCACCCTGCTTGTTTAACTTATTAAACTTATTAAACAATTTCAAATAATTTCTTTTATTTTGTTTGATTTACTTGATGCCTTGTTTTATGTTTAGCTTCACCTGACTGTATGTCTTGTTTCCATATAGTTGTATTGCCACTGTTAAAAATATTAAGGAAGTAATATGCAGGCCAGGAAGCAACAGTTAGAACTGGCCATGGAACAACAGACTGGCTCCAAATAGGAAAAGGAGTACATCAAGGTTGTATATTGTCAGCCTGCTTATTTAACTTCTATGCAGTTTACATCATGAGAAACGCTGGGCTGGAGGAAGCACAAGCTGGAATCAAGATTGCCAGGAGAAATATCAATAACCTCAGATATGCAGATGACACCACTCTTATGGCAGAAAGTGAAGAGGAACTAAAAAGTCTCTTGATGAAAGTAAAAGAGGAGAGTGAAAAAGTTGGCTTAAAGGTCAACGTTCAGAAAACGAAGATCATAGCATCCAGTCCCATCACTTCATGGCAAATAGATGGGGAAACAGTGGAAACAGTGGCTATTTTGGGGGCTCCAAAATCACCACAGATGGTGATTGCAGTCATGAAATTAGAAGACACTTACTCCTTGGAAGGAAAGTTATGACCAACCTAGATAGCATATTCAAAAGCAGAGACATTACTTTGTCAACAAAGGTCGGTCTAGTCGAGGCTATAGATTTTCCTCATGTATGGATGTGAGAATTGGACTATGAAGAAAGCTAAGCCCTGAAGAATTAATGCTTTTGAACTGTGATGTTGAAGAATACTCTTGAGAGTAACTTGGACTGCAAGGGGATCCAACCAGTCCATCCTAAAGGAGATTAGTCTTGGGTTGTCATTGGAGGGACTGATGTTGAAGCTGAAACTCTAATACTTTGGCCACCTGGGGCAAAGAGCTGACTCATTTGAAAAGACCCTGATGCTGGAAAAGATTGAGGGCAGGAGGAGAAGGGGATGACAGAGGATGAGATGGCTGGATGGCATCACTGACTCAATGGACATGGGTTTGGGCAGACCCTGGGAGTTGGTGATGGACAGGGAGGCCTGGCATGCTGCGGTTTATTGGGTCACAAAGAGTTGGACATGACTGAGTGACTGAACTGCACTGAACTAAACATTTGGAACAGGTTGCGCTAGTGGTCAAGAACTCGTCTGCTAATGCAGGAGGCATAGACATGCGAGTTCCATCTCTGGGTTGCGAAGATCCCCTGTTGGAGGGCATGGCAACCCACTCCAGTTTCTTGCCTGGAAAATCCCGTAGACAAAGGAGCCTGGTGGCCTACAGTCTATAGAATCACAAAGAGTTGGACACAATTCAAGGTACTTAGCATGCCCTCCCATGAAGAGCTATAGTTACAACTGCCCCTCCAACACTCTGCCCAAAAGGACAGTTTTCCCACTAGTGGAAACTGCTTCATGGTGCTCTCTTCCTCTTCATTCCCTTGCATGAGTCATCTGATTAGCTAAATCTACATCACAGTCTGGCATGCTCACAGCAAAGGGATCATGGAAACCCAATAGTTGTTAGTGTTATTATTATTTTTGTTTTCATTGGCAGTAGTTCCTACTTCTTATTGTAAAATGCATCCAAATATCAAGAGAAATTTGTGAAGACTCAGTCAGCCAAGCACAAAAGATTAAAAAAAAAAAAAGGTGGTTATTTATCATATCCATCTTCACGCTTACTTTGTATGTGGGCTTCAGACTAACTGCACCAGGTTAGAAGACTTCAGAATTTTGTATGCTCTACCATTATTGCTGTACTTTTGTGTGTGATTCCCATTCCTGGATCTGCTGGCCATGTTTGTTGTGTTACTGCCTTCCTGATCTCTGGCAAACTCTGAAAGCCAAAGATACAATAGTCCAATCTGTCACATTAGGACCAAAATTTCAATTTACCCTGCATCAACATGATAACTAATAAAATGTCAACATCTGTACATTTATCTGGGATCATACCAGCAGCATGTTATTTTACTTCTAAATGGAGTGACGTCTTGAGTGTTCATTGAAAGGACTGATGTTGAAGCTGAAACTCTAATACTTTTGCCACCTGATGCAAAGAGCTGACTCATTTGAAAAGACCCTGATGCTGGGAAAGATTGAAGGCAGGAGGAGAATGGGATGACAGAGGATGAGATGGTTGGATGGCATCACCAACTCAAGGGGCATAAGTTTGGGTAAACTCCAGGAGTTGGTGATGGACAGGGAGGCCTGGTGTGCTGCGGTTCATGGGGTCACAAAGAGTCGGACATGACTGAGCAACTGAACTGAACTGAACTGAAAGTCGCTCAGTCATGTCCGACTCTTTGCAACCCCATGGACTATACAGTCTTTGAAAGTCTCCAGGCCCCAGTACTGGAGTAGGTAGCTGTTCCCTTCTCCAGGGGATATTCCCAACCCAGAGGTTGAACCCAGGTCCCCTGCATTGCAGGTGGATATTTTACCAAATGAGCCACAAGGGAAGTTTACTTTGAAGGGCAGTATTTCACAATGATGACTCTCAGACTCTCTAAAACAAGCACCCTGAGGTTTGAATTCCAGCTCTTCTCACAGTGTTGTTTGACCTGGGGTACGTTACTTAATCTCTCTGGGCTTTTCATTTGTGAATATAGGCTAGCATTAGCATCTAATAACATGTTTAATTATATTATCTACATACATAATTACAGTTTACATTACAAATTATGTCATAGATTTACACAGAAAATTACATAAATACATACATTATTTATAAACACAAACACATATCTGAAACAGCATCATATATGCCTTGTAAATACTATGAAAATATTATCCATAAATTATCCTCATTATTCTCAGTTATTCTCATCAGCCATGATTTTTTAAATTCCTTAGTTTTGAAAAATGAGAAAATTAGTAGAGAATACTGATGCATCTATGACTCTGTAAACAAATTATTTACGTTGAATCAGTAGGTCTCACTAGTATGAGCTTTGTGACCAGTTCCCCTCCACATAAACCATACTTTGCTTATAAGAAATCTAATTAGACAAGTAAGTCATATACTATTGTTATTTGTCTAGATCACAATAATCACTCAGTATATTAGCATTAGTACTTATAGTTATATTTGTATGTATATAGTCTTATTTTTGCTTTACTGACTATGCAAAAGCCTTTGACTGTGTGGATCACAATAAACTGTGGAAAATTCTGAAAGAGATGGGAATACCAGACCACCTGACCTGCCTCTTGAGAAACCTATCTGTAGGTCAGGAAGCAACAGTTAGAACTGGACATAGAACAACAGACTGATTCCAAATAGGAAAAGGAGTACGTATTGTCACCCTGCTTATTTAACTTATATGCAGAGTATATCATGAGAAATGCTGGGCTGGAAGAAGCACAATCTGGAATCAACATTACCAGGAGAAATTTCAATAACCTCAGCTATGCAGATGACACCACCCTTATGGCAGAAAGTGAAGAAGAACTAAAAAGCCTCTTGATGAAAGTGAAAGAAGAGAGTGAAAAAGTTGGCTTACAGCTCAACATTCAGAAAACGAAGATCATGGCATCTGGTCCCATCACTTCATGGGAAATAGATGGGGAATCAGTGCAAACAGTGTCAGACTTTATTTTGGGGGGGCTCCAAAATCACTGCAGATGGTGACCATAGCCATGAAATTAAAAGACGCTTACTCCTTGGAAGAAAAGTTATAACCAACCTAGATAACATATTCAAAAGCAGAGACACTACTTTGCCAACAAAAGTCCATCTAGTCAAGGCTATGGTTTTTCCAGTGGTCATGTATGGATGAGAAAGTTGGACTGTGAAGAAAGCTGAGCGCTGAAGAACTGATGTTTTTGAACTATGGTGTTGGAGAAGACTCTTGAGATTTCCTTGGATACAAGGAGATCCAATCAGTCCATTCTAAAGGAGATCAGCCTGGGTGTTCTTTGGAAGGAATGATGCTAAAGCTGAAACTCCAGTACTTTGGCCACCTCATGCGAAGAGTTGACTCATTGGAAAAGACTCTAATGCTGGGAGGGATTGGGGGCAGGAGGAGAAGGGGACAACCGAGGATGGGATGGCTGGATGGCATCACTGACTCAATGGTCGTGAGTTTGAGTGAACTCCGGGGGTTGGTGATGGACAGGGAGGCCTGGCGTGCTGTGATTCATCGGGTGGCAAAGAGTCAGACACAACTGAGTGAGTGAACTGAACTGAGCCTCTTCTTTATTTATAGGGAGTACGAATTGCCAGATCCAATGAGAAAGATATGCTACTGCTGCTTAGTTGCTCAGCCATGTCTGACTCTTTGCAACTGCATGGACTGCAGCCCACCAGGATCCTCTGCCCATGAGGATTCTCCAAGCAAGAACACTGGATTGGGTTGCCATGCCCTCCTACAGGGGATCTTCCCAACCCAGGGATCAAACCCAGGTGTCTTGCAGTGCAGGCAGATTCTTTTCCCCCTGAGCCCCTAGGGAAGTCCATATGATGTATCATTTGAAATTAAAGTGAAAGTGTTAGCTGCTCAGTCATGTCTGACTCTTTGTGACCCCATGGACTGTAGCCCACCATTCTTCTCTGTTCATGAGTTTCTCCAAGCAAGAATCCTGGAGTGGGTTGTCATTTCCTTCTCCAGGGGATCTTCCCCAACCAGGGATTGAACCTTACTCTCCTGCATTTCAGGCAGATTCTTTACCACCAGGGAAGCCCCGCTGTATCATTTACTCAGCTACAATTCTGTAAAGTAGTCAGGGCATGAACATATATAAACCCATTACACAGATGAGAAAACTGCAATTGAGAAGGCTGAAATGACTTTTGAAAGGTCATACACCATGTTAATTGTGGTGTTGGTATTATGAAGTAACTACTCCTTTTGCTGCTGCTGCTGCTGCTAAGTCACTTCAGTCATGTCCGACTCTGTGCGACCCCATAGACGGCAGCCCACCAGGCTCCCCTGTCCCTGGGATTCTCCAGGCAAGAATACTGGAGTGGGTTGCCATTTCCTTCTCCAATGCATGAAGGTGAAAAGAGAAAGTGAAGTCTCTCAATTGTGTCTGACTCTTAGCGACCCCATGGACTGCAGCCTACCAGGCTCCTCCACCCATGGGATTTTCCAGGCAAGAGTACTGGAGTGGGGTGCCATTGCCTTCCTGACTACTCCTTTTACTCTAACATTTATATCCCCTTTGTACCCCCTTTGTACAATAAAGTCTTTACTGCAATGACAAAAAATTTAAACTCTGATGTCCAATGACTATACACAATCTCTTTTTATAATGTTTGGAACTCAGATGGCATGTGATCTGATCCTATTAAGACTCTGGAACAACCAGCTGAAGGACATGTATCTGACAGTTACCCAATGCCAAGATGTTTAAGATCTGGAATAAATCTTACACCAACTGTCGTCACACTTTATGTGTGTCAGAATCATCTGGATGGCCTGTTAAACATACATTCTGGGTCTCCACCTCGTGAGAATCTGGTCCAGTAAGACTGTATTAATGCCAGAGAATTTGTACTTCTCCTGGGTTCCCAGATGACACCACTGCTGTGAGTTCAGGGGCTATACTGTGACAAGCAGTATCTCATAAACATCTAAGTTAGCTCAGTCATTTTGCAAATAAGGCAAGGGGTTGAAACTGGGAAAGACTGTGAAGTTTATCTGGGAAGTGGACTCTGAAGGAGGAATTTGTTTGCAGGCAGCTTGTTAAAAAGTGTTGTCATGAACACCAGCATTGAGGAGGTAAAAATAAGGGGACAAAACATGGAGAAGTTGAACTGTAATGACATTGCAACCAGATCTTAGCTCAGCCTGGGGAGGGTTCTGGAACTGCAGCGTAATCTTCAATTGAGGCAAAGGGGTTCATCTTTGCACAGCTCCTCCCTTCTCTCACATTGACTAGTATTTGGATGTCTTCTGCTTGCCCCACGCATCCTTCCCATCACCAGTGTTGGACTCCAGGCACCCGGGAGAATGGGCCCCTGGGTCCCAGAGCCCTGCTGTCTTTCTCCTGCATGATACTAGGAAGAACACAGGTGGTACATTTGGTAGTTCAGACAGGTTGCCTTGTTTGTCTGTATTGTTCAGCGGCTAAGTCATATCTGACCCTTTGTGACCCCCATGGACTATAGTATGCCAGGCTGCCCTGTCCTCCACTATCTCCTAGAGTTTTCCCAAATTCGTGTCCATTGAGTTAGTGATGCCATCCAACCATCTCATCTTCTGTTGCCCCCTTCTCCTCCTGCCCTTAATTTTTCCCTGTGCAGTCTGTGTGTTGTCTGTGTGTTAGCTGTTTGAATTGAACTTTGAACAGTAAATCTATAAACATGATATGATTAAAAAAAATAGATTTCTCTAGACTTGCATTTGAATTCTCTCTCTACCATATAAAAGCCTTGTGGCATTGATTCCCTTAATGATTATCTCAGGCCTGTTTCCTGATTTGCCAATAGTGGGTAGTAATAGCAATCATATTATTTTATTTTATATTATTTATTTTATTTCATTTTATTTTGTTGTTCAATCACCAAGTCATGTCCAACTCTTTGCAACCCCATGGTCTATAGTATGCCAGCCTTCTCTTCATTTTATTTACTCCTTTATTTATTTATTTATTTGGCTCCATGTTTTGTGAGATCTTAGTTCCACAACCAGGGATTGAGCCTCAGTCCTTGTTAGTAAAAGTGCTGAGTCTTAACCACTGGACCACCATGGAATTTCCTATTTACCCTTTTAAAAGAGAGCAGTGGAAACAGTGTCACATTTTATCTATTTGGGCTTCAAAATCACTGCAGATGGTAACTGCAGCCATGAAATTAAAAGACGCTTACTCCTTGGAAGAAAAGTTATGACCAACCTAGATAGCATATTCAAAAGCAGAGACATTACTTTGCTGACTCAAGTCCGTCTAGTCAAGGCTATGGTTTTTCCAGTAGTCACGTATGGATGTGAGAGTTGGACTGTGAAGAAGGCTGAGTGCCAAAGAATTGATGCTTTTGAACCGTGGTGTTGAAGAAGACTCTTGAGAGTCCCCTGGACTGCAAGGAGATCCAACCAGTCCATTCTGAAGGAGATCAGCCCTGGGATTTCTTTGGAAGGAATGATGCTAAAGCTGAAACTCCAGTACTTTGGCCACCTCATGTGAAGAGTTGACTCATTGGAAAAGACTCTGATGCTGGGAGGGATTGGGGGCAGGAGGAGAAGGGGACGACCGAGGATGAGATGGCTGGATTGCTTCACTGACTCCATGGTCGTGAGTCTGAGAGAACTCCGGGAATTGGTGATGGACATGGAGGCCTGGCGTGCTGCGATTCATGGGGTCGCAAAAAGTCGGACATGACTGAGCAACTGAACTGAACTGAACTGAAGCTTTAACTCGTGTTTAGTAAGCAAAGGTGCTATGTAAATGGTCATATTAGTTCTTTAATCATTATCTCTTGCTCTGTAACTAATCATCTCAACTTTAACGGTTCCAGAGGCGAGCATTTATTACTTTGCAGTTTCTGGATATCGAGAAACCTGGAGAAGGTAAACTGATAATTTTTGACTCAAGGTCTCTGATGTGGTTGCAGTCAAGATGTTTGCCTTGTTTCCAGTCATCTGAAGACTGAACTGGGCTGGAGGTCCCAAGATGTCCCATTCACATGTCTGTTGTTAGGAGGCCTCAGTTCTCACTATATGAGCAACAGTGCTGTTCAACTGTCCTCATGGCGTGGTGCTTGGCTTTCCCTGGTGAGAATGACCCAAGGGAGAGAAAAAAAAGACCATGTTTTTTAAGTCCTATCCTCAGAAGCCACGCTCCCTAATTTCCACAATATCTTATTCACTACCCAGGTCAGCCTTATTCGGTGCAGGAGGTCACTAAGAGGTAAGAATCATTATGGACTACTTTGAAGATTGGCTGCCAATAGCCCTTAATGCAGCTCTGCTTTAGTGGCTTGAGGACAGAGACATCTCTTTCTTTCTGCCTAAGAATATTTGCAACTTCCTCAAGATTGTCGTTTGTTTTGTTTTTTGATGTGGGCCATTTTTAATGTCTCTGTTGACTTTTTTTACAGCATTGCTTCTGTTTTACATTTTGTTTTTTTGGCTGAAAGGCATATGGGATCTTAGCTCTTTGCCCAGGGATTGAACAGCACCCCCTACATCGTAAGGTGGAGGCTTGACCATTGGACTACAAGAGACGTTCCAAGATCATCTGTCTTTTTAAAAAAAAAGCACAAATAAACTTATTTTAAAAAATAGAAATAGAGTTACAGATGTAGAAAACAAACTTATGGTTACCAAGGGGTAAGTTGGGAGGGATACATTGGGAGATTGGGATTGACATATACAGGCTACCATATATAAAACAGATAATAAGGACTTGATACATAGCACAGGGAACTCTACTCAATATTCTTTATTGACTTATATGGGAAGATAATCTAAAAATGGTTGAATAAATGTACAAATGATTCACTTTTCTATACACCTAAAATTAACACATTGTAAATCAACTATACTCCAATAAAAATTAATATAAAAGGCACAGAATTTGAATTGTTGAAGAGAATATCAATTCAGATCAAACCTGCTGTGCTTTTTGAGGTTTAAGTGAAAAAGGAAGACTTTTTACTTCCTTCTGTTTTAACTGCTTCATTTCTTTGGCTGAACCCAGGTCATATGTATTTTTAGATATGTTTACCAGATGAAAAGCTATTTAGAGGAAAAGAGACCCCATAGAGAGTTAATTTTACCTACTGGCAAGTTAGTAAGGAAAGTTTCCCCAACAAAAATCTGTGATAGTATCAATATTTAATATCATCTCTTGTTAAATTCACCTGCTCAGTCTTTGTCTTTGCACCAAAGAGTGTCCCTTAATTTATGGCAAAGAGTGCATCTGAGTTTTCAGAAGAGACATAATTTCAGAAAGAGGAAAAATATTCTGTATATAAAAAGAAACCTATTTATCTCATTAATCTTTTTTATTAAGAGTTTCTCTCTACTAAAATGAACAGCCTGTTATGTGAGAAAAGGCTAAACATCTAAATCTTGCTTTAATGGTGATAAAACATATTATTCATATTAACAACCCCAAGGTTATTTTTATGTGCATATAATGGTTGTGCTGATCTGCTTTCAGGACATAATAATCCAGATTTTACGCTCAGCAAGGCATCTTATTCATTTAAATTTACTGCATACATTTAGAAATATATATCAGCAGTGAATACAACCTAAATTGCCAGGTACAATACTGCAAACAAGAACCTAAATTAGAAGGGAGACTAAATATAAAGTTGGCTGTAATAAAAGTGCTTGCCTGCCATGGCTGGAATAGAAGGAAGAGCCCTGCAATCAAGTCAGAAGGCTTGGGTTCTCTTTCCCCTTTCCTTCCAACAATTGTGAGACTGTGACCTTCGGAAAAATATTTGACCTTGACAACTTTCTGATTCCTTCCCTCAAAGTAGAGTTGTTAGACCTACTAAACTCACCTGTATTATCCATGGAGGTTAAATTCTTCTGATGGAGATAAATACATGAACAACTTATTTTATTCCAGTCTTCCCAGGTGGCTCAGTGGAAAACAATCCATCTGCCAATTGCAGGAGATGCAAGAGATGTGGGTTCAATCCCTGGGTCGAGAAAAGCCCTTGGAGTGGGAAGTGACACCCAACTCCAATATTCTTCCCTGGAAAATCCCATGGGCAGAGGAGCCTGGTGGGCTGCAGTCCAGAGGGTCATGAAGAGTCAGACATGACTTATTTCATCCATGAAGTAAATAACTTATTCACAAAGTTGACAATTTATTCACTGAAGTCTGGTGTCAGTTGGATATTACTGGGCTTTGAGAACATAGGAGTGCTAGCAGGTGGTGCTGCCACTCTTCTGGCACGTACAGTGCCAGAAATTAGACAAATAATCCAGATTATGATGGATGTCATCACTCACAAGGCAGGTCGTCAGTGGAAGCCCAAGTAGAGCTTTAGGGGGATCTGACCATATTCAGGAGGACCAGAGAAGGCCCAGGATCTGTCCACAAAGAACAGCAAGAGAACTCAGGAGTAAATGGTACCTACCCTGAGTACTGCCTGACCTACAAAATAAAGCCTTATCAGACTGGGAAAAATAGTTTTACCAACACACCTAGACGTGCAAAGCTTCTCAGATATAAATGGTGAGAAAATGACCCAAAATAGAACATATAATAGGCACCTTTGGATAAACAAGAAAGATGGGTGCTGTGACAGACAGCATGAACCTATAATTCGTCAAGAGAGCTGAGAGATTCAGACATCACTTTGCTGACAAATGTCCATATAGTCAAAGCTATGATTATTCCAGTGGTCAAGTACAGATATGAGAGTTGAACCATAAAGAAGGCTGAGTGCCGAAGAACTGATGCTTTTGAATTGTGGTGTTGGAGAAGACTCTTGAGAGTCCCTTGGACAGCAAGGAGATAAAACCAGTCCATCCTAAAGGAAGCCAGTCCTGAATAGTCATCAGAAGGACTGATGCTGAAGCTGAAGCTCCAATACTTTGGCCACCTCATATAAGAGTCGATTCATTGGGAAATAGCCTTATCCTTGGAAAAGATTGAAAGCAAAAGGAAAAGAGGGCAGCAGAGGATGAGATGGTTATATGGCCTCACCAACTCAATGGATATGAATTTGAGCAAACTCCGGTAGACAGTGGAAGACAGAGGAGCCTGGCGTGCTGCAGTCCACAGGGTCACAAAGAGTCAGACTTGGTGACTGAGCAGCAATAGCAACAGCAGCATAGAGATGTGTTATAGGAGGTCTAGGAGGAGATAAAGCACCCCTAAATACAACCTCTGGGGCTTCCCAGGTGGCAAAGTGATAAAGTGTCCCCCTGCCAAGCAGGAGATGCAGGTTCAATTCCTGGGTCAAGAAAAATCCCTTGGAGAAGGAAATGGCCACCCACTCCAGTATTCTTGCCTGGGAAATCCCACGGACATTGTAGCCAGGAGGGCTACAGCTGATGGGTTCACAAAGACTCAGACACAACTGAGTGACTGAGCGTGCACATCCATGAAAGAGAAAGTAGGTGACAGTGAAAGCTGCTGTTTGCAACCCCACGGGCTACACGGTCCATGAAATTCTCCAGGCCAGAATACTTGGGTGGGGAGCCTTTCCCTTCTCTGGGGGATATTCCCCACCCAGGGGTGGAACCCAGGTTTCCCGCATTGCAGGCGGATTCTTTACCAGCTGAAGCACAAGGGAAGACCAAGAATACTGGAGTGGGTAGCCTATGCCTCCTCCAGTGGATCATTCCCCACCCAGGAATTGAATGAGGGTCACCTGCATTGCAGGATGATTCTTTACCAGCTGAGCTATCACAGAAGCTCGTATGCATGCCCATATGACCTAGGAAAGGACTGAGGCAGATGTGTCCGTTGCCTTCAATAGTCTGCATTTCCGGCTGTGCTCTCCTTAAACCTTTAGCAGTGACACTGAAGGTGGGTACTTCCAAAGCAGACAGTTCAGCTCAAACTCTGTCAATTACTCTACTTCTTGTTTTATAACAGGTAAAACTGGGTCAATGTCACTATTTAAACACAGTATCTTCTCTTCATCCCCAGTGCCATTCAAAGTTGTTTACTGCCCATAAGGACACAACTATAATAAACAGTCTCCCAACTAAGCATGCTTTACTAATATGCCTGCTAGCAGTCAGCATACTGTAACAATGAGTATCATGACAAATCTTTCTTGCACACACATGATATACGAAGTTTCTTAAGTGTGATATTCCATTTAAATCCTAAATAGTAGAGCTATTACCAATTCTATTATATATATATGTACATATATATACGTATATATATGTGTATATATATATATGTGTGTGTATATATATATATATATATATATATGTAACATTTCTGAAAGAAATGGGAATACCAGACCACCTGACCTGCCTCTTGAGAAATCTGTATGCAGGTCAGGAAGCAACAGTTAGAACTGGACATGGAACAACAGGCTGGTTCCAAATAGAAAAGGAGTTTTTCAAGGCTGTATATTGTCACCCTGCTTATTTAACTTATATGCAGAGTACATCATGAGAAACGCTGGACTGGAAGAAACACAAGCTGGAATCAAGATTGCTGGGAGAAATATCAATAACCTCAGATATGCAGATGACACCACCCTTATGGCAGAAAGTGAGGAGGAGCTAAAAAGCCTCTTGATGAAGGTGAAAGAGGAGAGCGAGAAAGTTGGCTTGAAGCTCAACATTCAGAAAACAAGGATCATGGCATCCGATCCCATCACTTCATGGGAAATAGATGGGGAAACAGTAGAAACAGTGTCAGACTTTATTTTGGGGGGCTCCAAAATCACTGCAGATGGTGACTGCAGCCATGAAATTAAAAGACGCTTAGTCCTTGGAAGAAAAGTTATGACCAACCTAGATAGTATATTCAAAAGCAGAGACATTACTTTGCTTACTAAGGTCCATCTAGTCAAGGCTCTGGTTTTTCCTATGGTCATGTATGGATGTGAGAGTTGGACTGTGAAGAAGGCTGAACGCCGAAGAATTGATGTGTTCCAACTATGGTGTTGGAGAAGACTCTTGAGAGTCCCTTGGACTGCAAAGAGATCCAACCAGTCCATTCTGAAGGAGATCAGTCCTGGGATTTCTTTGGAAGGAATGATGCTAAAGCTAAAGCTCCAGTACTTTGGCCACCTATGCGAAGAATTGACTCATTGGAAAAGACTCTGATGCTGGGAGAGATTGGGGGCAGAAGGAGAAGGGGACAACCCAGGATGAGATGGCTGGATGGCATCACGGACTCGATGGACGTGAGTCTGAGTGAACTCCGGGACTTGGTGATGGACAGGGAGGCCTGGCATGCTGCAATTCATGGGGTCGCAGAGAGTCAGACATGACTGAGCGACTGAACTGAACTGATATAAAACAAAGGTGTCTGTCTGAGATAGTGGGGCCATGCTTTGAACACATATCTGTGGTGTATTTTACATAATGCAGGTGTTTTTTAAAGTTGGTTATTTAGTTATTTTGGTTGTGCTGTATGGCATGTGGGATCTTAGCTCCCTGCTCAGAGATCAAACCCATACCCCGTGAAGTGGAAATATGGTGTCTTTACCACTGGACCACCAAGAAAGTCCCTCTGTTGACTTTCATAGTGTACATATTTTAGATGAAGATCATGGAGGGTTTCAATTTTTCCCCAAATTTATTCATTTTAGTTATTATAATTGCCAAGGAATTATGGCAACCTACTCCAGTATTCTTGCCTAGAGAATCCCTTTGACAAAGGAGCCTGGCAGGCTACAGACCATACGGTCACAAAGAGGTGAACATGACTGAAGCGACTTAGCATGCCCGCATCCATTGTAATTGTATTTAGGATGCTAAGATTTTAAGATTGTTACATACCAGCTGGTGACCATGGAAAATCATTTCTTTCCGAATCTCAGTTTATTCATTAAATGGTGAAAATAATACCAACTTCTAAATATGTTCTAAGGATCAAATAATAATAATATATATATATATAAAATGTCTGACATGGAGTTTCCCAGGTGGCTCACTGGCAAAGAATTTGTCTGCCACTGCAGAAGATGGCAGCGATGCTGGTTTGATTCCAGGGTTGGGAAAATCCCCTGGAGGAGGAATAGGAAACCCACTCTAGTATTCTTGTCTGGGAAATCTTACAGACAGAGGGGCCTAGTGAGCTACAGTCCATGGGGTCACAAAGAATCAGGCACAACTCAGCATGAACATACACACAATAACAAAATTGCTTAAACGTTGGAACCAGCAATGAGTAGAGCCTGGATTCGAAAGCTGGTCCATTGACCTAAGATTAGGCTCATTAACAACTCAGTTATCCTTTCTGATGGTTCTTGCCTCATCTATACAAAAGGGTATGCTGTCAACCAACCTGTATCATGTACTTGTGTGTCTGCTCAGTCACTTCAGTTGTGTCTGACTCTTTTCCAGCCTCCTCTGCCCATGGGATTCTCTAGCAAGAGTACTGGTGTGGGTTGCCATTTCCTTCTCCAGGGGATCATCCTGACCCGGGGGTTGAACTGGCATCTACTGCATCTCCTGAATTGCAGGCAGATTTTTTACCCACTAAGCCACCTGGGAAGACCATCATGTATGTGAATACTCTCTAAAAGAGTATTTCCTACCCTCAAGCATTTGTGAGTATCTATTCTCTACCAAGCACTGTGCCTGGAGCTTTGCATACAGAAGAGAATAAGACTAAATATCTATCCAGAGGATCAATCAGTCCAGTAGTGGGAAAACAGGAACAAACGGTTACAAAGTTTTGGCATGTGTCTTTTTAGGTTAAGTCATAGAAATTGCTGTATTTCTATGTTAAAACCAGCTGACTATCAGCAATTTCATATGTTTGAAATTGATGGGTCAGGTATATGCTGTGGTCTATGGGGCAGATTGTTATAAATTTTGACTAATATTATTGTTTTTCTGGCACATATTTCTATGAAAAAAAAAAAAAAACTATGGGGAACCTCAGAAGTGGGTTTGAGTTAATAAAATGTGGGGAAGGCAAGAATTGTTGAACTGAATTCTCTTCTAACTTTGAGATGTGGTTGCAAAGTCATTCATCAAGAAAAGGCTTACTTAGCCAATTTTACACTGCCAGGCACCTCTGTCCTTGGAATTCTACAGGCAAGAATACGGAGTGGATTGCCATTTCATTTTCCAGGGGTTCTTCCCCACCCAGTGATCGAACCCAAGACTGTCATATTGCAGGCAGATTCTTTACCATTTGAGTCACCAGAGAAGCCCACATAGAGAGACAAGAACATAAATAGGAGGATGTGGATGTGTGAGTGTGTGAGAGAGAAGGAGACAAAAAGAGAGAGACAGAGAAACAGAGAGAAACTGAGGTTACTGTCTGATGAGCTCATGAAGGCAGGGGCTTCCTTGTGATGGTGCTTGCAGTGAGAATTGCATGTCTGTTGATTAATTTACTTTCTATAAAAGAGCTATTTTTAAAAACTGCTTGAGGATTCAAAAGAAATGTAAATGAGTAGTTGGAAAAATTTAAGTGCCAGGGAAAGAAAATATGTGGAAGAACTTATTCTATTTTATGGGTGTTGATATGAATGCCAGGTGCCTCTTTGTAACCAGATAGCCTACTGCCTTAAGGTGTTTTATAAAGCTTTAAAGGGATTTATTTTCACATCAATATGATATTGAGGAAGCTTTATTCATTAAATGCTTTTTCATTCGATATTGAAATCCTTGGGGGTACAATGTATATTCTTACATATGAGCATGTATCATAGAAATTTAGCTGTTTAGGCAGGAAAATAAATGTGTAAGGAATACAGTGTTTTGTATCTAGAGAAAACTGGGCAGGGAGCCAGGAAATGTGGACTTTAGATATTAACAGTAATAAAAGGACAGTAGACAACAGCAAGCACAGGTTACATGATGGGTTGGAAGACATTTTACCCATTAACTCATGTTAATTCTCTATAGCAAACACAAACACTAATTTTTCACATAATAAGGCTCAGATTATGCCTATATTTCAAGCCCATGGCAGAGTGCTGAGTCCCTTGTGCGTGTGTACATGTTAAGTCTCTTTAGTCGTGTCCAGCTGTTTGTGACCCCATGGACTGTACCTGCCAGGCTTCTCTGTCCATGGGATTCTCCAGGCAAGAATCCTGGAGTGGGTTACCTTGCCTTCCTCCAGGGGATCCTCCCTACCCAGGGATTGAACCCGTGTCTCCTGCATCTCCTGCATTGGCAGGTGGGTCTTTACCACTAGAGCCACCTGAGAAGCCCTAAGCCCCCTGTAGTTTTTCATTAAATATTTGTTGAGTCAATAACTAAGTCAGTGAGCAAATGCATGAAATTAAGTCTTAATTTTGGTAGCTCAAAAGCCAATACAGCCTGGATTGGAAAAAAAAAAAAAAACTGTTAAAAATTTAATGCTACTTTAGAAGGAAAGGAATCACGAAGACTTAAATGTATTAGTGAGGTTATAGAACAGAAACGGCTGAGTTGCTTGCATTTTTATTGCTTTATGTTTTGCAAAGCAAGCCAGAAACATCACCCATTTGAATCCTCCCAAGAAACTTATGAGGCTACAATTTTCTTTCCTTTTCTTCATGAAAACAGAACACAAAAATTTGCATGACTTTCCCAAGGTCATGCAGTCAGTTTGCAATCATCTACTTTATTGCAATACTCTAAAAATAAACATTAAGTGATATGCCTAAATCAAAATAAAAGCTTTTGTTTTCTTATGTCAAATCGGTTTATTTGTTCATAGTGTTGTTATGGGATTATGAAGGTAGCATTTAACAATCCACAAAATGTGAGAAGCAAAATAATAAAAAGGCTCTACACTTGATTTGCTGGATGGGAGGGGGAATGAAGAAAATATGGATTTTTTTTGTAAATGGTAATCATGAAAATAGGAGTATTTTGGAAAGAGATTAATGACTCTCATTTGAGGCTTGTTGAGTTTGAGTTACTGATGGGTTATCTATGTGGAACTGTCAAGCAGGAAAATAGAAATGCATTCCAAGAGATCTGGAGAAGGCTCAGGGTTGAAAAAAAAATTATTTGATTCTAATCATTGCAATGACAGAATAAGGGATTTTGCAACAATTGCATGAGATTTCCAAGGGAGAATATATAGAAGAAGAAAATTTGATAATGTTATTGTATTTCATACCTGCTGCTATTATCTACTGGGGCTTCCCTGGAGGCTCAAATGGTGAAGAATCTGTCTGCAATGCAGGAGACCTAGGTTCGATCCCTGTGTTGGGAAGACTCCCTGGAGGAGGGAATTGTACCCCACTCCAGGATTCTTGCCTAGAGAATTTCATGGACAGAAGAGCCTGATGGGCTACATTCCAAGGGATCACAAAGAATCACACAGGACTGAGCAACTAACACACACTATTATCTACTGTTTACACTCAGAACATTAATGTCAGGAAAAGATTGAAATTCATTGTGTCACACTGTTAAATCTTGGTATGAGTGTGTGTTTATGCATGTATGTGTGTACATGTGTGTGCAACACCAAAAAGAACATCACATTCAATCTAAGTGGCATTGTATTACACCTGCAGTGTTTCCCCTGAGAAGCTGAAATATGGCTTCACCAAACCCTGAGATAAAAGGCAGCCCACTAAATTTCATTCCAAGCTTTAAAAGTTGTCTCCTCTGGTGATAAAGTATACTTCAGACATCTACAGATAACAGTGATAACCCACACTAACTTTTTCAGAGAAATTCTCAACAAAAGCTCATGAAGCAATAGACAACTCAGAGGATTTACAATTTGCTGGCCTCTTGTTGTGCTAACCCATCACCCTAATTCGCCCTTCGGTTGATTTATATAGAATTACTCTTTTTCATTACTCACCCTGTCCTTTTAAACAACACTAAATCCCCTGTGGACACGTATTGCTACAAGAAATACCTGAAGAGAAAGAATCATTGCCTCACAATGAAGTGTTGGATGGTTACTTACAAGGGTCTATTTTAAACATTTCTTTGCATCTAGAGGTCATTTGTGCTACTGGTGGGTTGACTCATGCTTTCTGGTGTTTTGGAAACTGTTCAGTTTTTCTCTATTAGGAGGAAGCTAACTTGATCAAGTGGAATGGTAAGAAGGGTGGGCAAAAATGACTTGGTCTATTATCTGCCCTCATAGAGAATGAAAGTGAAGAACAAATGAAAAAAGGTGGGTTACCAAAAAGAGTACAAGTATTACTCAGTATTGTCATTGATGTTGTTCAGTCACTAAGTCTTGTCGGACTCTTTGCAACTCCATGAAATACAGCATGTGCGGATTCCCTGTCCTCTACTTTCTCCTCGAGTTTGCTCAAACTCATGTCCATTGAGTTGGTAACGCCATCCAACCATCTCATCCTCCACTGCCACTTTCTCTTTTTGCCTTCAATCTTTTCCAGCATCAGGGTCTTTTCCAATGAGTTGACTCTTTGCATCAGGTGGCCAAAGTATTAGAGCTTCAGTTTTAGCATCAGTCCTTCCAATGAATTTTCAGGGTTAATTTCCTTTAGGATTGACTGGTTTGATTTCCTTGTAGTCCAAGGGACTCTCAAGAGTTTTCTTCAGTACCACAGTTTAAAAGCATCAGTTTTGTGGTGCTCAGCCTTCTGTATGGTCCAACTCTCACATCCATACATGAGTACTGGAAAAACCATAGCCTTGACTAGACAGAACTTTGTCGGTAAAGTAATGTCTCTGCTTTTTAATATGCTATCTAGGTTGGTCATAACTTTTCTTCCAAGGAGTAAGCGTTTTTTAATTTCATGGCTGCCATCACCAGCTGCACTGATTTTGGAACCCCCCAAAAATCTATTAAAATAGATAGAAGATTAGGCAATGGTTATTAGACCTACCTACCTCTCATCAAATGAGATACAGATGTGATATTCTGTCAGATCAAAAGCGCACTCCAGACAAAATTGCCAGTTAGAAGAATCCTGAATGGGGCAGATAAGGGTAGATCTTGTCTACCCTTGATCTACCTAACCCATGATCTCACTCTCTTTTTTTCCTTTTTGTAATAGCCATCCTACCAGTAGTCATATATGGATGTGAGAGTTGGACGATAAAGAAAGCTAAGCGCAGAATTGATGCTTTTCAACTGTGGTGTTGGAGAAGACTCTTGAGAGTCCCTTGGACTGCAAGGAGATCCAGCCAATCCATCCTAAAGGAAATCAGTCCTGACTGTTCATTTGAAGGACTGATATTGAAGCTGAAACTCCAATACTTTGGTCACCTGGTGCGAAGAGCTGACTTATTTCAAAAGACCCTAATTCTGGGAAAGATTGAAGTTGAGAGGATAAGAGGATGACAGGATGAGGTGGTTGGATGGCATCACCCACTCAATGGACATGAGTAAGCTCTGGGAGTTGGTGATGGACAGGGAGGCCTGGCATGCTGCAGTCCATGGGGTCACAAAGAGTTGGACATGACTGAGGAACTGAACTAAACTGAACTGAGGTTTACCATATCTTTTCTTCCAAGGTGCAAGCGTCTTTTAATTCTGTGGCTGCGATAACTGTCCCAGCAGTATAACCTAATGGAAACTTCATATCCTGTGGAACCCTAGCTCTAGATGACACACACTTGCAAAAATTGCTCTAATATTTTGAAAAGTATGAAAATACTGATGATTGCATTTCCTCTGAAGGAATTCAAAGCACACTGGCATATAAATATTTCAGTAAGTCTTATTTGGACTGCAACAGATCCAACCAGTCCATTCTAAAGGAGATCATCAGCAGATGAATGGATAAGAAAGCTGTGGTACATATACACAATGGAATATTACTCAGCCATTAAAAAGAATACATTTGAATCAGTTCTAGGGAGATGGATGGAACTGGAGCTGATTATACAGAGTGAAGTAAGCCAGAGAGAAAAACACCAATACAGTATACTAAGACATATATATGGAATTTAGAAAGATGGTGATGATGACCCTGTATGCAAGACAACAAAAGAGACTCAGATGTGTAGAGCGGACTTTTGGACTCTGGGGGAGAGGGAGAGGGTGGAATGAGATGGGAGAATGGCATTGAAACATGTATACTATCATGTAAGAAACAAATTGCCAGTCTATGTCTGATGCAGGACGCAGGATGCTTGGGGCTGGTGCATGGGGAGGACCCAGAGAGATGTTATGGGGTGGGAGGTGGGAGGGGGTTCATGTTTGGGAAAGCATGTACACCTGTGGTGGATTCATGTCAATGTATGGAAAAACCAATACAGTATTGTAAAGTAAACTAAAGTTAAAATAAAAATTAAAAAATAAATAAATAAAGGAGATCAGTCCTGGGTGCTCTTTGGAAGGAATGATGGTAAAGCTGAAACCCCAGTACTTTGGCCACCTCATGCGAAGAGTTGACTCATTGGAAAAGACTCTGATGCTGGGAGGGATTGGGGGCGGGAGGAAAAGGGGACGACAGAGGATGAGATGGCTGGATGGCATCACCGACTCGATGGACGTGAGTTTGAGTGAACTCCGGGGGTTGGTGATGGACAGGGAGGCCTGGCGTGCTGCAGTTCATGGGGTCGCAAAGAGTCGGACATGACTGAGTGACTGAACTGAACTGAACTATGTATAATATATAGACTTTATCTAATCCAGTGATCCCCAAATCTATTTGACCATAGGATCCATTTCTATCTTCTCACTTATTAAGATATGACATTTGTGGTGTGCAACAAGCCACAGTTTGGAAAAACATCACTGGGCTGTAGAATCTAAGCCTTTTCAGGGCAGATATTATATACCATAGGTTCCATCTTGCATATAGTACTTTGTAGAGTATAGAGTCTTTCAACAGTTTACAATGATTGGAAAGTGATGAGCTTTATAGATTGATTAATCCTGCTTTAATATAATTGATTAATAGTAACTATGTGTAATTTAGTATTTAATGGAGATGCTCTCTAACAAGAGGCTCTTAAAATTTCTTCAAATTTAGCAATCACCTCAATAGGTAGTAGGAATCAGAAAAATTAGCCCAGAAAATTAAATCATGAAGATAGTTGGAGTTGTACATTAGAGTTGAATCAAGGATGGGACATAGGTAGTTAAAAAAACAAAAACAAGGTTGAGGATTATAATGAACAGTAGCTCATGGTGGCCAGATAAGTTATGATTTGAAATTAATTCAGAAGCATTCTGTCTGTATTATGTGGTTTCCTGGCAGATCTGCATATTTTATAAACAGTTTTGGTCCTGGTAACCACTTCTCAAGTGATATTATCTTTCAGACATATAACACTGTCTTTATACAGTAAAGGTGACTGTGTATATAATGTGGGCTCAACAATCGCTATTAAAATACTTAACCTTTTGAACAGTTCTCCTCAGTTTATAAGGGTCTTCTTTGGTGTAAGGGACATAAGAATTACAAAGTAACAAAGAGAAGGTGATGTACTCTTTGAATGCTAATATACCCAATGGCATTTAAGTCTATGATTCCTCTTGAAGTGTCTTGGAGAAGTAAGTTTTGATAAATAAATGAAAGGTACTTGGGGGCAATGGATTTCATGGTAGCAAAAATTATAATTAAGGTAGCTCTGGCACTTGCCATTATTAACTGCATTCACACAACAATATATTTTCCCCCAAAGAGATTTAAATGCAATTGTATCTATTCATATATGTTCTCTGACATTCAAGTCACTGTGTTTAAGTAGGTTTTTCTACATTCATTCATCACCTTCCTCTACTTCTTCTATTTTCAATTAACTTTCTTTTAGGACATACTTATTTTAAATATGTATGACATTAAGAAATGTATACAGGAAATGTCTCAAGGAGATTACCATTTATTGAATATGTTATGTATCTTAGGGGCTTTATTTAGTGTCTCATTTTATTCTCACAAAAATCTTATGACGAGTTTTAAGAGAGGATGAACACATAGCACAGTTTCAAATAACGAGTACACGGCAACAGGAGGATTGAAAGTAGATCTGTCTCATTCTTTATTTAGTATATGCTGTTTTTTAAATAGAGAGAGATTTCATTAAGAAAATATTCCTCTTCTATTCTTAATAATAACATCAATTCAGAGAAGTTCAAGTGGAGCTGATCCTAACCCACTTTAATCCAGAGGAACCTTTCAGCCTCTTGGTGACGGTGTATGGCTCAAAGTGACTTCAGTGCAGTGCAGTTCAGTTCAGTCACTCAGTCGTGTCTGAATCTTAGTTCCCTCCTGAACAACTAGGGAAATAATGCCCTTGTTTTTCCTGGAGTTATAAGCTAAAAGCTTAAGGTGGGCTTGGAGCTAGAGAAAGGCTTTCTTAATATGATTCATTAAAAAAATGTTTGAAAATAATATGGATAATTGAATCACTTTGCTGTATACCTGAAACTAACACAATATTGCTAGTCAACTATACTGCAATACAAAAAAAAATTTTTTTTAATGTGTGAAAATAAGTCAAAAGCAAATGGAATCTAGAGAAGGAGATATGATGGAGACTTCATGTCAATGTTTGAAAACAGGAATACAACTCTGCCCAAAACATCCTTAACCTAGTGATAGTGAAGTCGCTCAGTCGTGTCCGATTCTTTGCGATCCCATGAACTGTAGCTCACCAGGCTCCTCTGTCCATGGGATTCTCCAGGAAAGACTACTGGAGTGGGTTGCCATTTCCTTCTCCAGGGGATCTTCCCGACCCAGGGATCAAACCCAGGTCTCCTGCACTGTAGGCAGACACTTTAACCTCTGAGCCACCAGGGAAGCAAATTTGAGTGTGGGTTTCATCCCTTGGAAGTAAAGTATCCTGACTAGTATCGATGACTAAGTTAGTCCCTTTTTCTTGCAGCCCACCATCTCTCTTACATAAATTTCAATGTCTGGGACAAGTAGCTTAATTCAACATGCATCATTGCTGCTGCTGCTGCTGCTGGTGCTAAGTCGCTTCAGTCATGTCCAACTATTAGTGACCCCGTGGACTGCAGCCGACCAGGCTCCTCTGACCATGGGATTTTCCAAGCAAGAGTACTGGAGTGGGGTGCCATTGCCTTCTCCAAATATGCATCATTAGAGTCTTACAAAGCAGAGTGAATTGTAGAAGTATCTGTGAGCATTCAGAGGGGATGACTAGCATGATCCCTGGTGTTTGAGAACATAAAAGTACTTTGTGAAAGACAAACCAATATGGGACCAAATAATAATATAAGGCAGAGAGAGTTCAGTAAGTTCTGTACTAATAATTTAATATGCTGTGGGATACGCACACACACACACACACACATACACACACATGAAAAGGCATTCTACTTAGGTAGTCCATGTTTTAAAGAATGTTGTCTAAAAGGCCTAAGGTTCCCAAGTGGCTCAGTGGTAAATAACCGACCTTCAATGGCAAAAGTCTACAGATGGCCTTCCCTAGCGGTACAGTGGATTTGATTCCTAGGTTGGAAAGATCCCATGGAGGAGGAAATGGCAATCCACTCCATTATTCTTAACTGGAAAATCCTGTGAACAGAGGAGCCTATCACTGAGCCACCTGGGAGTCCTAGACCTTTTAGAAAACATTCTTTAAAATACGGACTACCCAAGGAGAATGCCTTTTCATATATATATATATATCTCCCATAGTATATTAAATTACTAGTACAGAACTTATGGTACTCTTTCTGCCTTATTTAATTCAAATAGACAAACATTGAAAACTGGTATTTCTGACTGATGGGAAAATGTGAATATAAGCAGGCAGGCTTGACAGTGCAGAGCATGTTAAGAAAATATTTGGTGGATTGATATGAGTGAAATCTAAAAAATTATGTATATCACCATAAGAGCTTGGGGAAAACAGTTGATTTTTCCATATACTTATTTATTTAATAAGTTATTTAACTTACATGCAGAGTACATCATGAGAAATGCTGGGCTGGAAGAAGCACATGCTGGAATCAGTTTACTGGGAAAAATATCAATAACCTCAAATATAAATATGACACCACCTTTATGGCAGAAAGTGAAGAAGAACTAAAGAGCCTCTTGATGAAGGTGGAAAAGGAAAGTAAAAAAGTTGACTTAAAGCTCAACATTCAGAAAACTAAGATCATGATATCCCGTCCCATCACTTCATGGGAAATAGATGGGGAAACAGTGGAAACAGTGGCTGACTTTATTTTGGGGGGCTCCAAAATCACTGCAGATGGTGACTGCAGCCGTGAAATTAAAAGGCACTTACTCTTTGGAAGGAAAGTTATGACTAACCTAGATAGCATATTAAAAAGCAGAGACATTACTTTGCCAACAAAAGTCTGTCTTGTAAAGGCTATGGTTTTTCCAGTGGTCATGTATGGATGTGAGAGTTGGACTATAAAGAAAGCTGAGCACCGAAGAATTGATGTTTTTGAACTGTGGTGTTGGAGAAGACTCTTGAGAGTCCCTTGGACTGCAAGGAGATCCAACCAGTCCATCCTAAAGGAAATCAGACCTGGGTGTTCATTGGAAGGACTAATGTTGAAGCTGAAACTCCAATACTTTGGCCACCTGATGGGCAGAGCTGACTCATTTGAAAAGACCTTGGTGCTGGGAAAGATTGAGGGCAGGAAGACAAGGGGATGACAGAGGATGAGATACTGTGAATAACTGAGAATATGAAATCAAAGAATCTGACTTTTAATCAATTGCATTCATTTAGATAAACTAATACAAGGTAAGAATGTGGAGGTGAAAGATAAAATATAGATGAATGCAAGATTATATATAATTTTTTAAAAGTTATGATGAGGGTAATACTACTTCCCTACCCTGAGATTCCCTTTGTGTTGTACAAACCTCCATCAGCATAGCTTTCCCAGCTCCCCTCTGCCTCTAAATTCCTTCAAAGTGGAGATAGAGAGATTCCTGTCATTGGTAATTTGAGAATAACTGACTAGACTATGCACCTCTTGCCTTATTTTTGCAGGCAAGGCCGCCTCAGTGAAAGGACTGTTCATGTCCCACCCTTACCTGGGCAGGTATCCTACCTATGGAGGTGTATCATGTGATATGTTGCTTTTGACTAGAAGAGTGAATCCAGATAATTCTGGAGTCTACTGAGTGTAAAGTGACTTGTTTACAGGTGTGTCTACCATAAGCTGTGTTTTTCACCTAGATTTTATTAGTAGAATGATAATGGTGTTCAAAATGATAATGTTGTTGGTACTTTCCATTTCTTTGCTTATGTTTTTTCTGTGTGCAGAGAAACAAGATGGTATTCACTGAGCAATCTAAAAATCCCTATATTAGTGAATAGGCCAGGAAGGTCAGGAAATGAGACGGGGGAGAATTGTGGAGCAAGCACCCAAGGAGTGGCTGACTGGGCTTGTGTGCTGCGTCTTCTGTCTTGGGACTTCGGTGCATTCTAATCTTGGTGGTTTGTAGAGGGATATGTTAGACTGAGCAGGTTTTTATACTTGTGTCATGGCCTTTTTGAAACTTAGCCAAAATGACTTAGCTGGCCAGAGAGTATTTTGATTTTGGTGGACGACTGCAGCTTTAGGCTGCTCCAAGGAAACTGACAAACCTGTATGTGGAGATGGCAGGACTCAGTAAAGTCACTGGGCTTGCTTCATTACTGGACCTAGCAGACACAGCTATATAAGAAATGTTGGCCCAGCAAAGATGTCAGTGATTCAGAAAAGATGATGTCAGAGGTCTTTCTACTGCAAATAAAAACTGCATTTAGCTTACATGGATAGGCAGGGAGGTCCTCAATAGGATAAGAGGTTAGCAAGATTGAAAGTGAAAGTGTTAGTGTTAATCACTCAGTCATGTCTGACTCTACACCCCATGGACTGTAGCTCATTCTTCAGGCAAGAATACTGGAGTAGGTAGCCATTCCTCTTTCCAGGGGATCTTCCCAACCCAAGGAATGAACCAGGATCTCCTGCATGGCAGGCAGATTCTTTACCCTCTGAGCAACCAGGGAAGCCCTAACAAGATTAGTGAAGTGAAGTCGCTCAGTCGTGTCCGACTCTCTGTGACCCCATGGACTGTAGCCTACCAGGCTCCTCCCTTCAAGGGATTCTCCAGGCAAGAGTACTGGAGTGGGTTGCCATTTCCTTCTCCAGGGTATCTTCCAGACCCAAGGATTGAACCTGGGTCTCCCACATTCCAGGCAGATGCTTTAACCTCTGAGCCACCAGGGAAGCCCCAACAAGATTAGGAGGGGCTCTATAATGCTTTACAGCCTCAAGGCATCTGTTCAGTTGCTCAGTCGTGTCCAACTCTTTGCGACCCCATGAATCACAGCACACCAGGCCTCCCTGGCCATCACCAAGTCCCGGAGTTCACTCAGATTCACATCCATCGAGTCAGTGATGCCATCCAGCCATCTCATCCTCGGTCGTCCTTTTATCCTCCTGCCCCCAATCCCTCCCAGCATCAGAGTCTTTTCCAATGAGTCAACTCTTTGCATGAGGTGGCCAAAGTACTGGAGTTTCAGCTTTAGCATCATTCTCTCCAAAGAAATCCTAAGGCTGATCTCCTTCAGAATGGACTGGTTGGATCTCCTTGCAGTACAAGGGACTCTTAAGAGTCTTCTCCAACACCACAGTTCAAAAGCATCAATTCTTCAGTGCTCAGCCTTCTTTACAGTACAACTCTCACATCCATACATGACTATTGGAAAAACCATAGCCGTGACTAGATGGACCTTAGTTGGCAAATTAATGTCTCTGCTTTTGAATATGCTGTCTAGGTTGCTCATAACTTTTCTTCCAAGGTGTAAGCATCTTTTAATTTCATGGCTGCAATCACCATCTGCAGTGATTTTGGAGTCCAAAAAAATAAAGTCTGACACTGTTTCCAATGTTCCCCCATCTATTTCCCATGAAGTAATGGGACCGGATGCCATGATCTTCGTTTTCTGAATCTTGACCTTTAAGCCAACTTTTTCGCTCTCCTCTTTCACCTTCATCAAGAGGCTTTTTAGCTCCTTTTCACTTTCTGCCATAAGGGTGGTGTCATCTGCATATCTGAGGTTATTGATATTTCTCCCGGCAGTCTTGATTCCAGCTTGTATTTCTTCCAGTCCAGCATTTCTCATGATGCACTCTGCATAGAAGTTAAATAAGCAGGGTGACAATATACGGCCTTGATGTACTCCTTTTCCTATTTGGAACTAGTCTGTTGTTCCATGTTCTAACTGTTGCTTCTTGACCTGCATACAGATTTCTCAAGAGGCAGGTCAGGTGGTCTGGTATTCCCGTCTCTTTCAGAATTTTCCAGTTTATTGTGGTCCACACAGTCAAAGGCTTTGGCATAGTCAATAAAGGCATACAATACTGAAAAAACTCCTAAGCAACATAGAAAAGACAAAGATACACACATAAGGTAAGAATCTTTCTACGTATGGACATTGGTGTCTTAAACTTCTAAGCACCTGATTCTAGGGTCCACAGTTTAGTTCAGTTCAGTCACTCAGTCATGTCCGACTCTTTGCAACTCTGTGGATTGCAGCACGCCAGGCTTCCTTGTCCATCACCAACTCCCAGAGCTTACTCTAACTCATGTCTATTGATTTGGTGATGCCATCCAACCATCTTATCCTCTGTCATCCCATTCTCCTCCTGCCTTCAATCTTTCCCAGCACCAGGGTTTTTTCAAATGAGTCAGTTCTTTGCATCAGGTAGCCAAAGTATTAGAGTTTTGGCTTCAACATCAGTCCTTCCAATGAACACCCAGGACTGATTTCCTTTAGGATTGACTGGTTTTGAGCTCCTGGCAGTGCAAGGGACTCTCAAAAGTCTTCTCCAAGACCACAGTTCAAAAGCATCAATTCTTCGGTGCTCAGCTTTCTTTATACAGGCATTGGTGTTTTAAATTTCTAGGCACCTGAGTCTTGGGTCCACAACAATGAGCTAATAAATTTATTAGCTTACAGCGTCTAGGCCAGGCTTAGGTAGGCAGTGAACGACAGTTCCATTAAGACTGGAAATGTCTGGACTGATTAAAGTGGCATGTTACATAATTACAAAGAGCTTGTACTCATTTTAGTGCTGAAATATTTACAAGAAACATGAAACTCAAAGGAGAAAATGGAATGTAAAATATTATGTATGTGTGGACCCCTCCCTAAGACATAGCTTTCCCAGAGAAACATGGTTAATGAATAGAACCAAAATGAATCACCAGTTAAGATTTATTTCAGCTCAGTTAAAGCATATTTGTTGTGGACTTTGGACAACTGATATAAACTAGCAATATCATTTATGAGGACAAAAGCAAAACAACTTGTTTTGTTTTGTTTTCTCTCTTCCTATATCTGTCTTCCTTTATTCAGATACCTCTGGACTCTGCTGTAATTGATGAAAATTCAACCACAGGGGAAAGACTCACTCCAAATACAAACCTTACTTTTTTAAACTTCAATCTTTATCAAGGGTAAATATACAGTCTCGGAACACAATTGTCTCTGGGTAATCTTTTTGAGTTGGGTGCTGCATACGTGCTAAGTCGCTTCAGTCATGTCCAACTCTTCATGACCCTATGTTCTGTAGCCCACCAGGCTCCTCTGTCCATGGGGATTCTCTAAGCAAGAATATTGGAGTGGGTTGCTATGCCCTCCTCCTAGAGATCTGTACTCACCTCTAAATTCAGTATATATTAAGCCAATACTTTGATACTCATGGGAGCCTATTTGATCTCTTCAGTTCAGTTCAGTCGCTCAGTCATGTCTGACTCTTTGCAATCCCACGAACAACAGCACACAAGGCCTCTCTGTCCATCACCAAGTCCCAGAGTCCACCCAAACCCATGTCCATTGAGTAGGTGATGCCATCCAACCCTCTCATCCTCTGTCATCCCCTTGTCTTCCTGCCTTCAATCTTTCTCAGCATCAGGATCTTTTCAAGTGAGTCAGCTCTTCACATCAGGTGGCCAAAGTGTTAGAGTTTCAGCTTCAGCATCAGTCCTTCCAATGAACACCCAGGACTGATCTCCTTTAGGATGGACTGATTGTATCTCCTTTCAGTCCAAGGGACTCTCAAGAGTATTCTTCAACACCACAGTTCAAAAGCATCAGTTCTTTGGTGCTCAGCTTTCTTTATATTCCAACTCTCACACCCATACAACCACTGGGAAAACCATAGCCTTGAATGCACAGACCTTTGTTGACAAAGTAATGTCTCTGCTTTTTAATACACTATCTAGGTTGGTCATAACTTTCCTTCCAAAGAGTAAGTGTCTTTTTATTTCATGGCTGCAATTACCATCTTCAGTGATTTTGGAGCCGAAAAAAATAAAATCAGCCACTCTTTCCCCATCTATTTGCCATAAAGTGATAGGACTGGATGCCATGATCTTAGTTTCACCTCTTAGGGATTCTTTAAAGTGAGATTCCTGAGACCTTTGTGTTAAATTAATACATTTATGGGAGTATTATCCATGAAGAAGGATCCCAAGTAATAATTGCTAAAGGAACCCCAATATATCTAGACATTGACAACCCTCTAGCTGAGACTGAAAATAAAAAGTTAAAGTGAATTAATTTTAGACTTTAACTTCTCTACATTTTAACTTACAATGGCAAGACAATTTGATTTTGGATTTGAATACCTTCCAACTTTAACATCTTTAGACTTAAAGTATAATGAAAAGTAATCTTTAAACTTTAATTTCCCCTTGGAAATTTTACAATTAGAGGCAGTTTATATTCAAATTTGTGATATGTCCAATTTTTTGTAATTTTATTATCTGAGTAGTACTATGCATTTTTATTGTTGAGTCTTAATTTAAAAAAAAAATCTCATGCATAACTGTTGATATTCTGTTTTGTACAGTTTGACTGGATGCTTCCCTGGTGGCTCAGAAGAGAAAGACCCACCTACAATGCAGGAGACCCAGGTTCGATCCCTGGGTTGGGAAGATCCCCTAGAGAACGGAATGGCTACCCACTCCAGTATTCTTGCCTGAAGAATCCCATGGACAGTTGAGCCTGGCGGGCTACAGTCTGTGGGGTCCCCAAAACTCAGACACAACTGAGCAACTAACACTTTCACTTTCAAGTTGGAATGGGATGGACTGTAGCCTACCAGGCTCCTCCATCCACGGGATTTTCCAGGCAAGAATACTGGACGGGGCTGACATTTCCTTCTCCAGGAATGGGAAATAGAAAAGAGAATGAGTAAGGAATAAGGAATATAAAGTGACAGTGGGATTCATGTAATTAATATCCTAAACAACATAAACCAGGGATTTGGGGAGACAAAGTACAAACCACAGAGCAGGGATTCAGCAAAGGGATCCCAAAGGAGCAGTGGGGGCCACGCTTCTGTTCATTGCCCACTGATTAGAAGCCGCCTCAAGCAGTCCAGGCTTTCTCAGTGATGAAGGGCATCTCCTGTCCTCTGCTCCTCTTTGTTATCCCTTTGCTTCGTGTCTCCATTGCCCAGAATTTCAGAACAAAATTGTAGTGCCATTTACAGTGCAGCCTCAGTAGCTTTCAGAATCAAACTCAAGAAGACTAGCTTTAAAAAATATTCTTTAAAATTGACAAAAAAATGTTAAGCATAAGATGTCGTTTTCCCAAAATGAATACAAAATGGCAGAATCTGGCATATAATAATATTTTTAAAGTGAATTCTTACAATGACATTTTAAAAGTACACTGAGTTAGAGGCACCATAGCAGCTTTTACAGGCTTTCTGATTTGGGGCCATTTGGTTGATCTATTGGAGACTCATTCATAAGATAGGAATAATAATATGCAACTGGGCTGAGGTCAGGAAATTGGGTCAGATAGTGTGCTAATTTGCCTTCAGGGTAAAAACCTGCAGATTTATTTTGCAGATCGTACACCCATTACCACCTATATCAGCACATATGTGTATATTTTTCATGTTATCTAGAAATATGAAGTAGGAAGAGAATATCTAATTTAAAGTTTTTCAGAAGCTATAATAAAAGAGTAAAAGGAAACATAAAATTGATAGTGTATTTATCAAAATATAAGGTTTTAATATGTAATTAAAGCAAAATATACCATGACATTTTAGACAGTTTTTAAATGATTCTTTAAAACATAGTGTGTGGTCTTCCCTGGTGGTCCAGTGGCTAAGACTCTGTGTTCCCAATGCAAGGGGCCAGGGTTCAATTCCTGCTCAGGGAAGTAGATCCTATTTGCCACATTTAAGTTTTTGCATGTAGCAACAAAGATCCCGCATGTCCCAGCTAAGACCAGGAGCAGCCAAAACGAGTAAATAAATAAAAATAAATATTAAAAAAATAGTGCATTTTACACTCACAGCATATCTCCAATTGAACCAGAGTCTTCAGTTGTTTTACAGCCACATGTGGCTTCAGTTCACTTCAGTTGCTCAGTCATGTCCGACTCTTTGTGACCCTGTGGACTGCAGCATGCCAGGCCTCCCTGCCCATCACCAATGCCCGGAGTTTACTCAAACTCATGTCCATTGAGTCAGTGATGCCATCCAACCATCTCATCCTCTGTCATCCCCTTCTCCTCTCGCCATCTATCTTTCCCAGCATCAGAGTCTTTCCAAATGAATCAGCTCTTCTCATCAGGTGGCTAAAGTATTGGAGTTTCAGCTTCAACATCAGTCCTTCCAATGAATTCCGCATGTGGCTAGTGGAATATTTACAGGACAACCCAGATACAGAGTAATGAAAACAACTCCGTGGGGAAATTAGGGCCACTTGGAACAAGACAGTTAATATTCTAGATTTTGTATCACGGTTAAAATTCTTATAGGCAGTTACAATATGCTCAGATCATAGAACACTTATAATGTTTTCAATCTGGGAGAAATGTGAGAGATCATTTGACCTGAAGCTTTCTTTTTTAGTTGCAGGAATTGTGCTCAAGAAAGGATACATGACCTACCAAGTCTGTGCCAAGAACTGACAGTAGGACTGAAAGCAAAGCCAGCCCTCTTGGGTTCCAGCCTAGGACACCCTCTCCAACACAGCACTGTGATGCTCCCTTCCTTGAACCCTGTGAGAGCATTATATTAATACTTACTCTTAAGTGAGCAAGGAAGGGAAGAAATACTGCAGAGTTTCCATGGGGTGCTGGGCGCCTTATATCCATCCACTTTTCTTAGCATCTTGTACATACTTTCATGACCAGTTGCCATCTTAACAATGGAAAACTTGAGACGTTTTTTTTTCTTCTAAAATATATTTCTCTATAATATACATTTCATGGGCTTCCCAGGTGGTGCTAGTGGTAAAGAGCCCACCTACCGTGCAGGAGACATAAGAGATGTAGTTTCGATCCCTGGGTCAGGAAGATTCCCTGGAGGAGGGCCTGGCAACCCACTCCAGTATTCTTGCCTAGACAATCCCCATGGACAGAGTAGTCTGGTAGGCTACAGTCCATGGGGTCGCAAAGAGTTGGACAAGACTGAAGTGACTCAGCGTGCATAGCCTGCATACATTCTGTTACAAAGACAACCCAACTTGCCCCTCAGAAAGTCAAACACAAGTATTACGCTTGTACATTTCAGTGGAAATGCCTTTTCATTCCCGGGTTTTAAAATCTCACACTTGGCAGCCTCAGTGTTCCATTACCATCAACTTTTGCATTTTATTTATCCTGCAGATTAGATTTGCAAATAAGAATTGTGGATTCTCTCTTCATTCTAAACTATGTTTTTCACAAGCTGCATTATGGTTTCATGGTGCCAGCTTTTCAAATGTGGAAATTAAACCTCAACCAGGGAAATCATAACCGCTGTCTTTATCCTCAAGGATTAGAGTGGTCTGTGACTCTATGTGGGTCATTAACATTGACAGAAGGGCATGAAACAGACTATGGGGTGAAAGGCTTGATGGAATGAAGAAGCAGTTGCTGTGGCTTATATGCATATAATGAGTGACACTCAAGTAGAGATATGCAAGAGCTCTGAGTTGTAATTCTGTGCCTGGGCCAGAGGGGTGATTAAAGCCTAAAATTATCAGGAGCATCTTCCAAACAGAACAACACCAGTCTGAGTGTGTGACCTTAAGCAAGTCACTTAGTCCCCTGGTACCCACTTTCTTAGCGTTAAAAGCAAACTCATAATCTATATTCAGCCAGGGAATGTTTACAGACAGCTTTGAGATGTTAGGATGACAGGCTCCATTTACATGTAAAATAGTGTTATTCATACACCCTGCACTGACTACTGTGCAGCGGGTGTATTGAAAGAGGGCAAATAGGGAAAAAGTAAAGAAAAATTAGCTCCTGAATGATGGAAACCTGATTACCCCAAACCAGCTCATTCTGAAATGGAGGAATCATGCTGCATTCATTAACTATTTCCAAACAGAGCTCCTTTAGAGTGAGAAAATAAGCTCAGTGAGACCAATCCATATTCTTTTCAATGAGAAACAAAATCTCAGATCAGAATAAAGCCACTTCAGTTCTGAGCATAATCCCCTTAAAAACTGTTTCATTCCATGCATCTGGCTGCCATCAGTCAGCAGTACTGGAAAAACTAGAAGATTCTAAATGTACCACTTTAGTCTCAATTTATAATAAATGTATTCATGTGTGTATATGTATATTTGCAACAGAAATGGTCATTAATGTTATTGGGTTCTATTAATTAAACAGCAGTGGGTTCAATGATTACTTGACCAATTTTAAATCCTATTGATTACCAATGATATCTAATTGTTTAATGAAAGTGTCTGTGACATAAATTACAGAGCTTTCGAATGTGTTTTTAAAATACCTAAAAGTAGGACTTCCCTAGTAGTCCAGCGGTTAAGACTTCATTTTCCAATGTAGGGAGTCCAGGTTGGATCCCTGGTCCAGGAACTAAAATCCCACATCTCTCTTGGCCAAACAAAGAAACAAAAAAACCTAAAGCAGAAACAATGTTGTAACAAATTCAATAAAGACTTCAAAAATGGTTCACACTAAAAAAAATACCCAAAAATGAAGAGAAAGAGATGGGTGGAGTGAATAAACACTACCTTTGTTATCATAAGTCATGGACTATGCTCAAGGGCTTTTTCAGAAAAACTTGCTGGATAAAGCCCCAAGACTTTGAAACAGCATCATGTTCAACCTTTTTATCTCTGCAATAATGGATTTCCACTCAGCATCTAGAATCCATTCCAGGTCTTACATTTTTCAATTGCTTGTTTTTTTAGCATCTTCTTTGTCATTGCTGTGAATTTGTATCTCTTCTCTCTATTTTTCATCCTTATGCAGGCATATCTGAGTATTAGCTTCAGGGACCCCTGCAATAACCCTGGAAGATGTGCTATTCCCTCCATTATTGCAGATGGTGGTGATAAGCAGGGCAAGGTTATGCTCCCCAGTCAAGGTCACACTGGGCAAGTGGCAGACTGGAGACTTTTAATGAGCTCTAAGTGACTGCAAGCATATAATTTCCCCCCCATGGTAGACTACCTCTTAAAACCACATCACCCCTCGTATTTACCTCACCTATTTGGTATCACTCCCCTTTCCACTTACCTTTAACTGTTTTGAAACAATGAAACACATGCATCTAAAATTTGGTAGAATGAAAATGATTTCTTTGAGTATCTTTCTGAAAAGGTCTTGGCCTGCCTGAATAATTACTGGTGAAATTAATGTCATTCTGCTAACCCCTAAAAGTGTCTGACATTCTTTCTTTGTGACTAATTATTTTACAGACGGCGCTTTAATTGCAGGATGTAGGAGGTACTTTCTATAAACGCTTAACATTACAAGGGGACATGATCTGCAATCTTCAGATCATTAAACTTACTACCAGGAATAAGCATGCTTTGGGGACCAATGACATTTGTCAAAAGAAGCCCGTGTGTTCTGTGGAGGGCAGGAGGCCAAGCTCGAGAAAGGCAGCCTGATAATTGTTCTATGCTGAGTGCCTTTAATTATTTACTAGAAGGAAGATATGGACGATGCAGGCCTTCTCCAGAGAGATGGCTATTCAAAGAACAGGATACATAAAATCACTGCCTGAACTGAAATCAATGCCTAAAATAAATTCCCCAGGACACTTTTTTCAGGCAGTTTGCAGCCATCACAAAATAGCAGCTGAGGAAGCTGCTGCAGCTGGCCTGAATAGATCTTACGTATAGTTATTTATTACCTGCCCAGACTAATACAGCTTCCCTTGTGGCTCAGACAGTAAAGAATCTGCCTCCAATCTGGGAGACCCAGGATTGATCCCTGGATTGGGAAGATCCCTTGGAGAAGGGAATGACACCCATTCTAGTAGTCTCACCTGCAAAATTCCGTGGACAGAGGAGCCTGGCAGGCTACATTCCATGGTATCCCAAAGAATCAGACACCGCTAAGCAATTCACACTTTCATTTTCTTTTCTCAGAAACTGTGTTCCCCTCACATATTCCTAGCTGTCACCTGGTGCCTAGAGCATCTTCTGGAATGATGTATGTCATTAATGAATAAAGGTCTTTGGACAGGAAGACAGACCTTGATTCCAAAGCTAGATCCCAACCTGACCTGGTAGGTGGCTCTGTGTAGTTTTTGTGACCCCAAAACACAATTCAGTGATAGCACGGGCATTTTGTAAGCATATTCTGTACATTTCAGCATCTGAATAATGGGAGAAATATTGAAAACGTACATTTTAACATTCTACACTAGACTGACAGATTTAGGATATTTAGGGATGGGGTTTTAGCCTTCACCTATGAATTTTTAAGCAAATTAGAGTGTTTATTTTCAGAAATAAACACTGAGCTCAGTGATCCGATTCATTTGTTCATTAGCCAGTTTTCTCAGCCAACACATTTAATTCATGTTTACTAATACCGTCTATGTGCTGGGCACCCCTCTAAATGCTGAGCTGTCCAATGTACACTAAAGAAAAGTCTCACTCATGTGGAACTTCCATTCCTTCTGGGAACACACGCACACACACACACATCATGTAAATATGTGGCACTGAGGATGTTGATGTGTTTTGAGGGAAATGGACATCTGGAGGAGAGGGAGGGACTACTGATGCTTGGGAGCACTCTGACTCTAGAGTGGTCTCTTTGATGAGACATTTGAGTAGAAGATTTAGCTTTGAGGATACACAACCAAATGTTTCTGGTAGAGCAAATGAAGAATACAAAGGCCCTTAACAGAAGCAAGTTCGTCTTGTTTGAGGAACAACCAAAAACAAAACAAAACAGCCGTGACAACAGACACTGGGGTAGCAAGAACAGAATGAGTACGAGGGAGGGAGATGAAAAATGTGAGTGGAGAGGTAGGCGGAACAGAGTGAGGATCTGGATTTTACTCGACTGAGAAGGTGTGGGAGGCAGGAAAACATGCCCCATATAACCGCTCCCCTAGGGTGTGGGCATGAACACTGACTATGAGGGAGAGTCTCTACCACGAATCATTGCACAGAGGTTTTGTTAGGGAGACTAGGCTCAGTTGTCCTTACCTGAGGTTTGAAGTGAGCAAGGTGTCCCAGCTGGCCTGGAAGAAGATGGGGGCTGCTATGAGCTCTACAGATGGAAGGGGTGAATTCTGCCAACCACGTCAATGTGCTTGGAAGAAGACCCCAAGTCTCAAGAGGAAGCACAGTCCTGGCCAAGGTCTTCATCACAGCCTGAGAGCCTTCTCGTCTAGAGATCCCAGGTTCGCTCTTCCTGGACTTCTGCCCTAAGTTGTCACTGTTGTTCACCTTCCTCGGTCGTGTTTGACTCTGCACCCCCATGCACAGTAGCACTCCAGGCTTGTCTGTCCTTCACTGTCCTCCGGATTTTATTCCAATTCATGCATTGAGGTGATGATGATATCTAACCTTCTCCTCTTCTGCCACCCCCCCCTTCTGCTTTTGCCTTCAGTCTTTCCCAGCATCAGGTCTTTTCCAATAAGTCGGCTCCTCGAATCAGGTGGCCAGAATATTGGCGCTTTACTTATGAGTTAATAAGTAGAAGCTGTTTTAAGATATGAGTTTGGTAATTTCATGGCTCAAAAGAACACTAATACACAGCATTGTTTACAATAGCCAAAACCTTCTTGCCCATCAGCAGACGAATGGACAAAGAAGGGCAAAGTAAAAATGGAATTTATTCAACCATAAAAAAGAACAAAATTTTGCTATTGCAGCAATATGGAGGGAATTATGCTAAGTGAAAACATCAGTCAGAGAAAGATAGTGTGGTATCCCTTATATGTGAATCTAAAAAATACAACTAGCTAGTGAATATAACAACAAAAAAGGCAGACACAACTAGTAGTCACCAGTGTAGGGATCCATGATAGGGGCTGGGAAGTGGCAGGTACAAACTACTGAGTGTAAGGTAGGCTCAAGGATGTATTGTACAACACTGGGAATATAGCCCCTGTTTTATAATAACTGGAAATGGAAAGTAATCACAAAAAATTGTATTAAAATTTTGAAAAAAGAATGCTACTACAGAAGGTAATCACAGAGAGAAATGCTTTGCACAGGGGTGTGGCATGGGTCTGCCTTTGTTTCAAAAGCTATCTTGAAAGAAATAGACTGCAGGCATGCAAGCTAGCCATTGGGAGGTCATTGCAATAGTTCCGGTGAGAGATGGTCACTGGCTTTCACTGCAGTGGTATAGAATAAACGGGCAAAAATTAGTTGGATTATTTTAGAAGCTAGAAATGATTGGTCTTTCTGATTGATTGATGAGATAGATAAAAACAAAAAGGAGGATGTATGTATCTCATCAGGGATGTTGTCTGGGGCAATTTTAAGAAAGGAGGGAGGTCTGGTGTCTCAGAGAAGGAGGCTAAGAGGAAGAGAGTGCAGACAATGAAGGGAATCAAGTGTTCATTTTGAGACATGTTAAGATTGAAATGCTCCAAGTCACATTCATAAAGAGATGGCAAATAAGACATTGGCTATAAGAATTTAGAGTGCAGAAGAGATGCTGGAGTTGGGAATATTAATTTACGAGTCATTAGCCTATACCTGGTGCTTCCCAGGTGGCACTAGTTGTAAAGAACTCACCTGCCAGTGCAAGAGACAAAAGAAATGTGGGTTGATCCCTGGGTCAGGAAGATCCCCTGGAGAAGGGA
Source organism: Redunca redunca (assembly GCA_006410935.1). Taxonomy (NCBI): domain Eukaryota; kingdom Metazoa; phylum Chordata; class Mammalia; order Artiodactyla; family Bovidae; genus Redunca; species Redunca redunca. Next base: position 1,278,169 of record SJYQ01000648.1, on the reverse strand, counting down.
ATGGCAACCCACTCCAGTATTCTTGCTGGAGAATCCTGAATCTCTGAATGTTTGAATTAACACAGAAGAGGAATGAGATCCTGAACGCTGACTCTATGCCAGTAGCAACTAGCCCTTCTTTGCTTATCTTGCTGCTGCTGCTGCTACTGCTAAGTCGCTTCAGTCGTGTCCGACTCTGTGCGACCCCATAGATGGCAGCCCACCAGGCTCCCCCGTCCCTGGGATTCTCCAGGTAAGAACACTGGAGTGGGCTGCCATTGCCTTCTCCAATGCATGAAAGTGAAAAGTGAAAGTGAACTCACTCAGTCGTGTCCGACTCTTAGCCATCCCATGGACTACAGCCTACCAGGCTCCTCCATCCATGGGATTTTCCAGGCAAGAGTACTGGAGTGGGGTGCCATTGCCTTCTCCATCCTTGCTTATCTTAGATTCTGGCAATTTTGTTGGGAGCTCCAAAGCCAGCTGAGAAGGCATTCTAGATAGGAAGAGGGAATCCAGGAAAACAATGCATTCAAAGATGGGACTGTTTTAAAGAGATAAATATGTTGAATACTGTACACAGTTTAATTTAGATTAATTGAAAATAGTCCTAATCTCACACAGGGCTTCCCAGGTGGTGCAGTGGTAAAGAATTCACTTGCTGATACAGGAAGCACAAGAAATGTAGGTTTGATCCCTGAGTTGGGAAGATCCCCTGGAGAAGGAAATGGCAACCTGCCCCAGGATTATGCCTGGAAACCCCATGGGCTAAGGAGCCTGGTGGGCTATAATCCATAGGGTTGCAAAAAATTCGACATGACTGAGCACAGTCTATTCTATTTCTCTAAGATTTACAAGCAAACATTTAATGAGAAGTTTCATCCTCGGATGTGGACATTGAAAAGCAATAGAGGACAGAACAAAAGGAATATGAAAACATATGTAACAATGTGAATGGATTTCAAGAAGTCTGACTATGAAAGAGAAAGAAGGGTGAATTTGATAATTTGAGGAAGATGTGAAAACAAAGATTTAGTGTTGTGAAGATGTGAAAACAAAATTTTTAATTTAAAAATAGATAATGCATCCATATGATTCTAAACCTAAAAGTATACAAGCTAATTGAGTGAGAAGCCACTGCCTGTTGACCCCTCTACTCTAGTTCCCATCCTAGGCTCACCTCAGTATTCACTGATCCATTTCTTACATCCTCTCCCTAGTCTCCTTGAACATAAATAAGCAAATAAAAAATAGGTTCTTTTTTGGCTGATTCATGTTGATGTTTATTAGAAATCAGTTTTTTTCAATTAAAAATAAATTCTAAAAAAACCTGAAAAAGCAGAGCAAATATAGGTTCTTATCTTCTCACTCTTATCTAAACAGAAGTTATTATTATACAGTTCAATTTCTTTGCATGCTTTTTTCTTTTTACTATATATCTTGAGAATTTTCCAATGTCAGTTCTTAAAGAACTTCCTCGTTCTTTTCCACCGCCTCATATTATTTCCCTGCATCATCGATTATTCAGCCAATTCTTTACTGAAGGCCCCTCGACTTCTTTGTAAACTATTTCTATTGCCAATAAGGTTACAATGGATAACTTTGTTCATGCATCATTTTTCACAAGTTAATGTGTACAATAAATCCCCAAAGTGGATTTCTAGAGCAAGAATGTGTTGTACTTGTTATAGCAGATGTTGTTGTTATCTTGTTGGCTTGCTCTTTTGGTCATTTAAAAAATGAAGCAAACTGCATGATTTAATTATAGAAGTAAGAAGCAAGAGAAAGTCAGAGTGTAAAGACACAGAACTGATCTGGATAGGAAAGAGCCAGCTTTCCCAAAAGAAGGACATGGAATAAAACTGGAGGGATGACTCCAATAAGGAATCTCTCCAATTCCTTATCAAGAGATGACAGAGTTTTTCTGTAGATTTGGAGGCTAGATCACCTGCTAAGAAGGAGGGGGTTGTGGCTGGGACCAGAAGCTTGGACGAAGTGAACTGGTGTTGAATTGGATTCCATGAAGAAACTGAAAGAGAAGAAAAGGGAGACAGAAGAATCTCCAGGCAACACTGTGGGACCAGTTGACACTGGAAAGGGCTGGTGTTGCTGCCTACAAGAAAATATCATCAAAGTTTCAGTGTAAGAAGACAAAGTAAAATGTAAGAAGACAATGGTTGAGTGGGATGGAATAAGCCACAAAGAACAGGACACCAGCTCCATTGTCACTTTTCCATTAACGAGAAGAAGCTCAACACTGAGGAAAGAACAGACACCCGCTGTTTCTCCTGGCTCTGCCGCTTCAAATACAAGTGATCACAGTGAAATTAGGATATCTCCACTGTTCCAGGTTTTTTATCAGAAACTTGGGGATTCTTTGTAAAAACTTTACATGGGTTAAAAACATACTTGTTAGGGAGAACTAATGAAAGCTATACATGAAAGTCCTTTTACAATATAACAAACTGACATCATTAGCTCAGTTTTGTTATTTCTCGTGTAAAGTTACATGAAATATTTGATGAACTTGTAAATAGTTTGTCCTCTTGAAAGTACAGATTATTTCTGATTACCAGATAAGAGTTTGAACATAATATAAGTATATGTAGTATATGTATTTATACTACATATATATAAAGCATATGTATTA
>SJYQ01000648.1:1242545-1275438 GCA_006410935.1 Redunca redunca | reverse complement strand
GCAAGTAGAAAAAATAGATAAATAACTTATATCTTATTTTTAAACATAATTCCAAACCCAATTCATAAAAAGAAAGATAATTTTCTAAGTTGTTATTACTGTAGTCAAAATTTTTACTTTTAAAGCAAGCACTAGACTAGTCTATTATGTTCCATTACTTTTCTCACATTGTGAAACAAGCTGCTGATTGAAATATAATGGATATAAATGTGTTTTTGAGTGGATCAGTATATCATGTTCTACCCACATCAATGTTAGTAGAACCAAATTTCCCGCTCTTGTACTGAAAGTCCCAAGTCCAGGGACTCCTTCAGTCCCCAGCAAATTAGAGCAATAATGTTCAGTTTGTCACAGTTATGCTATCTTTCAGTTCAGTTCAGCTCAGTCATGTCTGACTCTTTGCGACCCCATGAATTGCAGCATGCCAGGCCTCCCTGTCCATCACCAACTCCCAGAGTTCACCCAAACTCATGTCCATCGAGTCAGTGATGCCATCCAGCCATCTCATTCTCTGTCATCCCCTTCTCCTCCTGCTCCCAATCCTTCCCAGCATCAGAGTCTTTTCCAATGAGTCAACTCTTCACATGAGGTAGCCAAAGTATAGGAGTTTCAGCTTCAGCATCAGTCCTTCCAAAGAACATCCAGGACTGATCTCCTTTAGAAAGGACTGGTTGGATCTCCTTGCAGTCCAAGGGACTCTCAAGAGTCTTCTCCAACACCACAGTTCAAAAGCATCAATTCTTCGGCGCTCAGCCTTCTTCACAGTCCAACTCTCACATCAATACATGACCACAGGAAAAACCATAGCCTTGACTAGACGGACTTGAGTCAGCAAAGTAATGTCTCTGCTTTTGAATATGCTATCTAGGTTGGTCATAACTTTCCTTTCAAGGAGTAAGCATCTTTTAATTTCATGGTTGAATCACCATCTGCAGTGATTTTGGGGCCCCCCAAAATAAAGTCTGACACTGTTTCCACTGTTTCCCCATCTATTTCCCATGAAGTGATGGGACCAGATGCCATGATCTTAGTTTTCTGAATGTTAGTTTAATTCAGTAAACAAATATTTGACAAGAGTGCACCATGTGCTGGTAACTGGGGAATTTATAAGCATAAATGAGGTGTGGGTGGAATGGTAAAAATGTTTCGTGAAAGAGCACAGGTTACTGAGTCATACCACTCAAGGCTTATAATTTTAGTTCTACCACTTATTAACTGTCATTGCTTAGGCTCAGGGAAGCCTCTGGATCTCTCAGAGCTCCATGTCCCCATATGAAATTGTTGTTGTTGAGTCATTTAAGTCATGTCTCACTCTTTGTGACCCCACAGACTGCAGCACAGTCTTCCCTGTCCTTCAAGGTATTCCAGAGTTTGCTGAAACTCATGTCCATTTAGACAGTGATGGCATCCAATCATCTCATCCTATGTCACCCCCTTCTCTTTCTTCTTTCAATCTTTCCCATCATCACAGTCTTATCCAATGAGTCGTGTCTTAACATCATGTGGCCAAAGTATTGGAGCTTCAGCTTCAGCATCGGTCCTTCTAATGAATATTCAGGGTTGATTTCCTTTGAGATTGACTGGTTTGATCTCCTTGCTGTCCAAGGGACTCTCAAGAGTCATTTCCAGTACCACAGTTTGAAATAATCAATTCTTCAGTGATGAGAAAGTGAAGACATATAGCAAAGATAGTATGAAAATGGTTGTTGAATAGTATTGATGTTGTTTGAAAAGAAATAATCATACTCTACAAATTCATACATACACCATCCACACTGGCAGACACAAGCACAAGTCCAAACTACATAAACAAATGAATATGTTCCATCAAAGTTGAAGGGCTAGTTTAGTATATGCCTGATGTCACATAATCTCATTGAACATTGCTCTTTGTCCTGATGTTTTTTATCTGGGAAATTCAGAGTAGAGTGAAATAGGTATTAAAGTAACACTGGAGAGATGATGAAAGGAAGCCCCATCTGTAGACACATTCCCTCCCTTCTGATGTTGAGCCATTACAGATTCAAGAAGGTATGGATCAGAGTAGGACAAAGGGGCTCTGGCCTCATCATTCTGGCCCATTCTTACTCAAGAATGGTTCTGGAGTTGCATTTCCCAGTGTGAGAATACAGCTCTGAGGACAGAGCAAGAGATAATCTTTTAGGAGAGTGGAGAAAAAAGAAAGTGTGGCGGCAGAAGGTCTGTCAAGCAACAACATTTGTTTTTGAAAAGTGGATGCTTTCAGAATCCTGAAAGTGAGCTTTATGGGGGCCACCAAATACTTTCATCAGCTTTTATTTAATACATGTTATGACTACAGATTTTTTTCTTCCAGTTTGGAAGGACCCTTACAATAGGACATTGCCTGGAGAAGTAGAGCTAATCCTTGGGGAGATGTGCCAGTGATGCAATTTGGAGATGTCATTGATTTCCAGAGAAAAGTTATTAACTATGTAGGCTGAAAATGTCAGTAGTTTACGTAGAAATGAATGAGCTTCAGAGGAAGAATTTGTTTTAATTTCTTATAAGGCACTTGTATATAAACCAAAATGTCAATTTGCCAAATTATATTGAGAAATAGAATGTATCAGGTGCATTATCAAATACAGTTTTCTGGTCAATGCATTTGTTCTCTGTTGAGAAATCCATACCAGAAATAAATTTATAATCAGAAAGCTTTGTTTTTTTTTTTTTTTTAAATGAGCCTTGAGCCAGGGCAGAGTCAATTAGTTGACTAAAAACTATAGACGTTATTGAATTGTGCTAGATTATGGATGTTACTAAAATGCAGTAGATTACTACTTTCATTTCTACCACATGGATAGACTTGCTCCCATAAAGGGACTACTTATTTTCATAGGAGATGATGTTTTTTATCCTGGACAGTGTTGAAAACAAATAGGGATATTTGTCTCAGTAACTGCCCCTTCAATAGGGTTTCTTCTGTTATAGTCAATATTATCTCTTAGTTTGGGGATCAGTCAAATGTATGTAGATATTAACACAGCTTTATTATTTACAAGTCATACAACCTTTTAGATAAGCACTTTGGAAACAAATGCAGACTTTGGCAGGTACTTTAAATTCAGAGATACAAATGATACTTAATATAGGATATGTTAAATATAGCGCTAAGTTGTGTAGCCTGCCAGGTTCCTCTATCCATACGTAGAGTACAATTTCTTTACATTTACTTTTATTTTATTCATTTTTAAAAATAACTTTGATGTGGGCCATTTTAAAAGTCTTCATTACATTTATTACAATATTGCTTGTTTCATGCTCTGTTTTTTCAGGGTAGAGGCCTGTGGGGTCTTAGCTCCCTGCCAAGGTTGGAACCTGCACTTCTTGTATTGAAAAGCAACATCTTAACCCCTGCATCTCCAGGGAAGTCCCATTGCTTTTTAAATTCTTATTTATTCTTATAATAACATGAGAATTAGTTACTATAATGATCTTTTTTTTTTTACAGATGAGGAAACTAATGCTAGCAAAGATAGTAAAATTTCCTCTTGTTTAGGGATGGAGACTATCTTTGAACCCAGACTAACTTAACTCTGAATTTCCAAGATAGATTGATTTTCTTTCCTCTGTGGCTGGTGTCATACTATGTTCTTTGTATATAACAAACCAGACCAGGAGAATAAAGCAGTGGCCTTTGTAAGTTAAAAATCGGGAATCCATGTTGAAATTATTTTTTCATTAATGGGCTTCCCTGGTGGCCCACAGTTCATGCTTTTGAACTGTGGTGTTGGAGAAGACTCTTGAGAGTCCCTTGGACTGCAAGGAGATCCAACCGGTCCATTCTGAAAGAGATCAACCCTGGGTGTTCTTTGGAAGGAATGATGCTAAAGCTGAAACTCCAATACTTTGGCCACCTCATGCGAAGAGTTGACTCATTGGAAAAGACTCTGATGCTGGGAGGGATTGGGGGCAGGAGGAGAAGGGGACGACCGAGGATGAGATGGCTGGATGGCATCACCGACTCAATGGACATGAGTTTGAGTAAACTCCAGGAGTTAGTAATGGATAGGGAGGCCTGGTGTGCTACGATTCATGGGGTTGCAAAGGGTCAGACACGCTTGAGCAAATGAACTGAACTAAACTGGTAGCCTAGCTGGTAAACAATACACCTGCAATATGGGAGATCTGGGTTTGATCCCTGGGTTGGGAAGATCCCCTGGAGAAGGGAAAGGCTACCCACTCCAGTATTCTGGCATGGAGAATTCCATGGACTGTATAGACCATGGGGTTGCAGAGTCCAACACGACTGAATGACTTTCGTTTCACTATGTCATTAATACATACTATTTGGGATCAGTATCACCCAGCTCCTTAGCAAGTTGGAAGTGCTGTCTCTCCTCTAGTCTCCTCAATGCAGCTCTACTATTATGTAACCTTCACACTCAGGAAGAGATCACTTCAGCCTCCTGCAAAGTCAGGACGGATTGCATTCATTAGTACATTCTCCTGGAGTCAGCGCCCAACTTCCTCAGAGACTGCAGTCAGGTGGGTGGTAGCTGACCTACCTTCTTTGAAGTCCTCTTTTGATTGGCGGGTCTGGATGATTCCTGGTTTGCCTCACCAGGTTCCCAGAATAGCTGTCTTCAAGAGGGAGTTATTTTCTCCCTCTTCTTTTTTGGATTCTCATGGCTTCCTTCCATTTCAGAATCAGAACAAAGCAAGGCTATTGCATTAGCACCACAAGTAACTGTCTGTTTAACCCTTTTATAGTTTCCTTGGGGGAATGTACTCAGCACAAACCTGTAACTCGCTTCTATTTTACAAAGGAACACACCTGGAAACACAGAATAAAGTCCTTGCATCTGTTCTAACTCTGAACTGTAGCAGTAGTACATTGTAAACTGTACTGTTGGGAAAAATAATTTACCTTAACTCCTTTTCATTTATATATGAAAAAAGGTCTCTAGACCCAGTGATTTATCCAAAAATCTCTAAATAAGGGAGTGGCAGATTCATACTTTAAAAGAAGGAGTAATAAAAGTTCATCTGAAAATGTTCAATGGATTCTTATTTGTCTAAACTTTTCTGATGAGAAAAGTTTATTTATTTTTTTCACTGGCTTTTACTTAAGCTTTCTTTAGGGGGTTAAAATCCTTCATATCATGTTATAGCTTCTTGCAAAAAAAGTAGGATCTTTCTTTTGAATAAACAAAATAAAATATTACTTATCAAAAATTTACAGAAGTCTGATATTTGAGAGGCCTGACTTGTGTTAGTCCTAAACTCTGATTTTCCTGATTAAGTTCAAAATTGCTTTTTTTCACAGTGGCCATCGGGAGAAGGACCATTCCAAATGGATTAGAAACAAAAGGAAATCCTCAAGATCACAGAAGAATTCTGAGGTGAAACTTTAAGTTGAAAAGAGTGATGGAGATAAAATATTCTGACCTCTGTGATTCATGTATGTTCAGTTCCAAAAAACTTGTCAGATAAGTGGCAAAAAGGGATCTGGGGGAAAAAAAATTCTAAGAGTCAAAAAGGCACAAAACCAGACCCAGAGAAGAAAGGAGCCATGGATGTCTGGGACCATTTCTTCTATGGATCCTTTTTTTCTCAACTCTATCCTTGCCTAAGTGTTTTACATTGTTGTCCACACCCTACATTTCCCTTTTCCTGGTTTTCCTTTTCACTTCCCCTCTCAATGAGACTTAGCTTATACCTTCCCTACTTCACCTCCATTGTCAAGACCTGTGATAATCCCCAGGTCACAAATCTGAGAACCCTCATTGCTTCCATGTTGACCTTGGGTTCGTGGTGATTTTAAGCATGTGGCAGATAATCCTTCATGAACTCATTCTTTAGCTTTGAAAACAAATTGTTTCTCTCCTATGTTTACCGGTTATTCTTCACTCTTCTTTACTGGTTTATTCTTCTTCATTTCATATTAGATGGAGAACTTCCTTAGTATTGATACTAGACCCATTTCTTAAGGCATAGTCTTTATTTGGATATATTCTTGTCCTAAAGGATTTAATTTGCAATGTTTTGCTGTGATGATTCCCAAATGTACATTATCAGTCCAAACTTTTCACCTGAACTTTGTATATCCAACGTTCTACGTTGAATTATCCACTTCGATGAAAGATGCTTCAGAGTTGAGATGCCTATAATTGAACTTGCTGCTAAGTCACTTCAGTTGTGTCTGACTCTGTGCGACCCCATAGACGGCAGCCCACCAGGCTCCCCATCCCTGGGACTCTCCAGGCAAGAACACTGGAGTGGGTTGCCATTTCCTTCTCCAATGCATGAAAGTGAAAAGTGAAAGGGAACTTGCTTGGTCGTGTCCGACTCTTAGCAACACCATGGACTGCAGCCTACCAGGCTCCTCCATCCATGGGATTTTCCCAGGCAAGAGTACTGGAGCGGGGTACCATCGCCTTCTCCAGAATTAAACTTAGTACTCCCCAAAATATATTCTTCCTCCAGCATTTTCCTACCTCAGAATAAAACTCCACTAGATCAAGAAGCTAAGATTCATACTTCTTAGCTTACTCTCTCATGCTTAATTATGTAGTCATAGTAATTAGCCATCTAAATATTTCCTAAATCTATTCATTTTTTAGTATTACAATCTAACTCCATTTCTTACAGTCCAGAGCTCTAGCCAAAGTCTTCTTCCCTACTCTTGACATTTCCTCCCTTCCTCTTGTCTAAAGAAACTTCTGTTCATTATCTTTATGACTCACTTCAAATATCATTTCATTTAAGAATTCTCCCTTGCCATTCCAAAAGAGTTGATGATTCTCCTTCTCTAATTCTATAGCAACTATATATACCTCTATTGTCTCACAGGTATAGTTAGATATTTTCATTAACTAAATGCTCAGCCCCTATACTAGGAAGCAATCATACTTATACCCTTCAAAACCTACCACAGTGACTGGCAGGCAACAGAAGGTTAATATTTGTTTAGTGATTGCATTAATAAATTAATTAATGAAAAGTAAGGACTTCCCTGGTGGCTCAGATGGTAAAGTGTCTGTCTACAATGGGTTCAATCCCTGGGTCGGGAAGATCCCCTGAAGAAGGAAATGGCAATCCACTCCAGTACTATTGCCTGGAAAATCCCATGGACAGAGGAGCCAGGTAGGCTACAGTCCATGTGGTCGCAAAGCGTCGGACACGACTAAGCAACTTCACTTCACAAGGTAAATACAAGAAGATTTGAAGGCATAAATTTTCAATAAAGTAAAAAAAAAAAAAAAGTGCTCGATGACAGACAGTATCTGTAGAAGAATGTTGGTCTGTTTTGATTTGATTTCAGGTTGTATTTTCAGTATAATATTGTAGGGTGAGTAGAGTGACTCAGGGAAAAAGAAATGCCAAAAAGGGTGATAGTAATCCCTGAATCAAGGAGCCTAAGGGGGAAAAAAAAACTGAATCAAGAGCAAAATAAGTGAAAATATCCATGAAAAAGAGATTGGAAGTAAAGGTTTCACAGAATAAAAAACTTATTCTGTGATTCATGCTTTCTCAGTAAGCATACATTCTAAAATTTTGCTCTTGTAGTTATTATTTTCCCCATTTTATTGGTGTAGAATCTGAAAATGAAGATAAAAATCTTCAAATCATGCAGCTGATATTCAGAGCTATGTCTAAGTGATTATAAAGCTCACACTTCATGTGTGAACCTAAGTCACATCTTTGGGAGATGGGATCTGAAGTAGATGAAGGTGATAAGAAGAGATGAGTTCACTTGGTCCTTGAAGTAAGTCAGGATCTGAGTGTACAACTGGGAGAGGGAATTTTAGGGACTTTACCTCAAGCAGATTCTTATCTTTTCTAAAGAAGTGGTCAGGCCATTGTGTGAGAGGAGTGGTCAGTTTTGAACTTGGGTTTTAATCCATAAAGCAGGGCTTGTCTTAGCCCTTGTGACCATTGAGAATGAGAAATGGAAATGGCTAGTGTACAGATTCTTCAGGCAGCCCCCTTATCTTGAGGGAATTTGAAATCCCTGGCTCTGGATCACTGCCTAGGTAGGATGTTCTCCAACAGAACTAATCTGCCAGAGCAAGGGCGAAGGGATCGTGGGCTAGAAGGGCAGAGGCAGCACAACCTGTCACCAACTGATCCTTAGACTTCATGGTCCAGTTTATAGTTTCCCTCCTTCACTGGGATGTTGTCTTTTTCATAGCATTTACTTTTGTCAAATTTGTCTATGTGGATGTCCCTATGTCCATCATCATTATTGAAGGAAAATATGTTTTGGAAGGAAAATGTGTTTTATTAACACTTTTATGCCTAGAACGATTCTTGACACCTGAAAGTATGACCAGTATCACTTGTAAATTGAATGGGTGATGAATATCAATAGAATAGGTGGTCATCCTGCCCAGGCTAGGATGCAAGGAAGGGAATTCCTGAGATAGAAAACAGGCACATGTCTATTCCTGGACAACTTAACTCTAAACTAAAATTTAATGAACTCCTACATTCCCCCAAGTACTTATGTGCATTTTATCTCTATTTTGTAAAGGCTTAAAGAAATCGGCTGGCTTAAACTGGTTTTAATTCTGGTAGCTCTTGAGCCCATGCTCCTTCCATTTTGCACTGAGTTACTACTCACGATTGGCTAGGCTTCTGCTAGAATAACCAACTGAACACAGAAAAGCTTACATTTCACTCACAGTAAATCCACTGTAGTGGCAGCTACATAGCTCCGTGACAGCTACATTCTATGTGATGACTCATAGGTGCAGGCAGCTTCCATCTTGCATGAACACCATCTTGGCGCACAGCCTTCTATCAAAGCCCAAAGTGAAGAAAAAAGAAAGAATGGTAAGGAACTTCTTCCTGCCTTAACCCACTTTGCTGCAGGTCATTCCCACTTGCATTCCATTAGCCAGAACAAGTCATAGAACTCTGCCTAATCACTAAGATCTGATTGTATTGTTCATTTGGGGTAGCCAGATGGGGAAAAAAAAATCATCAAATGATATTGGGTGAACTCATGTTGCCTTGGGTTTCCCTGGTTTAGTACTAAAATAAAAGATACTACTGTATGGGAATAAGGCAATTGGAGAGTCAGGAGGCTAAGCAGTGAATTCAAAACTTAAAACTTTATTGAGTATCTACTATGTCCCACACTCTGTTTTACATGCTGGAGATTTGGTGGTGAATAAAACACAGAAGTTTGCTGCAGTGATGGAATTTGTATTCCAAAATGAGAGGTGAGTACACATATGTACACAAGCTATGATGTAATGATTTTTAAAATTTAAGAAATATAGCTAAACGCTTGCAGAAAATTATAGCATTATGTGACAGAGAATTTCTTGGTAGCTAAGTTAGATTAGGTGGTCTGAAGGAGGAGGTGATACCTAAACAGAAATCTGAATGGTATGAAGGAACAACTGTCAGGAGGAGAAACATTCTAAACAGAGAAAAGCTGACTCCAAATCTTTGCTGCAGAAATAAGCTTGGGTGGCGACAGGATAGAAAGTGGGTCATTGACTCACCTCCCAGAGTAATGGAAATAAAAGCAAAAGTAAACAAATGGGACCTAATTAAACTTAAAAGCTTTTGCACAATGGAGGAAACTATAAGCAGAGTGAAAAGACAGCCTTCAGAATGAGAGAAAAAAATAATAGCAAGGGAAGCAATTGACAAAAATTAATCTCAAAAATATGCAAGCAGCTCATGCAGCTCAATACCAGAAAAATGAATGACCTGATCAAAAAATGGGCCAAAGAACTAAACAGACATTTATCCAAAGAAGACATACAGATGGTTAACAAACACATGAAAATACATTCAACATCCCTCATTGTTAGAGAAATGCAACTCAAAACCATGATGAGGTACCATCTCACACTGGTCAGAATGGCTGCTATCAAAAAGTCTATAAATAATAAATGCTGGAGATGGTGTGGAGAAAAAGGAACCCTCTTACACTGTGGGTAGGTATGCAAACTAGTACAGCCACTATTGGAGAACAGTGTGGAAATTCCTTAAAAACCCAGAAATAGAACTGCCATATGACCCAGCAATCCCATTGCTGGGCATACACACCAAGGATAATAGAATTGAAAGAGACACGTCTACCCCAGTGTTCATCGCAGCACTGTTTACAATAGCTAGGACATGGAAGCAACCTAGATGTCCATTGACAGATGAATGGATAAGAAAGCTGTGGCACATATACACAATGGAATATTACTCAGCCATTAAAAAGAACACATTTGAATCAGTTCTAATGAGGTGAATGAAACTGGAGCTTATTATACCGAGTAAAGTAAGTCATAAAGAAAGACACCAATACAGTATATTGACACATATATATGGAATTTAGAAAAATGGTAACAATGATCCTATATGTGATACAGCAAAAGATACACAGATATAAAGAACAGTCTTTTGAACTCTGTGGAAGAAGGAGAGAGTGGGATGATTTGAGAGAATAGCATTGAAACATGTATATTACCATATGTGAAACAGATGATCAGTCCAAGTTCAGTGCATGAAACAGGGCACTCAAAGCTGGTGCACTGGGACAACCCAGAGGGATGGATGGTGGGGCGGGAGGTGGGAGGGGGCATTCAGGGTTGGGGACACATGTACACCCATGGCTGATTCATGTCAATGTATGGCAAAAAACACCACAATATTGCAAAGCAATTAGCCTCCAATGACAATAAATAAATAAAATTTAAAAAAATAAGTGAGTCATTGAGAATGTGGCAGGGTAAGAGAGGAGAACCATATTATTAGGTATTGTAGAAGTTAGGCATGATCAGCTTAGGCAGATGTTTTAAGGCAGGATGAAGAGTTTTGAGTATGATGGGGTGCCACTGGGGAGAGTAGTAAACAGCAGAGTGGCAGGATCTGATTTATGTAGATGACTGGCACAGTGCAGTCTTCCAAACCTTGTACATTTCCTGAACCCCCAACACAGAAGCTACAATGACAGACATCTGTGTAAGAGCCAAAGGGAGTAACAGAGTTGAAAGGTGCTAAGCTCCATTTGCTTTCTATGGGACTGTCAGAGAAATACATTGTTACTGAAAAATGCCAGGGTTGGCAAAAATTCTCGACTTGTCTAAAAACCTACAGGAACACTGCAGGTGTGTGAAATGCAAACCTAGTGTTAGCAAATTCAAGTAAATCAGGCTGTCATTTAAACTGTTGGCATGCATCTTGGCCATCCGTCTGACTTATGAAGGGTCTCAGAGGGTTCCCATGTGAATGAGAGATTTACTCAAGGTAAGTCAAGGTCACAGTGATGTGTACTCTACTGGCCCAGCCTTGAAATGAGATAGGGAGAGGAAAGACAAGTAGGAGGCATTGTAGGGGGATGTTTTCATAATGCTCGGAAGTGGCAAAGTCAGCCAACAGAGGCAGATGGAAAATTCTCCACTTGGGCTGTTAGAACTGCTTCGTGCAAAAAAGCTACTGCTGCAGATGATTTCTTATGTAGATATATGCAGTGATGTAAGAAGTAAGATGGTTTTAGGGCATTTATTTCAAACCTTATTTCCTGGGGCCCTAATGTTTAGAGAAAGTGCCTTAGGAGCTGCTGTACTTATAAAAAATAAGGGAAAGAAGTGATATTCTAATACACGAGGGCCCTCCACTCTATTTCATCCAACGCTATTCTTCGTGTGTCACATATTAATATTATTGGGGTTCTACATGAAATTTTATTGCAAAGAAATATTCTCACTACTAAACAGTATGTTTTGAATGCACAAAAAGGAAATTTACAGATGTAAGTTTGACACCAAATAAATCAAATATATGTGATATTTTATGCAAGTTTATTCAATTCTTACAAATTTTAGACATCTACTATCAGCCCCAGTCAACAGTTATTCAAGGTCATATAGTCAGTAGAGGTCAGGATGGGATTTAAAAGTGAATCTCTGACCCCAAAGACTATCCATCCTTTTTATTTTTCATTTTTCTGTCATGTCATGCATAATGACCTCATATACTTCATTCACTGATTTTGTGAGGTCAGTAGAGAATACCTTCTTTGAACAGCGGTCATCATTTTATCATTTATTGAAGAGAAATATAAGTAGAAGTTAATGAAATCAATCTCATTGTTTTGGGGGTCAAGTTGTATGATATGTTCAGGAATGGAAACAACCATAAGTCAAGTGTTATGTTGGACATTTTTACATTCATTGAACCACATAATCAGCACTGAAAACTTGTGATGTGACTGATGACTGATGCTCAGCTGTGAAGATAAGAAAATTGAATATAGAAGATAGATTTAATCATTTGAGCCCAAATAGGAACACATGTAGCTGCTGGGTCTCAGCCCATTCATGTGAGAAAACCTTTACTCACTCACCATATATTTAAAATGTTCAGCATCATAAATCAAATATAACAAACATATATGTTGCTGTTGTTTAGCCTCTCAGTTGCATCTGACTCTTGTCATCCCATGGATTGTAGCCCGCCAGGCTGCTCTGTCCATGGGATTTCCAGGCAAGGATACTGGAGTGGGTTGCTATTTCCTTTTCCAAGTGATCTTCTCAACCCAGGGATCAAACCAATGTCTCATGAATTTCAGGCAGATTCTTAACCTACTGAGTCACTAGGGAAGCCATAAAAACACACATGTTCTGGGCTTCTGTGTTGACAACTATACCTTCATAAACACATATGTATTGTTTTTATATAATTGGAAGTCAGTAAAAGTTCAAAAATATTTATGTAATTGGAAATCAGCAAAAGTCCAAAAATATCAAAAGAAGAGCAAATTTAATTACTATTTTCTATGTCTGGGTGTTGTATTTGATGGAATGATAATGTTTGGATGATTTGATTAAATGGATCAAAATAATTAACAAATTATTATATTTTCATTCCATAATTTATTTAATCACCTTTAGTCCAGTAATGTGATCATGCTTTATATCAAGATTTTTACATATTGTTTGNGCTAGTAAATGGTAATAAAATTTTATCTGAAATATAAATTTCAACATATGTAAAACATAAACATTAAATTATTTTGTATGTATTATCAAAATTGCTTTTTGTTTTTAAATATTCAACCTGACCAACAAAACTAAAAAAATGCATATATAATGAATATTATTCTTATATCAAGAATTTCTAATAAAGTTAGTATTTTTTCTTTCTCAGCTATTAACTAACTTTTGTTCCCTTCTTCAGTTCAGTTCAGTTCAGTTCAGTCGCTCAGTAGTGTCCGACTCTGCGACCCCATGAATCGCAGCTCGCCAGGCCTCCCTGTCCATCACCAACTCCAGGAGTTCACTCAGACTCACGTCCATCAAGTCAGTGATGCCATCCAGCCATCTCATCTCTGTTGTCCCCTTCTCCTCCTGTCCCCAATCCCTCCCAGCATCAGAGTCTTTTCCAATGAGTCAACTCTTCGCATGAGGTGGCCAAAGCACTGGAGCTTCAGCTTCAGCATCAGTGCTTCCAATGAATCCCCAGGGCTGATCTCCTTCAGAATGGACTGGTTGGATCTCCTTGCAGTCCAAGGGACTCTCAAGAGTCTTCTCCAACACCGCAGTTCAAACGCATCAATTCTTCGGCGCTCCGCTTCTTACTGAGATATAATTGACAAATAGCATTGTCAGTTTAAGGTGCACATAAAAATATTTTATCTTACATGCATAATTAAATTATCATAATATGTTTATTTAATATCCATTTTCTCATATAGATACAGCATTAAAGGAATAGAAAAATAGATTTGGGATGAGAACTCTTGGCGATTTACTCTAACAGGTTTCATGTATAATGTATAGCAGTGTTCATCTGTTTATCATGTTGTACATTATATCCACCATATAGTGAAGTTGCTCAGTCGTGTCCAACTCTTTGCGAACTCCTGGACTGTAGCCTGCCAGGTTCCTCGGTCCATAGGATTTTCCAGGCAAGAATATTGGACTGGGCTGCCATTTCTGTCTCCATATTACATCCATAGTACTTACTTATCTGATAGCTAGCAGTTTTAACTTTTGACTACCTTCATGCAATTCCCCAGCTACCCAGCCCCTTCCTCTGGAAATCACAGATCTGATCACTTTTTTTCTAAGAATTGGTTTTTGAACTGTAATTGCCTTCAATTCATAGATGTTTGATATTTCTATACATCTCAAAATGGTGGCCATGATAGGCAACCCCTATCACTATGCAAGATATTGCATAATCACAGTATATTCCCTACACTGTACATTTCATAATTATGATGTATTACCTTTGTAGCCAAAAGTATTTTGCCTCTTCTCCCTCATCTTTTTCTCTCCTCCCACAGCCTCTTCTCTTCTGTCAATCACCTGCTTCTTCTCTGTATCTATGCCTGTTTGTGTTTAGTTGTTTGTTCATTGTCTTTGTTTTTAGATTCCACATGTAAGTGAAATTAGACAGTATTTTTCTTTGTCTGACTTACTTCACTTAGCACAATAACCTCCATTTCCACCCACACTATGACAAATGACTAGACTTAATTCCTTTTAAATATACATATACACACCTTATCTCACATCTTCTTAATCCCCATGGACAGAGGAGCCTGCAGGGCTACAGTCCATGGGGTTGCAAAGAGTTGGACAAGACTGTACGACTAAGCACACGGTGATCTTTAATAGTGAACTTATTTTCATGTGCCTCTTGGCCATCAGTATTCTGCCCATATTTAAATAAGGTTGTTTGCTTTATTTTTTATGTCTAATGGTATTGATTATTTGTATAGTTTGGTTATTAACATCTTGCTGGATATAGCATTTGCAAATACCTTCTCTCATTCAGTGGACAGCCTGATTTTTTTGATGAGTTTCCTTCACTGTACAAAAGCTTCTCAGTTTGGTACAGTCTCATATGCTTATTTTTGCTTTTGTTTCTGTTTCCTGAACTAATGTTCAAAAAAGTCCTCCTAAGATCAGTGTCAAAGAGCATAATACCTATGCTTCCTTCGAGAAATTTTATTTCAGGTCTTACATTTAAATCTTTATTCCATTTTGAGTTTATTTGTGTGTATGATGTGAGAAAGTAGTTCAGCTTGACTCTTTGGCCTGTAGCTGTCTATTTTCCTATCACCATTTATTGAAGAGGCTGTTTTTTCCCCTCATTTTATGTTTTATATATTTGAGTGAGCATGTAACTCAAGAGCTAGTCATTTTTTTTTCTATAATATATCAAATAGTAAATATTAGGTGACCAAATGTTCTCAGACTCTGTTATGGTGGGCCTCCTGCTTGAATGCACTCTCACTCATTTGTATTTGGTTTCGTTTTTGATATTGGGAACAAGAAAAACTTCTGACTTTGGTGCACACTTGCTTATCTCAGGAGAAGAATAATAACATCAACATCACCATGAAGGATGAGTTCAGTAACAATGAGTGATCTTGAAGAACTCAGGATCAGACTTGCCTGTGATAATTCATGTAGTCAGAGAAAGATCAATCTCTAACCCTCCACTGAAAATTTATAACTAACAGCATTCTCAGGAGCCCATTCTGGGAAAGATGGGGTACAATGGAGATGAAAGACCAGGGTCCAATCACCCAGTTGATATTTATTAACCATACAGACCCTTTGTTTACTTACCTGATGACCCTGAGGCATTGGATGGGGAGGGAGGTGGGAGGTGGGTTCAAGATGTGGAACACATGTACACCCATGGCTGATTCATGTCAATGTAAGGCAAAAACCACCACAATATTGTAAAGTAAGTAGCCTCCAATTAAAATAAATAAATTAAATTTAAAAAAGAATGGGATCATAAGAACAATTCTAATATTGGCAGTTAAGTTGCTCAGTCATGTCCAACTCTTTGCGACCCCATGGACTGCAGCATGTCAGGCTTCCCTGTCCATCACCAACTCCCAGAGCTTGCTCAGACTCACGTCCATCAACTCGGTGAAGCCATCCAAGCATCTCATCCTCTGTTGTCCCTCTTCTCCTCCTGCCTTCAATCTTTCCCAGCATCAAGTTTTTTTCCAGTGGGTCAGTTCTTCACATCAGGTGGCCAAAGTATTGGAGTTTCAGCTTCGGCATCAGTCCTTCCAATGAATATTCATGACTGATTTCCTTTAGTATTGGCTGGTTTAATATTGTAGTAAGTACAAAATGAGCGAAGGTTTGTGAAATACATTGTTAGAAAAGTATAGGTGTGACACGTAGTTTTTGAGGTGATATCTCAATATGTGTGTTTCTTTTTGTTGCAGTATGGTTGATTGGTAGCGTTGTGCTAGTTTCAGGTATATACCAAAGTGTTTCTTATGTATATGTATATATACATACACACACACACACACACACTATATGAAAAATAATATTTCAGATTGGTAACCATAAAGTTGTTTTGTATGTCTGTGGGTCTATTTCTGTTTTGTAAATAAGCCAATTGTGTCAGTTTTTTTTAGATTCCACATATGAGTGATATCATATTACATTTGCCTTTGTCTAAGTTATTTCACTTAGTATGATAATCTCTGGATCCTTCCATGTTGCTGTCAATTGCTTTATTTCATCCTTTTTTTATGGCTGAGTAACATTTTTTACCCATTCATCTCTCAGTGAACATTTAGGCAATATTTTGTATATTATGTATACAACACATCCAGGATCTTCGTGATCATAGAATCTAACCTATCTTATTCAAGGATTCAGCAACAGACTTTGATTTTTTTTAAGTGCAATTTTTTTCTGTATTTTTTTAATGTAGCCTTTTGAGACATTTTGGCATTAGTTTGCAACACATTCGTACACTAGAAGTTAATGTACATTAAGTCAGTTCCAGGTTTGGAACCAATCCTTGTTGATGTGAAGGTAATATATGGTGCTTGTCATTGGAAATGTGTGTGCAGGTGCAATGTATGCCGACAATGTGCAATTGGAATTAACATTAATCACAGGTTTGAATTTAGCAGATGCTAGATTTTATAATATGTATAATCTAGTATTACTGCAAATGGCAGTTATAAACCTTCTCATTTTTTTCTGAGAGACAAATTAGAAGGTAATTACAGTCACAGGCATGAGGATGTGTGTATGTTTGATTTAACTTTTCTCCTTGCCTCCTTATAGTACAACCATCAATCAGTATCAGCCCCTTAAATGTACACTTCCTTTCCATGTCCAGGCTCAAAATATATTTTCCATCCCTAGATTGTCTCAATTTCCAAAATACTGGGAGCTCCTTGATGCCAAAAATTGCTTTGCTCATTTCTTCATTTCTGTATCTTCAGCAGCTAACTCCTTCTCCTCAAGAAAAAAGATAATGCCTTCCTGTAATTGAAATCTCTTAGGGACTTTTCCCATGAATTCATAATGTAGATGCTGTGTGATTTTAAAAGATATTTCTTGATATAATGGCCCAAATAAATAATATCAAAATTTAATAACTGTTTCTGATGTTATCAAAGAAGGATGATAAATGGCATATCAAATGACAGAATCAGTAATCTATACAAAATCAATCTAGTTAACCAATATTTATTGAATACCTATCTTAAGAATTTTGAAGAACAAAACAGTGAACAAATAGGAGATTTGTACAATCAATGTAAGAGTTTTAAAACGAGCTAGGATAAGAATTTAAATATAAAAATTTAAATACAAGCAACCAAACATATGGAACTTTGTATGTGTTAGAAATTACTGGAAGTGTTTTACATTTGCTAATTTAATTTTTAAAACAAACCTATTAGGATTTTACAAAATGAAACCCATGTATAGAGGTTAAGTAACTTATTCACATAGAGTGTAAGTGATTTAGCTCCAGAGCCCACATTCTGACACTTTATTTTACTTTTTTAAATTTATTTTTATGGGCGTATCATTGCTTTACAATGTGGCAATAGTTCCTATTGTACAACAAAATGAATCAGCAAATACATGTAAATTTCATCCCCTGCCTTTGGTCACCACAGTGCATTAGGTAGAGTCTCCTGTGCTGTATAGTGTATTATCATTAGTTATCTGTTTTATGTGTCCTTTGTGCTCAGTAGCTCTTTCGTATCTGACTCTTTGCAGCCCCATGGACTGTAGCCCGCCAGGCTCCTCTGTCCCTGTGATTCTCCAGGTAACAATACTGGAGTAGAATGCCATTTCTTACTCCAGGGGATCTTCCCTGACCCAAGGATTAAACCGGTGTCTCTTGGGTCTCTACACTGGCAGGCAGAGTCTTTACAGCTGTGCCACTTGTACATAGTACAGTAGTATATATGTGTCAATCCCAATCCCTCAACTTGAACTCTAAATCATGTCACTCACGCTCTTGTTGTTTAGTCACTAAGTTGTATCTGACTCTTCTGTGACACCGTGGACTGCAGCCTGCCAGTCTTCTCTCTCCATGAGATTTCTCAGGCAATAATACTGGAGTGTGTTTCCATTTTCTCCTCCAGAAGATCCAGGGATAGAAGCCGTGTCTCCTGTCTTGTAAGTGGGTTCTTTACCACTGAGCTACCAGAGGAGCACTCATGGTCTAACTTGTTTCCAAAATAGAAGGTGAATTTTTAGATAAATGACTTGGTTATTTGTTTTTATGATGATTATTTCTCATCACAAAAGTTTTGGTGTGTGATGGCGGCAAAGAATTCAATGTCATAGTACCTGTCAAGAACGTGAAGTCAGAATATTCTTCTACTTTGCTGATGTAATCCAGAGCCATGTGCTTTGGCAATCAGCTGGGTGAAGGACAGGAACAACACACTCATACAAACTGATAAACATGAATTTTGTGCCAAAGCAACAGTCATCACACATTTTTCCTTAGGGTGAGGGTAAGGTCAGCAGGCCTAGATTATCTCTCAGGAATTAGCTGTGGGTCAGCTCCAAGAGAAGAACAGATATTTCAATGAAGAATGGACAAATTAAATATTATATAAGGTCAGGAGGTTAGTGAACAAACAAGAAATAGTACAAAATACATCAAATACCTTATTTGAAGTCTCAGAATATTATCATCATTTTAAAAAGCAAAAATCTTGTTGCAAAGTGTTCTGGAAGAGAACCAGTGAGTTGACCAGTTGTTCAGGTGTTAACAATTTGGCTGCAACTTTTGAGTTTTATCAGAGAGGATGATCACCAAGTATGCATCCTGAATACCTATAGCAAATCTACTGGATCTCTTCTTCATTTAAGATAAACAATGATATTCTTGGTATAAAGGGTATGCTTTATTAGTGGTAGAAAGTATTTTATCTGCTGTTGATATTCTTTGGGGGAGGAAAAGAAAGGTATTTGATTGTTGTATTTGTGCTAGATACCTGTATACATCTAACTCAGCTCCACTTTGTGGGGAAGAAATGGAGGAAACCTCCTGCTAAATAAATGCACAACTGCGATTTTTTTTCTGGTTGCCAACATGAAATAAGCCTAAGTGGATAATTTTTGCTACTGCAAAGGTGGAGGCAGTTAAGAGAGAGATTTTCTGAGGTCGTTCTGTTTCTTTATCTTCCTATATCACTGAGTGTCAAATAGACAGAATTCTAGGTGTTATCTGGTAGTATATTATTGACAACAACTGCTCATGATGTGGTTCATAGCCACTCTCTTATAATGAAGAGCAAGAATATTTTCACAGAATTTGTGCTAAGATTAGTTTGGAAGGACTGAAGAAATATCAATACCATGAGGAAGTGTGGGGCCAGTCTGGGAAGGAAGCAAGCATATTTAGCTTTGCTTTTCCAATTGAATTATTGCTGATTCCTAAAGGAGAGTAAGCAAAGGTTTTGAGAGGTCTCACAAAACTGGAAGAAAAGAAAGTAGAATTCAGGGTTCACCATGGAGGAGAGTCTTAGTAAAATATCAAGTCTGGGTTGAAACTCAGTAGAGCTAGCCTCAAAGGGTAAGATGAGCCAGAAATGCACCAGCCCTCTCAGAAATAAAAGCCCAATATGAATGATTTCAGTTTATGACATGATTAATATGATCTAAAGCTGTCTATTCATTTTCCTCTTTTACTTTCAGAAGCTAAAATTTTTCTAGAGGAAGAGAGTACCATGCAAAGGTTATCAAAATAACTGGGATTACAAGGTGAATGATGTAACTGAAAACTAATACAGAAAGTAGGCAATAATGAGAACAAAGGATCTGTTTTCAGATATCAATTTTAAATTCCAATGATTCATATACTAAACTAATTAATAGAAATTGAGACAACTGATACAGAATTATAAACAATAAATGAATCTTAGTTTACTAAAAAAAAGGTCAAAATACTATAATCAATTTTATTCCTATATATTAGCAATCTTAGACAATGTATTAAAAAACAGAGACATAATTTTGCCAACAAAACTGTGTATAGTCAAAGCTATGGTTTTTCCAGTAGTCATGTACTGATGTGAGTTGGACCATAAAGAAGACTGAACACCGAAGAATTGATGCTTTTGAACTGTGGTGTTGGAGAAGACTACTAACAGTCCCTCAGACAGCAAAGAGATCAAATCCATCAATCCTAAAGGAAATCAACCCTGAATATTCATTGAAAGGACTGATTCTGAAGCTGAAGATCCAATACTTTTCCCATCTGATTCGAAGAGCTGACTCATTGGAAAAAGTCCTGATACTGGGAAAGTTTAAAGGTGAAAAGAGAGGAAGGAGGTGGCAGAGGATGTGATGGTAAGATAGTATCACTGACTTAGTGGACATGATTTTAGCAAACTCTGGGAAATGGTGAAGGACAAGGAAGCCTGGCATGCTGCAGTCCATGGGAATACAAAGAGTCGACTTGGGAGAGACTTAGTGACTGCTCAACAAATACTAGAAATAAACACTTAGAAAATAAAATTTAAAGAACAACGGTGACAATAAAAAGGAAGAGGAAGAAAGTAAGCTTAGAATTGGTGAAAAAAGAAAGTTTTGATTTTTAAAATACACTGTAAGAAGACTATTAAAAAAAAAAAGCCTCAGAGAGGGGAAATTAATTTCCAGCAAAAGTTAATGGCACAGTTCTTAATTGCAGATTATGTAAAAGATTTCTATCAACGACTTGTAAAGGGAAAACAAGATGGACACAAGAGACAAGATGGACATAATATTTGATCAGGCTCTTCTCCAAAGAGGGTGTCTACATAAAACCCTTGAAAAATATTCAACTTCATTAACCATGCAAATTAAAACCAAAAAATGATAATGAAATTCAATATCACCTCACAATACCTGAATTGCCAAATTTAAAATTTGATTAGTAAATACTGACAAAGATATGGATGAAGTAGAATTCTTAAACTCTGCAAGAGGATATAGATATGAGTATTTTTGAAAACTGACAGAATTTCCTAAAGATAACCCTATATATCAGCATATAGTACAGTGTATGCTGTACAATAGAGTAACGGCATTCTGGGATATATATCCAGGAGGCGTGTCTATACAGGTGTGCCGAAAAATGGAACCTGGTCTATAATATTCATAACAACCAAATCCTGGAAACAGCCTAGGATCCCATCAACAGTTGAATGGATAAGCAAATTCATGATTATTCATAGAATAGGATACTGAATATCACTGCAGATAAATTAATTACAAATAAACACAACTGCCTGAATTAATCCCATAAACATAATTGGGACTAAAAGAAGCCAGAATTTATATTGCACTGTATGATTCTAATTATATAAATATAGAAATGGAAAAAGCAATCTATGTAATGAAAAATCAGAATAATAGTTACGTTTGGGAAGAGAATAGAGTTAGTAATTGGGAGTGAGCAAAAGGAATTTTCCAGAGGTGCTAATAACATACTATTTTTTGACTTGTATAATGTCTTATGGATGTGTTCCCTTCTTGATAATTTATGGAACTGTTATGTCTCTGATTTGTGAATGTTTCTCAAAGTATGCTATTCTTAAATTTAAAAAAATTCAAAAGGTTTTAAAAGTTTTAATATTCAAATTAACACAAAAAAGAAAGCCACTCATTACATATTCCTGCTTCATCATTTGCCATTATTTTCTAGTCTACCTGAAAACTTACCCTGCCAACACTCACTCTTAAGGTGGTATTACGATTCTTGGTGGTATTACATGTATTATGGTTCAAGGTGGTAGTACGTGTATTACGGCTCATGCAAACATCAGTAAACTTGGGATTTATATTAAATTCACACAGCTTAACCCCAATCAAATTCTTGTCCATGGAATCTTCAGTCAAGGAAGAATTATTAAATTAGTAGTATTATCTTGGCTTTCAGTGATTTTGTTATAAGATGGCAAAGGATGTGATGATATTAAACACTGTAATAGCAGCATTCTAAATATACTTCAATGGACATGGATTTAGCAGACTTCAAGAGATAATGAAAAACGAGGGAGCCTGGTGTGCTGCAGTCAATGGGGTCACAAAGAGTTCAAAACAACTTGGCAACTGAACAACAACAGACCTACTTGGTTCTCAAGAATACTATTGACTACACATATGTATGTTTGAGCCTTAATTTTAATTGGACAGCTAGCGAGTAAGAAGTTTGATCTAGAATTTGAGAGATGAAGGAAGTGACTTTTTGGCTGGTATAGAAAGAACATAACCTGGAACACACCTATGGCTGTGTTTGAACACATGAAGATGAAATATATTGCAAAGCTGAGCAGTCATCTTATGGAGGACACTTAGTGCTCTGTAAGATGACACATATCTTCATGATTTTTAAAATATAAAGTGTTACACAGGAAGGTGTCATTGGACCTCTTTCTGCCAATGTACAACATTCTGTAAAACTCAGGGCATTTGACTTTGATTTAAAAATCTTCTTTCAATATCCATATCATGGAGGCCATGCTATGTTTCCTGGAACCTCACCCTGCAGGACAATGGCACTCACTCCTCACCTACTGGGAGTGTGGGCTGCTAATAGATCGCAGCTGAGTCGGTCCTGGAAATTATCCATTGCACAAGGAAACTGCTTTGCTTATGCCTAGATTCCTCCCCATGATGTAGCCTGTCCTCAATAATGGGTGTCAAAATACATTACACCAGACAAACTGAACAGGCTTTGGCTTCCCTGGTGGCTCACACGGTAAAGAATTGGCCTGCAAGTGGGAGACCAGGGTTGAATTCCTGGATTGGGAAGACCCCCTAGAGAAGGGAATGGCAACCCACTTCAGTATTCTTGCCTGGAGAATCCCATGGACAGAGAAGTCTGGCAAGCTACAGTCCGTAGGGTCTCAAAGAGTCAGATACGAGTGAGCGACTGACACTTATTCAAGAATGTGTTCAATAATTTATTCACTACGATAATATAAAAGACTCTATTGAAAACTATTGCAATAGGGGAGAGAAATTAAACTCAGTCCCAATGAAACAAACAATAGGAGATTGTTTAATATCTGGATCAGTTCAGTTCAGTTCAGTCGCTCAGTTGTGTCCGACTCTTTGCGACCCCATGAATCGCAGCACCCCAGGCCTCCCTGTCCATCACCAACTCCAGGAGTTCACTCAGACTCACGTCCATCGAGTCAGTGATGCTGATATGATGCAAAAGCCCTGGAGAATGCTAGGCTGGTCACTGTGTTTTGGCCATCTGTGTTTACTGACTGTCCCTCACCAGAGATAAGTTCCTCTCCTCTCACAGAGTCTGGGAGAGAGGGGTGCTGCGTTTCTTAATGATTATTTTTAAAGAGATGGCTCCCAGGTCCCTGAGGAAGACTTTCCTAGGCAACAAAACTGGAACTGCTAGCTTCAGAGGCCCTGTGGGATCAGCCAAGTTCGCTGGTAAACTTTCTCTGCCCAATTCCTTTCTCTGCCCAATTCTGCTTCCTAATCCCTCCCTCCCTAACAGGTGTAGATCCTGGGAGGACTCAGTAACAGACCTCCTTCAGGAAAATGCCCTCACAGTTGGCTTCTCAGAGGACCTGCCTGAGCACAAGCCAACTCCATTTTCACTAAAAAAAATACTACATTTTTTAAAGCTATGTGTTTAATAACGTCTCCAAAAAAAAGCCCTCCCCTTTTTCTCTACTCCCACCTCAGAGGAGCTTGAAAGTCAGTAGACTCTTCAGCATTTTCCTGGCTCCCCTGAATGATGAACATCATTTACTGGTTTGTTTTTCTTTCTTCCCCACTAGCATGAATGTCTTTCGTGAAGTAAAGGAGTCTTGTTGACTTATCTTTGCATTTTGGTGATGTGTTGTTCTTGTTCAGTCTCCCAGTCGTGTCTGACTCTGATTTGTGATGCCATGCGCTGCAGCACGCCAGGCCTCTCTGTCCTTCACCGTCTCCCAAAGTTTGCCAGGGCTCACAGGCATTGCATCAGTGATGCCATCCAGCCATCTCATCGTCTGACACTCCCTTCTCCTTCTGCCTTCAATCTTTCCCGGCATAAGGGACCTTCCCAATGAGTCGCCTGTTCAGATCAGATGACCGAAATACCAGAGCTTCAGCTTTAGCATCAGTCCTTCCAATGAGTACTCAGGGCTGATTTCCCTGAAGATTGACTGGTGAGATCTTGCTGTCCAAGGGACTTTCAGAAGCCTTCTCCAGTACCACACTTTGAAGGCATCAGGTTTTAGCATTCTGCCTTCTTCATGGTCCAGCTCTCACAACCATATGTGACTTCTGGGAAGACCACTGTAATTCTAGTAATTACAATACCTGATTTAGGAATATTGCAAACATTAAATAACTCAGAATCATAATTCTATTGAGCCATAACTCTACTTACCAACATCATCATGCAGCTAACTAAATCATTTTGTTTAATTTTTGATTGAAATGTGTATCAATAAGGATTTTCATTGAATATCCAACAAGGATCACATCATTTATGTATATGAGTTCGTGTTTTAAGTTAGGCAGTGGGATAACTGCCTCAAAAAAAAGCTTATTTTTAAAAGATTTTATTCTACTTATTTTTTTTCAATTCTATTTTATCATCTTACAACCCTAAATTAGATTGTTTTACCACTCCTAAGTGAAAGTGAAGATGTTAGTCGTTCAGTCGTGTCTGACTCTTTGTGACCCCATGGACTTTAGCCCATGAGGCTCCTCCATCCAAGGGAGTAGTTACACTCTTAATACTCTTCAAATTAAATATCAAAGTTATTTTTTACATTAAATATTCAACTTAATTCATTGGTAACTCTCAAAGAGTGAGGGCAGTAGGAATTTTCAGAGATGCTCAAGTTGCAAATATAGAATTTGAATTTTTAGTATCATTCTTTCAACTTCCTGAGTTTAACTGAACATTCAAAGGATTTTGAAGTAACTATGATGAAGGTAAAATGGGAAAAAAGTATTTTACAGAAAGTACTTAACAAGGAAGGCTTAACTGCAGTAAACCCTAAAAATCTAGCTTATAGATTAGAAAGGTAACAGGAGTAAATTATATTGATGAATGAAACATCTAAAAAGATTTTGTGGCATGGAGAACAAAGGAGCTGATAATGTTGATGTTATTCTAAACTAGACTAAACTGAACAAACTTGAAAAAAATGTATTTACTTCCTTGAGGGTAGTCCTGCCAAACAGAATGAGTTCACTCAAAATAAATTCACAAATTGGTAAGTTTAGAAATTTAAAACAAATATTAGAAGAACATAACTTTAAGAGAATTACATGTGAAATAATACATTGCCATAAAAATTAGACTGTTTAGAACTAAGAAGCAGTGAACACACTGCGTATGTAATTTGTAGGATGCAATACAAATATTACTTAGTGGGAAATTTGTAGTCCTAAAGCAAATTCTAGAAAAGAGAAAATGTTGAAAATTAATGATTTAATNCATTATAATAAACTCATTCCATACCAGGCTTAATAATCCAAAATGAAAAGTCATCAATAATACACATAAACACAAAGTTGAGATATTACAAAATATTTATTAAACTATGAGTAATTTTATGGTGGTTTGGAGAATTTATCCAAAGGATCTAGAAAAGCATCTCATCTAACTTGACTCAAAATAAGAAAACTCAAACATACCAGACTGGTGTACATTATAAGCTAATATCAGTAAATAAATAGTTATTCATCAAAACAAAATCAAATCAAAACCAAGTTTAAAAATAAATGTACTTTAATACAGATAAATATTGCAGAAATTTTCATGTCAAAATTATAAAACAGATCTATGGAATAAAGTGATAAGCCCAACAACAGACGAAGGCAGAATAAATAATAAATAAAAACAAATGGAATCACATCTATTAGAGGAGCTACAAAATGACAGAAATGACAAAATGAATTATCCAAGAAACATACACCATTACATAAATGGGACTAGAATAACAGATTCTCCCTAAGGAAAAAATTGTAATTAGATCTCTCATTATGCTATACACGAGTTAATCTCAGCTTGATTAAAAACATAAATGTGAAAAGAAAACTATAAACAATTTAGCATAAAACATATTTTTTAACCTATGCGTAGGGAATGATTTCTTAAACAGAACATGGAAAGCAAAATGCATAACCAGTATTAATACATTAAATACACTGATATGGTTTTTCCAGTAGTCATGTATGGATGTGAGAGCTGGACCATGAAGAAAGCTGAGTGCCAAGAATTGCTGCTCTTAAACTGTGGTGTTGGAAAAGACTCTTGAGAATACTTTGGACTGCAAGGAGATCAAACCAGCCAATCCTAAAGGAAATCAGTCGTGAATGTTCATTGAAAGGACTGAGGAAGCCAAAGTTTCAATACTTTGGCCACCTGATGTGAAGGGCTGAATAATTAGAAAGGACCCTGATGCTTGGAAAAATTGAAGGCAGGAGGAGAAAGGGGCAACAGAGAATGAGATAGTTGAACAGCATAAGAGACTCAACTGGGAGAAGGCAATGGCACCGCACTCCAGTACTCCTGCCTGGAAAATCCCATGGATGGAAGAGCCTGGTAGGCTGCAGTCCATGGGGTCGCTGAGGGTCGGACACGACTGAAGTGACTTAGCAGCAGAGACTCAGTGGACATGAGTTTAAGCAAGCTCCAGGAATTGGTAATGGACAGGGAAGGCTGGTGTGCTGCAGTCCATGGAGTTGCAAAAAGTTGGACAGACTGGGTGACTGAACTGAACTGACATCAAATTTTAAAAATTTTATATAAGAAAAGACACAATAAATAAGAAAGTCACACCCTAGATGTGAAATGTAACCCACAAAAGATAAACATGCATATCAAAATAAGAAATAAATATCTTATTAGAAAACTGTCAGGGGTAGGCAATTTATAGAGGAGGAATGAAAATTTTAGAAAATAAAATGATGCTTATTTTCACTTGCAATCAGCAAAATTCAAGTTTTAAATAAATAAGGTACCATCTCACAGTAGTAGCTTTGCAAAAAATTAATGTGTTAATATTTTTAGTAAGATGTTTTGGCAAGGATGTAGAGAAATGAGAACTCATGTTATTGATGGGAATGAAAATTGCTAAAAGCACTTAAAGAACAATTGGAAACTGGCTAGTAACTTGTAGCATCATATAAACTATCAGTGATGTCTGTTATGGAAAAATACTCACATATATGCAAAAGAAAAGAATGTTTCTTTGAAACAGTGATCTTAATGACCACAGTGGAGTAAACTGTTTCTTTGTAGGGAAATAAATTAATAAATCATGGTTTATTCTTAGAATCATACTCTGTATATCAGTTAAGATTGATTATATTTATATGTACAAATATGGGTATATCTCAAAAACATAAAAGTTCATAACACAGTATGATTCCATTTATGTAAATTTTAAATCACACAAAACAATAAATAAAGTTATGATTTCTTTGAATTAAGTTTTCTGGAAGCTCCATCTTAAGATGGAGCACTGTATGGGAAAGATTGCCTTGCCTGTATCCATGTTAGTCGCTCAGTCAATTCTGAGTCCATTGTGAACTCATGGACTGTAGCCTGCCAGTCTCTTCCATCCATGAAATTCTTCAGGAAAGAATATTGAATCAGGTAGGCATTCTCTTCTCCAGAGGATCTTTCTGACCCAGGGATCAAACTCAGGTCTCATGCATTGGAAGATTTTTTACCATCTGACCCATCAAGGAAGCCTGAATATTGACTTAGGAAGATTTATAGAAGCGACAAAATGACTCTCAAAAAGTGGCCCCCAAAACGGTGCCTAAATTATAGAAAAATGTCTGTATTTAACTAAGGTATTGGAAACTTTGGTCATAAAGTGATGACTTTTCAAATTACAGTTGAGATTATAAGTCATTTAGGTTACATACATAGTAAACATTTTTAAAATAAAAAAGACACAAATATCTAGTTATTTATCAATCTTTTTATTTAAGAAAACGGCTTTTACTTTGATTACATGTCTACAGATTGTGTGTGTGTGCTGTGTCATTTTGGACTCTGCCATCCATGGACTGTAGCCTGCCAAGTTCCTCTATCCATGGGACTTTCCCAGCAAGAATACTGGAGGGGGTTGCCATTTCCTCCTCCAGAGGATCTTCCACAACCCAGGGACTGAATCCACATCTCCTGCGTCTCCTGCATTACAGGCTGATTCTTTCCCACTGAGCCACGTGAGAAGCCCCTATATATTGTAATTCCATATAATATTGTGTTTTAGTTTTGCTTACCAGCTATAGAATGAATGGTGCCCCACACCCGCACACCCACCCAAATTCATACGTTGAAGCTCTAATCCCCCCAGTGTGATGGTATCTGGGGGTGGAGTCGGGCAGGTGATTAGGGTAAAAGTGGTCATGAGGTCTGAACCATGATGATAAGCTTTGTGGCTTTATAAGAGGGAAAAGAGATCAGAACTCTCTGCCTTGTAATAACAAAGGGAGAAGGCGGCCATCTGCAAGACAGAAAGAGAGTCCTTCTCAGAAACCAGCACTACTGGTGCCCTGAGCTCAGGCTTAGAACTATAAGAAAATAAGCCTTCAAAACTATAAGAAAATAAATTCTGGGTACAGTTGAGAAGGTGGTCCTAAGATGGCAGAGGAATAGGACAGGGAGACCACTTTCTCCCCCACAAATTCCCAGGATGGATCTCCATCCCTACCTCTTTTTATCTTCTATATTTTTTCCTACCTTCTTTTGATGAATTTGTGGGGGAGAATGGCATTGAAACATGTATAATATATATGAAATGAATCACCAGTCCAGGTTTAATGCATGATACAGGATGCTTGGGGCTGGTACACTGGGATGACCCAGAGGGATGGTATGGGGAGGGAGGTGGGCGGGGGTTCAGGATGGGGATAATGTGTGCACCCATGGCAGCTTCATGTCAATGTATGGCAAAACCAATACAATATTGTAAAGTAATTAGCCTCCAATTAAAATAAATAAATTTATATTAAAAATAAAAATAATTATTTTAAAAGGAGAGAAAAAAAGGAAAGAAAATAAATTCTGCTGTTTGCTGTTTAAGCCCCTAAACCTGTAACATTTTGTTATGGCAGTTGAGCTGGCAAAGACACCATAAGGAGCCAAGGCAGAGACAACAGTTTGAATATATGTCATTTGTTGGGAAGTGATTTCAGGAAATAGTGGCAGGAATAAAGGCAAGAGACAGTAAGAGAAGGCAACCAGAAAAGGGTTAGTAAAGGGACATGTCAGAACTGTGGACTTTGATGAACTTAGGGAAATTTAGGCATCAATATAGCAGATGACACCACCTTTATGGCAGAAAGTGAAGAGGAACTAAAAAGCCTCTTGATGAAAGTGGAAAAGGAGAGTGAAAAAGTTGGCTTAAAGCTCAACATTCAGAAAATGAAGATCATGGCATCCGGTCCCATCCCTTCATGGGAAATAGATGGGGAAACACTGGAAGTGTCAGACTTTATTTTTTAGGGATCCAAAAATCACTGCAGATGGTGACTGCAGCCATGAAATTAAAAGACGCTTACTCCTTGGAAAAGTTATAATGAACCTAGATAGGATATTGAAAAGCAGAGACATTACTTTGCCAACAATGGTCCGTCTAGGCTATGGTTTTTCCTGTGGTCACGTATAGATATGAGAGTTGGACTGTGAAGAAGGCTGAGCGCCGAAGAATTGATGCTTTTGAACTGTGGTGTTGGAGAAGACTCTTCAGAGTCCCTTGGACTGCAAGGAGATCCAACCAGTCCATTTTAAAGGAGATCAGTCCTGGGTGTTCTTTGGAGGGAATGATGCTGAAGCTGAAACTCCAGTACTTTGGCCCCCTCATGCGAAGAGCTGACTCACTGGAAAAGACTCTGATGCTAGGAGGGATTGGGGGTAGGAGGAGAAGGGGATGATAGAGGATGAGATGGCTGGATGGCATCACTGACTGGATGGACGTGAGTCTGAGTGAACTCCGGGAGTTAGTGATGGACAGGGAGTCCTGGTGTGCTGCGATTCATGGGGTCGCAAAGAGTTGGACACAACTGAGTGACTGAACTGAACTGAACTGATAGAACAAGTCTTTCAGAGATGTTCCTCCCATGGGACTGTGGACTGGAATATTTATATACTTATTTCTATCAATTATTTACTTAGGATTGTTCCTGATGATGTTGATTCTAAGCAGTTTCTGGCCTCTTAAACTGGTGGACAGGAAGGGCTCTGGGAGCCAAAAGCTTTATACCAAGATGTGCAAGTGCTGCACCAGAGAGTTTGTCTGATATAGACAGCAAGTGTCCAGGGACTCTGGGTATGGGACCAAGGGGCTTGGCTCCATGTCTTTTATATAACTACATCACTCTTGATTGTTGATTTATTTCTGTTAAGAGGAACAAGAGCTTAGAGAAATGCCTCTCTTGTAAAGCTATCTCACGCATGCATAGTTTACCATTTCTTGGTAGTAACTCATCTTTGATTAGTCTTTCCAAACAATTCAACTCTATTTCTATCTATTTTTCCATACTAGCTAATAATTACATAATTACAACAAGAAATAACACCTAGTGTCAACAAGTTACAAAATAAAAGCTCTTGGCTCTTGATAGGATCAAAACTCGAATGATGGCATTAGAAGTACATGGGCAAAATGCAAGGAGCAGTCAGCATGCAGTGAGCATGTAAGTTCCAGCAGCCAGTAAGTTCCAGAAGAAGGGAAGATCATTAGCTAATCCAGTGAGTCTGTTGCTGCTGCTACTAAGTCACTTCAGTCGTGTCCGATTCTGTGCAACCCCATAGACGGCAGCCCACCAGGCTCCGCCATCCCTGGGATTCTCCAGGCAAGAATACCGGAGTGGGTTGCCATTTCCTTCTCCAATGCATAAAAGTGAGTCTGTTAAGTGGAGATAAAAATAATTCCCAATCTATCTGAATAATTGTTATATGGGAAAGAAATATTATTTACCCAAGGGATAGAAATTTGAGATGGAGTTGGGGAAAGCACATCAACTTTGTTTAGTATATTTTTTAAATCAATATTGCATATTCCACAAAAATGGAAAGAATAGACTGGAAAAAATATAACTTACTCAAAGGAGAGTGTTCAAACACAATGTTCTTCACAACTCAGTGTCATCTGAGGGTTAATGCAGTTTCAGTATCATATGCTAGTTTGGGTTAACTGACCTCTTTGAACTCTTCAGACATTTCGGTTCTCTATGTAAACATACATCAGTGCTAGGATCTCCCAGGGGGTCCAGTGGTTATAACTTCTGCCCTTTGATGCAGGAGATGCAGGTTTATCTCTAGTCAGGGAACTAAGATCCCACATTACTAGTGTCCAAACTCAACACATGAGATAGTGTAATACTGTAACTACTAAATTCAATGATGACTTTAAAAATGGTCCACATTAAGAAAATTATATACAAAAAAAATCAAAGTATATATTACCATTTTTATTTGTTCTCAAAGCATTATTTGGCTCCACCAAACGTTTTTGGAAAACTGTTTACACATCATGCTTCTTAGGGGTAAACATTTGGGAAAATCAAGTGTTTGTGGTGGCGAGGCTAGGTTAGCATTATAAATTGTTCTACTTTTCTACCAAAGTTAAAACCTTAAAAATCATCACATATTCCTGGGGAGAAGCTTTGTATAGGCTCCAAAATAAACTGGCTTTGGTGATTCAAAGACAGGTTGTTGAATTCTGTACCCCTTGTGCCTGTGATGAATTCTATCTTCAAGGAGGGAATGGCTATTTATTCATGTCAAGGTAACTGCAGAAAATTTTCTTATCCCTCCTTTTTGTTAGGAACACTTCTGTAAATCTTTGTGTGAAATATATAGTGAGGATTTAGTAACTTTTAGTCTGTTACTGGTTTTGCCCAATCAGTGTTTATTCAGGTCTTGTTATTCTATGGGTCTCATAGTTCAGTTCAGTTCAGTTCAGTTCAGTCGCTCAGTCGTGTCCGACTCTTTGCGACCCCATGAATTGCAGCACGCCAGGCCTCCCTGTCCATCACCATCTCCCGGAGTTCACTCAGACTCACGTCCATCGTGTCCCTGATGCCATCCAGCCATCTCATCCTGGGTCGTCCCCTTCTCCTCCTGCCCCCAATCCCTCCCGACATCGGAGTCTTTTCCAATGAATCAACTCTTCGCATGAGGTGGCCAAAGTACTGGAGTTTCAGCTTCAGCATCATTCCTTCCAAAGAAATCCCAGGGTTGATCTCCTTCAGAATGGACTAGTTGGATCTCCCTGCAGTCCAAGGGACTCTCAAGAGTCTCCAACACCACAGTTCAAACGCATCAATTCTTCAGCGCTCAGCCTTCTTCACAGTCCAACTCTCACATCCATACATGACCACAGGAAAAACCATAGCCTTGACTAGACGGACCTTAGTCGGCAAGGTAATGTCTCTGCTTTTGAATATACTATCTAGGTTGGTCATAACTTTTCTTCCAAGGAGTAAGCGTCTTTTAATTTCATGGCTGCAGTCACCATCTGCAGTGATTTTGGAGCCCAAAAGAATAAAGTCTGACACTGTTTCTACCATTTCCCTTGAAGTGATGGGACCGGATGCCATGATCTTCGTTTTCTGATTGTTGAGCTTTAAGCCAACTTTTTCGCTCTCCTCTTTCACCTTCATCAAGAGGCTTTTTAGCT
>SJYQ01000648.1:1221085-1233046 GCA_006410935.1 Redunca redunca | reverse complement strand
ATATATAAATTTATATATGAAAAGTTACTTCTCCTTCCTATTCCTTTATTCCAGGAACATACAGGCAAATACACGTGTATATTTTTAATACAAAGATTAGAGTTCTGTTTTTTTTTTCATTGTTCGTTCTGTGTTTTTCTTGTGTGAGACAGGACCTTGAAAGAGTTTTCTTACCTAAACTTAAAAGAAAGTACCAACTTTAAGTTGTCTTTTACTGCATTTCAGGTTGGTGCCTTATTTTATGTAACTGAAGCTGAAGCTACAATACTTTGGCCACCTGATGTGAAGAACTGACACACTGGAAAAGACCCTGGTGCTGGGAAAGATCGAAGGCAGGAGGAGAAGGAGATGACAGAGGATGAGATAGTTGAATAGCATCACCAACTCAATGGACATGAATTTGAGCAAGATCTGGGAGTAGGTGATGGTCAGGGAAGCCCGGCATGCTGCAGTCCATGGGGTTACAAAGTGTTGGACATGATTGATTGACTGAAATGACTGAATGACTTATTTGATGTTGTTCCTCCTTCAAACTGGTTGCTCTTACATACAGGTGGATATCTATAGGATGCGTTCCTGGAGTGCAATTCAGGCTAAAGACACTGACACTTAGCATCTTTGATTTTTAGAGTGATTTTATTTGCAATTTATGATGCCATCAAAAATGTATTTCTGCACCCCTCCGCCCTGGCACATTCATTTCAAATATTTTGAGACAGCTAACCTGATCACAAACTACATCTCATAGATTTTCCTTATCGATGATGAAAATGAAAATGTTTTTATATGTTTAAAAAAATCATTTGTTTTCTGTTCACTGTTTATGTTTGTTACTCCTTTTTTTTTCCTACTGAGTGTTGAAGTTGGTCTTATTTCCTTGTGAGTCTTCATTGAAGGCTGAGCACTGAAGAGATGCTTTCAAATTGTCATCGTGGAGAAGACTCTTGAGAGTCCCTTGGACAGCAAGGAGATCAAACCAGTCAATCCTAAAGAAAATCCTGAATATTTGTTGGAAGGACTCATGCTGAAGCTGAGGCTCCAATATTTGACCACCTGATATGAAGATGATATGAAGAGCTAACTCACTGGTAAAGACCCTGATGCTGGGAAATATTGAAGGTTGGAGGAGAAGGGGATGACAGAGAATGATGTTGGATAGCATCACTGACTCAATGGACAGGAGTTTGAGCAAATTCAGGGAGATAGTGAAGGACAGGGAAGCCTGGCATGCTTGTAGTCCTTTGGTCTCAAAGGGTCAGATATGACTTAGAAACTGTACAATAGCAAAGAATAGTCATCAGCCAATTCCCTTTATGTGTTGATATTTAGGTATCCCAGCTTCTTACTCCATTAGAAGGAAATAAATCTTAGGTACTGCTGCTGCTGCTGCTAAGTTGCTTCAGTCGTGTCCGACTCTGTGCGACCCCATAGACGGCAGCTCACCAGGCTCCCTCGTCCCTGGGACTCTCCCGGCAAGAACACTGGAGCGGGTTGCCGTCTCCTTCTCCAATGCATGAAAGTGAAAAGTGAAAGCGAAGTCACCCAGTCGTGTCCGACTCCCAGCGACCCCATGGACTGCAGCCCAACCAGGCTCCTCCATCCATGGGATTCTCCAGGCAAGAGCACTGGAGTGGGTTCCCATTTGTACACTTAATCTCAATGTTTCGCAGCAATATCATGCTTCAGTTGCTCACTGTGATAACTGAATGAATGATGAAACCTTTACTGGTCAGCTCAGGTTGCCATCACAAATTAGCACACGTGGGGTGACTTAAACAACTGACATCTATTTTCTTACTGTTCTGGAGGCAAGAATTTCAAGATCAAGGTGCCAGGCGATTTTATTTCTGGTGAGAACTCATTCCTTGTCTTACAGAGAGTTTCATTCTTTCTATGTCCTTAAATGACTTTTCCTCTGTGCTTTCACAGAGAAAGAGAGAGCGAAAGGGAAAGAGAGAAAGGTCTAATGCTTCTTCCTCTTATCAGATTCAGTTCAGTTCAGTTCAGTTGCTCAGTCGTGTCCGACTCTTTGCGACCCCATGAATTGCAGCACGCCAGGCCTCCCTGTCCATCACCAACTCCCAGAGCTCACTCAGACTCGCATCCATCGAGTGAGTCAGTGATGCCATCCAGCCATCTCATCCTCTATCATCCCCTTCTCCTCCTGCCCTCAATCCCTCCCAGCATCAGAGTCTTTTCCAATGAGTCAACTCTTCGCATGAGGTGGCCAAAGTACTGGAGTTTCAGCTTTACCATCATTCCTTCCAAAGAAATCCCAGGGCTGATCTCCTTCAGAATGGACTGGTTGGATCTCCTTGCAGTCCAAGGGACTCCCAAGAGTCTTCTCCAACACCACAGTTCAAAAGCATCAATTCTTCGGCACTCAGCCTTCTTCACAGTCCAACTCTCACATCCATACATGACCACTGGAAAACCATAGCCTTGACTAGACAGACCTTAGTCGGCAGAGTAATGTCTCTGCTTTTGAATATGCTGTCTAGCTTGCTCATAACTTAGGGCTTCACTTTTATGACTTTGTT
Source organism: Redunca redunca (assembly GCA_006410935.1). Lineage (NCBI taxonomy): Eukaryota > Metazoa > Chordata > Mammalia > Artiodactyla > Bovidae > Redunca > Redunca redunca. Next base: position 1,230,506 of record SJYQ01000648.1, on the reverse strand, counting down.
TCACCTTAATTATATTCTTAAGGCTCTTTCTTTACATATGGCTACATTGGTGTTAGAGGCTTGGCCTGTGAATTTGGTGCTACTTAATTCAGGCTGAAAAGAAATGAAAGTGAATGTCGCTCAGTTGTGTCTGACACTTTGCAACCCCATGGATTATAGAGTCCATGGAATTCTCCAGGCCAGAATACTGGAGTGAGTAGCCTTTCCCTTCTCCTGGGTATCTTCCCAAGGTAGGGATCAAACCCAGGTCTCCCACATTGCAGGTGGATTCTTTACCAGCTGAGTCACAAGGAAAGAAACTCCAGGTATAATAGGTGTCTTCCTTACCCTATATCACACCCTAAGCCTCAGCTCTTATTACAAGCAAAACAAATGAAAAACTAATTTCACTAAAAACACTGTATAAAGATCTTTACGGAAAAACTAAGCTTTTGGCAATAAATGATTAAAACAATTACTAGGGTAAGGGTATCATCATAGAAAAAAATATAAATATTGAAAGCTTAAGTATGACTTACTGGACACAGGATTTCTTACTTTAATTTGTCTTATATTTTATCTGAAGGTATATGCATCTATTTTTCTATCCATCTTCTTTCTATCTTTATAGGGTTGCTTTTGCAAACATCAAAGTGGCACAGAATTCTCCAAGATAGTTCCCTTCAAAAAGATTCTTTGTAAATAAATTATAGGTAGGAGGTTGAAGTTTCCAACTGTTATTACGACTCCATTCAGAGTAAAATTTGATTTTTTTTTTTTTTCTGTTTTGATGGCAGCACCTCAGCAGGGTTCTGAGGCACTGGTTTTTGCAGAGCCCAATCATTATTCAGGAGTCAGATTTATTTCGAAGGCACACCAAGAATTCTCAACTTTGAACAGTGGCATACCTCACTCCAATTAGGGGAAGTCAGAAGTAGTCATTTCCCTCATGGCTACGCAGAGATGAGATTCCTCCAGGAGTAGAGGAAGAAAGGGGATGGAAGGCCAGTGTACCCTTCCAGATGAATATCAGAGGAAACATTCTTCATGAATCTTACATAGGAAACTGAAAAGTGACATGTCTAATTAGCACCCTATGACTAGAAATGAAAGGTAACGTGGAGTTCACATGAATTGTTTCAAGACACCCTAAGGTCATGAGGCTTCTAAGTGTTCACAGTGAACTTAGTTGGGAAATCTGTGTGCTGAGGCTCTGAAGACAAAAATTTAAGGCATATATCATCCAATAATTTGCTACAGGACTATTAAATTATACCTCCTTCTTGGGCTTTAATTTCCTAATGTGTGTGTGTTTGGTCACTCAGCCATGTCTGATTCTTTGCAGCTCCATGGACTGTAGTCCACCAGACTCCTCTGTCCATGGGATTTTCCAAGCAAGACTACTGATGTGGGTTTTCTTTTCCTACAACAGAGGATCTTCCTGACTCAGAGATTAAACGTGAGTCTCCTGGCTTGGCAGGTGGATTCTTAACCACTAGTGCTACCTGGGAAGCCATATTTCCTAGTGTGTGACAACCCACTCCAGTATTCTTGCCTTGAGAAACTCCATAGACAGAGGAGCCTGAGGGGCTACAGTCCAAGGGCTCACAAAGAATCAGACATGAATGAGCTACTAGGCACAGCACAATTGCAAATAACCTCTTCAAGCAACTGAAAGAGATAGCGTACCAGGTTACTAAGAAAACTATAGAGAATGATGGACCTGAACTCTTCAAATGTACACTGCAAGAAATCATGATGTTAACATGGCTAATGATGGTGCCTATATGTATCGTGATTCAATGGTTTTGAAAACTACTCTTTTCTGAAAAGACACATCATCACAGTAGTATCATACCCAATAATATATAATCTCAATTTACCCATGAGAAAAGTTTAGGCAAATCCATATTGAGGGGTATTCTCTAAAATAACTGACCAGTAGTTTTCAAAGCATCTCAAGGTCAAAAAAGATAAGGAAAGACTGAGAAACTATCCCTGATAGAGGGTGCTGGGGAGACATAACAAGTAAATGCAATTAGGGTTCTAGACTAGATGCTGGAATAGAAAAGCTAACGTTAAAGAAAAAATTGGTGAAGTCAAAATAAAGTTGATATGTGGTGTTGGAGAAGACTCCTGAGGGTCCCTTGGACTGCAAGGAGATCCAACCAGTCCATTCTGAAGGAGATCAACCCTGGGATTTCTTTGGAAGGAATGATGCTAAAGCTGAAGCTCCGGTACTTTGGACGCCTCATGTGAAGAGTTGACTCACTGGAAAAGACTCTGATGTTGGGAAAGATTGGGAGCAGGAGGAGAAGGGGACGACCCAGGATGAGATGACTGGATGGCATCACAGACTCGATGGACGTGAGTCTGAGTGAACTCCGGGAGATGGTGATGGACAGGAGACCTGGCGTGCTGCGATTCATGGGGTCACAAAGAGTTGGACACGACTGAGCGACTGAACTGAACTGATGGCAAAACCAATACAATATTGTAAAGTAATTAGCCTCCAATTAAAATAAATACATTTATATTTAAAAAAATTTAAAAAATGAAGTCTGCAGTTTAGTTTTATTTATTTTTTTAAATCAATACCTGTATAACAGTAAACTAACAGCTTTGACCATCAAAAGGGACCAAATAAGAGCAAGAAACTTGTTGTTCTTACAATATAGGAACAAGAAAATAATTCATGCTCTGCATAATTGTATTGATATGCATCATCCGTTAAGCAGATGCTAGATGAATAAGTACACCAAACAGAATAGTCCACTTGGGTATTCTTCTTTGGTTATCCTGGATCGAACTCATGCGGCTATCCTATTAGCATCCTTCCTCACCCTGAACATCATGAGGACTCTAAAGTTACAAAAATTGAAGGTGTCATATGAAAATCCATTTTCCATCTATGGTCCCCAGTTTCTGCATTTGCAAAATTAATGCGTTTCATTCAAGTTGTCTCAGTGTCGTTTCTAACATTATAAAATTACTTAGTGCTAAAGAATGATTAGGACTGCCACGTATGGGAACAGAGCTGCATTAATTTGAGCTACTGCTTTAAAGTATCCATAAAACATGTCGGATGGAAGAGAAAGAAGGGCAGCAAGAAATGGATCACCTGGGAAATATTGATGCTTCTTTTGAAAAGTCTTAATTTTAATCGGAATGTCCTGTTTCCATCTATAATAAACTTTAAAACCTCTGAAATTCAGTGTTCCATGCATTCTCACTTAAGATGGTCCTATTCAAGACTGAATCAAGATGAAAATCTCAGATGGTTTAAGATTCTTTGGCAGGAATATAAATCAGAAAAGAAAAAGATAGGAAAAATAAAAATGATCAAGTGAAAATAACTTCTCACTGTTTTTATATTTTTTAAAATAGTGAGCTTAAGAGAAAATTTTATTTTTAAATTCCTTACATTTTCCATAACCCATCACTGCCTTTCCACTGACTAACAACTGAAGACGGGAAAAGTTTGAATGGATTTGTCAAGGCCCACTTTTAAAGCAGTTATGCTTCAGTTCTATATTAGGCACACAGCTGCCTTTTTTCTCATGGAAATGAGATTTTTTCATGTTGTAAAAAAATTCTGGCAACGTTAAAGGAGAAAATATAGAATGATTTTAAGTAAATGGGGCTTTTTGAATAGAAATACTTTCATTAGAGGAAAACAAACTTTTCAATATCTGTTCTAAAAATAAACATTCTGATTTTCAAATCACAAAGATGCATCTGAACGTGGTTACCACAGTCATAGTGAGAAATAACAGTTTCCTTCTCTCTACTCGGTATGTTTGAACCATGTAAACATGATCATAAAACACTTACTTTGCGTTTTCACATGCATTATGCATAATTTTGAATATTCATTTTATGCATGTATGTGTTCATTCTAAGTTGCTTCAGTCCTGTGCAACTCTTTGAGACTCTGTGGACTGTAGCCCACCAGGCTCCGCTGTCTGTGGGAGTCTTCAGGCAAGAATCCTGGAGTGGGTTGCCATTTCCTACTCCAGGGGATCTTCCCTACTCAGGGATTGAACCCATGTCTCTATGTCTCCTGCGCTGGCAGGGAGGTCCTTTTCCCTCTAATGCCACCTGGGAAGGCCTTAGGTCTGGCATAATATTAAACTTATTTTTGCTGAGTGGGTGTTTATTAAGATAATTCTGTTCAACTGGAGAGCTTTTCCATGAAGATGACAACTTATCATATAAAATAACATTGAAAAAGCTAGGGGATATGCCAAAGGATAAAAGTAAACAAACCAAATACTGATCAAAAGAAAGAGAGAAAACAAAGTGAGAAAAACAAAGTTACCCTGCAAGTTGTATTCACGCAGATCCCCAGAATACAATGAAAAGCTAATGGTTGATGCACATTTTATTTATTTATTTTTAAAATACTGTTACTGATTGAATTGGTTGGGCAGAGTAGGAGAAACATACATTTAAAACAGGAGATCTTGTTTTGAATCAAATTATATTGTTAATTATTTCAGCACTTTGAGATTAATCAGAAGATAAGTCAATCTGATGCCCTCTCATCCCCTAAGAAACCTGAAATCCTCTACATTTTTGTGGCTTAAGGTCTGATCCAGACAGGACAAAACAAAATTTTGTCTTCAAATTGCAGACATGTGTTGATTTACAGTGACAATGCCAAAAGAGCTATTGACTTATAAAATAGTGACATCCCTTCTTCCAAAGTATAGTAATTGATCATCTATTCTGTTCAAATCACTGTCCTAAATAGAAATATAACAGTGTACACAACAGGCTCTGCTCTCAGAGAGTGTCCATTATGGATTGGGGGAGACAAACAATAAATACATTAATAAACGCATATGCCATTTTATAAACATCGTGAAGAAAAGTCAAACAGAACAAAGTAAAATACCAAGGTCACAGAATGGCCCAACATGAAGACACTTCATACAGGCTTTTTCCTAATGCAAGTTATTGCAAACATTAACATCATTTGCATTTTATAGAAGATGAAAATGAGACACATACATTTTTAATTTTTCAAAGTTTCCTGTTACCAAAATGCAAAGTGGAAATTCACACTGGTATTCTGGCCAGAGTTTTTTCTACATCACACAGTCTCATTGACCTCTCAGTACCAGAAATAGTTTTTCTTCATAGAAAACAATCCTTTTATCCTGAGCCTCATTTGGTTTACAATGGCCGTAGGTATTCCAGCAGATACATGCCAGGAAGTCAAGATGTTTTGAAAAACACATTTGTAAATCAGTACTTCTCTATAAGAAAAACAGCGCATGTCCAGAATGGTAAAGCAATGCTACATTCAACAAATATTTAGAAATCCCCTAAGGGGCTCCCTGGTGGCTCCAGTGGTAAAGAATCTGCCTGCAATGCAGGAGACCTGGGTTCAATCCCTAGGTCAGAAAGATCCCCGGGAGAAAGGAATGGCAATCCACTCTGGTATTCTTGCCCAGAGAATTTCATGGAGAGGAGCCTGGTAGGCTACAGTCCATGGGGTCATGAAACGTCAGACAAGATTGAGCAACTAACACTTTTTCACTTTCACTCCAGTACCAGACACTGCTCCAGACAACTGAGGTGCCACCATATACAAAGTAACTATGGTTACTGTTCTTACTGCATGTGGCACCTGAAAATGGGTAACAAGCAAGAAAAAAATGGCTTGATGGAAACTCTAATAATGGGATATTATGGAGGAATATGGGAGGTGTACTTAATCTGAATTTAGCAATCAAGATCATAGAGGTTAAAGTTAATTGACTCTGTTTGTGTTTAAAAATGTAAACATTTTTATATTTCTTGTTCAACCACTATTGATTAGCTATCTGGGACAGTTATAGCTGTCTTCCAAAAGTGTAAGATAATTTAAAGAACAATGAATCGAATACAACAACTCTTAACTGGTTGTGCTCTTTAGTAAATTTTTTTTTCTCTAAATCATGGATTTTTTTCATCTGTTTTGTGAGACTCTCGATATACAATCATACTTCCTTTTAGCATTGCCGGAAGGAATGTAATGGGATGTAATGGGATAATGAATGTAAAAAGAACCTTGTAAGTCATGATGTTTATATATAATTATTCACTCTAAAGACTGTCATGTCCCACTTAATAAATTTATTATATGTATGCGTGAGTGCCTGCTCAGTCATGTCTGACTCTTCATGACCTCATGGACTATAGCTGGCCAGGCTCCTCTGTCCATGGAATTCTCCAGGCAAGAATACTGGAGTGGGTTGTCATTTCCTTCTCCAGGGGATCTTCCTGATCCAGGGATCAGACTTGTGTCTCCTGCGTCTCTTGCATTGACAGGTGGATTCTTTAGCTCTGTAATACCTGGGAAGCCCTAATCTACCTATGAATATTGTGAAAACTCATATGTAAGTCATTACATTATTCATATCAAGTACATGGTCTTCAGAGAGAAAGCCATACGAGAGATGTTATTCTGGAGGAGTCACTCAGTTGATGCATTCAACTTGGTTTGGCTTCCGGGTAGGATAAACAGATGGCTCTAGAGCTGACAAGGAAAAGTTTCTGAGGATGGATTAGTTTAGTCTGTGTCATGGGACCTGGGCGTTTCGTTTTGTCTTTTGCATGTAATTCTCCAGGTCTTTCCTGCTTTACCTCAAATCTATTTTGACAGTTTCATTAATGACAAAGTCATAGATAGTTAAAAATGTAAGCTTTTGCCTTTCCCCATTTGATGCAGCATTTATTAAATTTCTAGACTTTCTTATGAGGAATGGATGCTGAATCATGGTGAAAAATAGAGTGCAAATTGTTAATATAAATATTGTAAAAGCACCAATCCTGCAACTTAACATTTACTATATTATTATTTTGTGTCATACTCTTTTAGTCAACTCTGAGTCAGGAAGATCCTCTGAAGAACACAATGGCAACCCACGCCAGGATTCTTGCCTGGACAATCCCATGGACAGAGGAGCCTGGCCCGCTATAGTCCATGGGGTCGCAAGGACTTGGACATGACTGAGCACACACACACAAGTTAACAAAGGAACATAAATTAGTGACTTAAACAACAGAAATTTATCACAATTCTAGAGGCTGGAAGTCTAAGATCAAAGTATAGCAGATTATGTGTTTAATAAGCACCAGTTTCCTGATTTATAGACAACCATCTTTTTATGGATGTTTTCATATGGTGGAAAGGAATAAGAGCTCTCTGAAGTCTCTTTTAGAAGAGCATTAATACCATTTATGAGCACTCCACCGTTGTGATGGAGCTACCTTCTAAGACCATCACATTGGGGGTTAGGATTTCAACACCCAAACCTCAGGGAGACAAACATTCAGACCATAATGCACGCACTCTGCTGTTTTAGCATGGGTTACCCAGCTGCAGACCCTGAGACAAGCTTTTGAATGTAAGCGACTTAATTGGGAGTTGATTCTAGAGAGTGTACATATGGGAATGGAAAATGGGACAGGGAAAAAGAACTTCTAAGGTTTGCTGTCAGCAAATCACCACTGTGGTTCCTGGGGGAACCTGGAAGGGATACTAAACATAAACATGAGAGATATCCTACCATGGAAATGGTACTTAAATACCAGCTCCCAGGAGTCACAGTGGAGTCCTGCAGTTAAGGAGGGCAATGCAAACTCTGCCCATTTTCAGGGAGAAAATGCTTGGTGGCCATTTAGACCATCAGCCAAGGAACAACAGGTACTCTTAGTTGGATGTCAGATAATCATTCCAAGAAATGACAATGGGTGTGGATTCATCATTGACATCAATTACACTTATATTACATATAAATTTCCATAACCCCATGCAGTCTGAGCTTCCCTCATGGCTCAGATGGTAAAGAATCTGCCTGTATTTCAGGAGATCTGAATTCGACCCCTGGGTTGGGAAGATACCCTGGAAGATGAATTGGCAACCCACTCTAATATTCTTGCCTGGAGAATTCCATGGACAGAGGAGCCTGGTGGGCTACAGTCCATGGGACCACAAAGAGTCAGACATGACAGAGAAAGTCACACTTTCACTTTCCATGCAGTCAGTAATTTTATCACCCTTACTTTATAAATAAAGAAAAAAGGTTTTGTTATTTTGCTCAGAGCTATACAATAGTAAGCAGAGATGCTAAGTTTCAAACTCTGAGTGTTGTCCTACTTCAGAGCTTTGATTCCTGAATTTTCACATACATTGCTTACTTGCTAACTAAGGGGTTGGAAAATGTGACTCTCTCTGGAGAATATCCTTGGGCTATTTGGAAGAGCTGTAAATGACAATATAATAAACTTTAACAGTTGTTGTTGTTTTTCTAATGGCAATAAAAACAAATAGTTGCCTAAAGTGAAATAGTATTCACTTCAGTTCCTCAGTCATGTCTGACTCTTTGCGACCCCCTGGACTGTAGCAGGCAAGACTTCCTGGTCCATCACAAACTCCCGGAGCTCGCTCAAACGCATGTCAATCGAGTCAGTGATGCCACCCAAGCATCTTGTCCTCTGTCATTCCCTTCTCCTCCTGCCTTCAATCTTTTCCAGCATCAGGGTCTTTTCCAATGAGTCAGTTCTGCTTTTTTTTTTTCTTTATTTTTAATATTCTTAAGTATCTTTCACAGTGTTGATATTATAGTCATATATTTGTGTCTGCAAGTGCTTGGGACATTGATATAGGGCATTTCTAGCGTAAATGCATTTTGGAAAACTTTTGCTCTTCTAACTTAAGACATCCCAATTTCTATTTCTAAGGCTAATGAACATTGTGAGTTCAATAAATTTTCTTTATATTTGACAAGCTGTGTTTGAAGTGGATTTCAGAGAAGTCATGATTTTTAAGGAGAAGTGAGAATTCAAATAATGATAGAATATAGGGCTAAAAAAAGGTATAGAGAAAAATAAAAGTCAGTCCAGGTAGTAAAATTTGATAGGAGGATATTTGTGGGAGCAGGACATTGCAAAGAGCTCTCTATGAAAATGAGCAAAACAGTTTTATAGAAAGGAATTTATGAGAGACACGGGATCTAAGGTCAAAATGTTATATTGAAGCCAGATTGTGGGGCCTTCTGAATGTCAGGCTTAGAAGTTTGAATTTTACCTCATCCCATAAGACCTAGAGAAGACCTTTGCTTCCATAAATAAAAGGACAGCATTTACTTCTTGATAGTCATAACAGCAGAATTATTGATTTTCTTATGCCAGACTTTTAGGCTTGTTTATTTGTTTTTATAAAATAATCCAATTCATTGAAACAAGTTTAAAAACACATAAATAAGAAAATTAGAAAATAAAAGCCTTACATAAGTTGCAAACAGTTTGATATACCTTTCAGATAAATATACACATGTACATGTTATATACACACATACATGCAGAGTCTTAGTAAACAAGCACATTCTTTGTCAATCTAAATTTCTTCAGTTAACATCACAAGAATATATTTATGTACCAGAGTAAC
>SJYQ01000648.1:1160893-1220918 GCA_006410935.1 Redunca redunca | reverse complement strand
GATATGCACCTTGAAAAACTGATATGCATCTTTCTTTTTTAAGAAAATATATGATATACAAAAATATTATGCAATATATATATACCCATTAGAAACACATGCATATTTCTGCATATATACATTTTTAGATGCACACACACGCACACACCTATGCATTTTAATGAAATTGTAACTATTTCATACTTCCAAGACTGTCACTTGCATTTTTCAATGAACACAGCATAGAAAAGGGGTGCCTCACTCTTTTAATGAATTAGTAGTATAGATGAACTCAACTACTGTTCTTACTGTTGAAAATGAAAGTTTTCCTTACTGTGCTTTTAAGTTACATTTATTCTATAAATTTATAGCACCTTTTGGCTATGAATAGAATGTAATACACTTGGTAGCTCAAAGCTCTCTTCCAAAGTGTGCCTTCCATTTGACCAAATCTCCAAGCAATTTCTTTAGCTCAATAGTCATGTTGATTAACCACATTGAAAAAAAAGAAAATCAAATATCTAGTATGGGCCACAAACTGTGCATGCAGTTAAGAATTCAAACTTTTTTTAAGGTCTAATCCTTGCTTTCAAGCAGTAGCAGGTTGAGAAATTAATTAACTATACTGAAAAATTTTAAATGGATTTTAGAGGCTTAGTTTTGTCCCTGATACAACCCAGTCTCATTCATCGCTATGATTCAGACATGCTTCAGATCGTTGGAGGACTACTGGTGATCACACACATCATGTGCTCTTTATACGATTAGCAGAGGTGGCAGTTTTTTTGTGAAAACTTTACCCTAAAGTAGAGATCTCAAAAAGCATAATTTTTGATTTGTGCAAGTAAGAGATCTAATCACAGGGTAAATTTAAAAACAGAGGAAAAGTGAAAACATGGTGTTTAGTGTCAAAACTCTGATGTTTCAAAACTCTTGCTTAAAATTCCAGCTCCACTACTTTTTCAGTTGTGAAACTTTGGCAGCATATTTGACTTCCCTTTGCCTTAGTTTCTCCATCTATAAATTCAGGATTTTAAAGTTACATGGAATTGCTGTAAGGATTAAATGAGAAAATTCACGTGTGTGCATGCTGTGTACGTGTCGAGTCCCTTCAGCCATGTCTGACTCTTTGCAACTCTATTGGCCTGCAGCTGGCCAGGCTCCTCTGTCTGTGGGATTCTCCAGGCAACAAAACTAGAATGGGTTTCCATGTCCTCCTCCAGGGGGTCTTCTCAACCCAGGGATTAAACCTCAGCCATTCATGTCTCCTGCATTGGTAGGCAGGTTCTTTACCAATAGTGCCAACTGGGAAGCTGCAGTCACCATCTGCAGTGATTTTGAATAAATGTATAAATGATCTCAATAAATTAAACCAATAAGGTCATTGACTACAGCCATGAAATTAAAAGACGCTTACTCCTTGGAAGAAAAGTTATGACCAACCTAGACAGTATATTCAAAAGTAGAGACATTACTTTGCTGACTAAGGTCTGTCTAGTCAAGGCTATGGTTTTTCCTGTGGTCAGTATGGATGTGAGAGTTGAACTGTGAAGAAGGCTGAGCACCAAAGAATTGATGCTTTTGAACTGTGGTGTTGTTTAAGACTCTTGAGAGTCCCTTGGACTGCAAGGAGATCCAACCAGTCCATTCTGAAGGAGATCAGCCCTGGGATTTCTTTGGAAGGAATGATGGTAAAGCTGAAACTCCAGTACTCTGGCCACCTCATGCGAAGAGTTGACTCATTGGAAAAGACTCTGATTCTGGGAGGGATTGGGGGCAGAAGAAGAAGAGGACGACCGAGGATGAGATGGCTGGATGGCATCACTGACTCGATGGATGTGAGTCTGAGTGAACTCCAGGAATTGGTGATGGACAGGGAGGCCTGGCATGCTGCGATTCATGGGGTCGCAAAGAGTTGGACATGACTGAGCGACTGAACTGAACTATTTTGTTGGTATTGATGTAATTCATATTATGAGATGTTGATCAAAAATCGTTTTTTTAACTTGATTTTTGATTCAAATGGGCAATATATAAATAAATACCAAATACAGTTGTACTGAATCTAAATTATGATAATCTCCAGGGACCTGGAGGGTCAGCCAGAATCTAACGGTTTATGTGGTCAACAATTATGTCAGGAGTCCCCAAGAACACCTCCAGATACAGTGATTTGCTAGGGAACTCACAGAAAATCAGTATGATTATGCTTATGTCTATAACTGATTATTGAAAAAAAGGACAAAAAGCTAGCAAAGTTCGGATACAAAGTTAACAGATGGGAAAAGCACATGGAAAAACATTCAGAGGAAGTCAGCTTCAAGCTTCTAAGAACCTTCTCATGGTGGAACTGTATCAGACACACAATTTCTCAAGCAATGAGTTATGAGCCCATGTGCAATACATTATCTACTGGGGAAGCTCATTACAGGCTCATCACCAGGGTTTTGATTTTAGGGGCCAGGCATGTAGTCATCCTCTGACCCAGGGATAGGTAGGTATGGAAAATGAATCATAATGCTTCTACGAAGAGTTTAGGCATGGTGAGATCCATGTATTAGTTCTGGGAATGGTAAGAAACCTAAGTCCCTAGAGCCAGCTAAGAGCCAACTCTACATGGAAGCCTTTCTGAGGACAGCAGTCTTGGGCATGCTGTTAACTTTCTGCATAGCAATGAAAAAGGAAACATTAAAAGTGAAGATACAAGTGCATATAACAACAAAGCCACAATGAAGATAAAAATTTTTGCCACAGGAGTAGTGATGTATGACATGTAATATCACATTTATAATAAACTTTTCCCCTTAAGCTTTTATTCCACTGCCAGGAGGTAACTTCCACATTGGGAAAATAGTTCTCAGGACAAATATTAGTGTTCTCAGTCTTGAGCATTTTAAAACCCCATAGCAAAAGTTTTTTCATGGATGTTGGTAGCTACATCTTTCTTTCCTTTTTGCCTCTGGAACTGACAGATGACATCACCCTTATGGTAGAAAGCAAAGAAGAACAAAAGAGCCTCTTGATGAAAGTGAAAGAGGAGAGTGACAAGTTTGGCTTAAAACTCAACATTCAGAAAACAAAGATCATGGCATCCGGTCCCATCACTTCATGGCAAAAATGGGGAAACAATGGAAAGTGTGACAGACTTTATTTTGTGGGGGCTCCAAAGTCACTGCAGATGGTGACTGCAACCATGAAATTAAAAGACGATTCCTCCTTGGAAGAAAATCTATGATAAACCTAGACAGCATATTAAAAAGCAGAGAGCTTTGCCAGCAAAGGTCCATCTAGTCAAAGCTATGGTGTTTCTAGTAGTCATGTATGGATGTGACACTTGAACTATAAATAAAGCTGAGTGCTGAAGAATTGATGCTTTTATACTGCAGTGTTGGGGAAGACTCTTGAGTCCCTTGGACTGCAAGGAGATCCAACCAGTCAATCCTAAAGGAAATCAGACCTGAATATTCATTGGAAAGACTGATGCGGAAGCTGAAACTCCAATACGTTGGCCACCTAATGCAAAGAACTGACTCACTAGAAAATATCCTGATCCTGGGAAAGACTGGAAGGCAGGAGGAGAAGGGGATGACAAAGGATGAGATGGTTGGATGGCATCACCGACTCAAACGACATGAGTTTGAGTAAGCTCCAGGAGTTGGTGATGGACAGGGAGGCCTGGTGTGCTGTGAGTCATGGGGTTGCAAAGAGTTGGACACGACTGAGTGACTGAACTGAACTGAACTGAACTGGAACTGACAGTTTCAACCTAGGAATCATCAATAGAAATTGCAAGTGGGTACCAATGCAGTGGTGCCTTTGATAAGCATTTCCTCAGACAAAGTCACAGCTGGAAGAATAGGGAAAAAGGAACATGGGGACAATAGAACAGCCAAGAATCGATTGGGGATTAACCTGAGCCAACTCACTGGCAACTCTAAAACCATGTGAAAGACCCTGAAGGAGGACTGGAGTTCCTGAGAAACTGGTGAAACTCATTTTTTCATAATCCTTTTTCCCTGGTTTGTGTATCATTTGACAAAATTATATTGAGCATGTGCTTCAGGGAAACATATGTTGACAATAAAATTGAATCAGACAGTAAAACTCCCTGCCTTCACAGAGTTTACATTCTGATAAATACAAATTTTAAATGTATTCTGAATTTGCTAGATAGATTTTTATATTTATATTCAAATCATATAAAATTCTCAAGGGAACAAAGCTAAGAATGATAACAATTCTTTCCCTAGGAAACTTTTGCCTACTTATGATTAAAGGGTTTTCAAATCACCTTCAAACAAAATAAAAATAGTACCCTGTTTTTATGTCACCATGTTAGCTTCACGGTAAAATATTTACTTACTCTATCAAAACAAGGCACTGGAGTTGGCAAGATTTGCTCTTAAATGGTCCATTCAGTCCTTCAATGGTTCACTAATTCCATTGAATTCAGTTACTGGATATTTATCAAGTACTTAATTAGAGGCAATGCATATTCAATTACATTTATTTAATCACCTACTCTAGACAGTGCCCAAAATCTGTAATTTCTGATATGAATTCTGTTCTTCGCTTAAAAAATTTGGGACAGTTTCTCACCTTCATAGCTCCTGGCTCTTCTCCCTTCCTTCAGGATTTCTCAATATGCAATGGCAGCTGCTCAGATATCACCTTGGTAGGTTCCTTCAGCATCCAGAGATATGACTCCTGACTCTGCTGTATAAATGAATGTAAAAGTACAGACTTCCGATAACTGTGGCATTCAGAATCATCACACCCAATGACACTCCCTATCATTGGCTACCAATGAATTTAATCAGCAATATCTCCATAATAATTTTAACTCATCCAAGAGTGATTTTGTATTGCTCATGATACATCTCTAATTCACCATCATGGCTTTCTAGATTGCTTCAGCCAATATCTGTTGCTGGGAAGGGAGGGTGAGACAAAGCAAGTGCAATTCACATGTGACAAGCTGAAATAGGTTGTCAACAGATTTTTACAAGTACACTGTCAAACATAATTGGAAGCAATGTGGCAGGGCTGTTGATTCTTGGGAACTGACATCTGCAAAGTGGCTAGTTGTCAATCTCAAGCCACATGCCTCTGCTAGAGAAGAAAGGACAAAACTTCTGTAAGGAAAGAAAGAAAAAACAAACAAACAAAACACCTTTGGGAAAGAAGGGGACTGGGAAGCCATACTTGTTTTCTGTTACTTACTAAAGTTATACAAAACAAAAATGCCACAAGGTCACATGCTTGTTATATCAATGATATAACACACATTGTGTTACTATCATTGCCATTTCTAGATGGGCAAAATGCAAATTAGGTAACTGACCTTGAAATGGCATACAGACACACACACACACACAATTTTTGGTGTATGATTTTGGATTATAGTTGGAAAAGCCCTAAAATACACTGAACATTCCTGAACAGGACAGAAGACCTGAGTGTTTTTACTGTTCTTTCTACTCATAATGGGATATTGGATAGGTAGATTCACCTCTTTACATCTCTATTTTTTCACCTGTAAAATTACAAAATTGGTTTCAATATATATTAGTATTTTCCCAACCATTTTTTCTAGTCCTAATGTTTATTTAATTAATACTCCCAAGCTAAATATATAGATAAATACAGATTTATAGGTAGACATAGATATCTAAATTATGGGCTATCACATAAGTCTTACTTGTCTTATCACATAAGTTTTACTTACTTACTGCGTGGCCACAGGAGGGGCAGCGGTGAGGAGATAGCCCTGGTCCAAGGTAAGGAGCAGCGGTTGCACATCGCTGGAGCAGCTGTGAAGAGATACCCCAAGTATGAGAAACCCAAGTAAGATGGTAGATGTTGCGAAAGGGCATCACAGGGCAGACACACTGAAACCATAGTCACAGAAAACTAGTCAATCTAATCACATGGACCACAACCTTGTCTAACTCAATGAAACTAAGCCATGCCCTGTGGGGCCACCCAAGACAGGAGGGTCATGGTGGAGAGGTCTGACAGTATGTGGTACACTGGAGAAGGGAATGGCAAACCACTTCAGTATTCTTTCCTTGAGAACCCCATGAACAGTATGAAAAGGCAAATGATAGGATACTGAAGGAGGAACTCCCCAGGTAGGAAGTGCCCAATATGTGACTTGAGATTAGTGGAGAAATAACTCCAGAAAGAATGAAGGGACGGAGCCAAAGCAAAAACAATGCCCACTTGTGGATGTGAGTGGTGATAGAAGCAAGGTCCGATGCTGTAAAGAGCAATATTGCATAGGAACCTGGAATGTCAGGTCCATGAATCAAGGCAAATTGGAAGTAGTCAAACAGGAGATGGCAAGAGTGAACGTCAACATTCTAGGAATCAGCAAACTAAAATGGACTGGAATGGGTGAATTTAACTCAGATGACCATTATATCTACTACTGTGGGCAGGAATCCCTTAGAAGAAATGGAGTAACTATCATGATCAACAGAAGAGTCCAAAATGCAGTACTTGGATGCAATCTCACAAACAACAGAATGATCTCTGTTCGTTTCCAAGGCAAACCCATTCAATATCACAGTAATCCAAGTCTATGCCCCAACCAGGAATGCTGAAGAAGCTGAAGTTGAATGGTTCTACAAGACCTACAAGAACTTTTAGAATTAACACCCCCAAAAGATGTCCTTTTCATTATAGGGGACTGGAATGCAAAAGTAAGAAGTCAAGAAACACCTGGAGTAACAGGCAAATTTGGCCTTGGAATGTGGAATGAAGCAGGGCAAAGGCTCATAGAGTTTTGCCAAGAAAATGCACTGGTCATAGCAAACACCCTCTTCCAACAACACAAGAGAAGACTCTACACATGGACATCACCAGATGGTCAACACCGAAATCAGATTGTTACACTCTTTGCAGCCAAAGATGGAGAAACTCTATACAGTCAGCAAAAACAAGACTGAGAGCTGACTGTGGCTCAGATCATGAATTCCTTATTTCCAAATTCAGACTTAAATTGAAGAAAGTAGGGAAAATCACTAGACCATTCAGGTATGACCTAAATCAAATCCCTTATGATTATACTTGTGTTTATAGTGCTTGGGAAATAAGACATAATTATGAACACTTGTGTGATTAGAAAGGAAAAGAAGTTAGTTACTGTTAATCTCTTAGTCATGTCCAACTCTTTGTAACCTAACTGACTAGCCCAGCAGGCTCCTCTGTCCATAGAGTTCTCCAGGCAAAAGGAAAAGAAAAGGAGAAGTAAACCAAAGAGTGGGAAGAATGTAACGAGAACCAAAAAGAAACACATGAAAGTTTTAAAATTCCTGGTGGCTCAGAGGTAAAGAATCTGCCTGCATTGCAGGAGACTCAGGTTTGATCCCTGGGTCGGGAAGATCCCCTGAAAAAGGGAACAGTTACCCCTCCAGAATTTGCCCAAGAACTCCATGGACAGAGGAGCCTGGTGGGCTACAGTCTATGGAATCACAAAGAGTCAGACACTACTGACCAGCCAAGCACTAAACACTATGAAATTACCTGACTGCCAGTAAGAACTTCATAAATATTTAATACATATTTGCTGATTTTAGATGATCTTGAGATTAATAGGAGGCATTAAGTGTTAGAACATAACAACAAGTTTGAAAGTTCATGAACATGGCTTGTGTTAAAAACAGACTCTAACCTGCTTTTATGGTGGATTCATTACTAGTGTTGAAAGAAAGTTGAGGCTCCTAAAAGTACAATTAGCAAATAATACCATCAAGACATATGACACTCTCTGTGGATGAATAATCACTGATGGAATGATAATGGGCAGGCTGAACCCACTTCTTTACTATTCAACAAACAGCAGTCAAAGTATAAGCGTGTAATGACATTTTTCAATGCATAATAATAATAATAGTAATAATTCAGGCATAGCTTGCTATATTTTGCTTAGCTTTATTGCACTTCACAGATGTTACATTTTTTACTGATTGAAAGTTTGTGTCAATCCTCACTGAGCACATTTCTCAGCACCTTTTTTCCAAGATTTGCTTACTTCATGTTTCCATGTCATCTTTTAATATTTCTCCCAATATTTCAAATTCTTTCACTATTGTTACATGTGTTACATGTGATAACCTATGATTGGTGGTCTTTGATATCACAACTGCAATTGTTTTGGAGCACCATATGCCACACCCATGTAAGACAGCAAACAATACATATTATCTATGTTCTGACTGCTCCACCAACCAGACATTTCCCCATCTTTTCTCTTCTCTTCATGGCTCACTATACCCTGAGACATGACAGTATTGATATTAGACCAATTAATAATTTGACATGACCTGTAAGTATTCAGCTGAAAGGAAGAGTCACATGTCTCTGACTTTCAATCAGAAGATAGAAGTGGTTAAATTTAGTGAAGAAGGCATTTTGGAAGGAAAGATAGGCCAAAAGCTAGGCCTCTTGCATGACACCATTAACCAATTTTTGAACACAAATGCAAAGTTCTTCAGTTTGGGAGGGTAACAGGCACGAAGGCCAGGGGTCTCCAAAGGGAGGAAATAGCCTGCAAGTGTCAGACATTATTATCTCTCTTGAATGGCAGGAGGAACAAACTAGTGATATCTTTTTCCTTCTCTATACAAATTTAAAAAGAGGTTTCTCTTAAAATACTGTGTTGCCATAATGACACCTGGTTTCACCTGCAGTTAACTATTCTCAAAGCTTGAGATAACCAATGCGTTTTTTCTTATGGAAATGTCTTAAGCTATGCTAATGTGCTATGCATTTACCCCAAACTCTCTCTTCAAGTCGGTTCTGCCTCATGGCTCAGAACCTACTTGACAAACCAGTATGTTATACTCAGACATTGTTGCCCTAATCTATGTAAATGAAACTATTGTATGGTATTCTGTCCTTCTACAAGATTTGAGTTAATCATTTTATGGCCCAGGATGAACCATTTGGTGCTAAGATTATCCCAAAATGCATCTTATGGGTGAGGGGCCTGGTGCCATTCTGAGTTTTAAGACATTCTTTTACGTTTCATTAGCAGACTGCTAGTGACTATATAACATCCCGCTGAAGACTAGCAGGGGGGTACTCTTTCTGCCCACTTCTGATGCTTATGTCGGAAGCTTTCTCTATCTCCTTTATACTTTAATAAAACTTTATTACACAAAACTCTGAGTGATCAAGCCTTGTCTCTGGCCCCGGATTGAATTCTTCTCCTCTGGAGGCCAAGAATCCCAGCCGTCGTTTTTTGTTCAACAATAACCTTTCAAGTTTAGTTCAATCACTCAGTCGTGTCCAACACTTTGTGACCCCACGAATTGCAGCACACCAGACCTACCTGTCCATCACAGTTCCTGGAGTTTACCTAAACCCATGCCCATTGAGTCAGTGATGCCATCCAACCCTCTCATCCTCTGTCATCCCCTTCTCTTCCTGCCTTCAATCTTTCCCAGCATCAGGATCTTTGCAAGTGAGTCAGCTCTTCACATCAGGTGGCCAAAGTATTGGAGTTTCAGCTTCAACATCAGTCCTTCTAAAGAACACTCAAGACTGATCTCCTTTAGGATGGACTCGTTGGATCTCCTTGTAGTCCAAGGGACTCTCAAAAGTCTTCTCCAACACCACAGTTTAAAAGCATCAATTCTTCAGCACTCAGCTTTCTTTATAGTCCAACTCTCACGTCCATACATGACTACTGGAGAAACCATAGCCTTGACTAGACGGACCTTTGTTGGCAAAGTAATGTCTAAAAAGGAAGTTCCTAAAGGAAATTAAAAGTGCTGCTGCTGTGAACATACAAATGATAAAAAAAAAGGAAGACAGCACTATTGCTGATAAGGAAAAAGTTTTAATGGTGTAGATAGAAGATCAAATCAGACACAATGTTTCCTTAAGCCAAAGATTAATACAGCCAAGTCTCTAACTCTCTTTAATTTCATGAAGGCTCAAGGAAGAAAAGCTTGAAACTGGCAGAGGTTTTTTCATGACATGTAGGAGAGAAGCCATCTTCATAACATGAAAGTGCAAGGTGAAGCAGCAAATGCCAGCCCAAGAGCTGCAGCAAGTAAATCAGAAGATCTGGCTAATACATGAAGGTGGCACCCGAAACAACAGATTTTAAGTGCAGACAAAAGTGTCTCATATTGGAAGAAGATGCCATCTATGACTTCATAGCTAGAGAGGAGAAGCCAATGCCTGGCTTCAATACTTCGAAGGACTGTCAGACTCCTGTTAGGGGCTAAGGCAGCTGGAGACAATTTGAAGCCAATTCTCATTCACTTTACTGAAATCTTAGGGCCCTTAAGAATTACATTAAGTGTCTTCACCTGTTTTCCATAAATGGGACAACAAGGCACGGAGATTGACTATCTGTCCACAATATAGATTATTAAATATTTTAAGCCCCACATTGAGACCTACTATTCAGAAAGAAAAAAAGAAAAGCTTCTTTTCTAAATGTAATTGCTCATAGATGTTCAAGCTGGATTTAGAAGAGGCAGAGGAACCAGAGATCAAATTGCCAACACCCTTTGAATCATCAAAAATGCGAGAGAGTTCCAGAAAAACATCTACTCCAGCTTTATTGACTACACCAACAGCTTTGAACATGTGAAGCACAACACATGGTGGAAAATTCTGAAAGAGATGGGCATACCAGACTACCTGACCTGCCTCATGAGAAATCTGTATGCAGGTCAAGAAGCAAGAGTTAGAGCTGGACATGGAACAACAAACTGGTTCCAAATTGGGAAAGGAGTACATAAAGGTTGTATATTGTCATCCTGCTTATTTAACTTATATGCAGAGTACATCATGAGAAATGCTGGGCTGGATGAAGCACAAACTGGAATCAAGATTACCAGGAGAAATATCAATAATCTTCAATATGCAGATGACACTACCCTTATGGCAGAAAGTGAAGAAAAGCTAAAGAGGCTCTTGATGAAAGTGAAAGAGGAGAGTGAAAAAGTAGGCTGAAAACTCAACATTCAGAAAACTAAGATCATGGCATCACTTCATGGCAAACTGATGGGGGAACAATGGAAACAGTGACAGACTTTATTTTGGGGGGAGCCCCAAAATCACTGCAGATGGTGACTGCAGCCATGAAATTAAAAGACGTTTGCTCCTTGGAAGAAAAGTTATGACCAACCTACACAGCATATTAAAAAGCAGAAACCTTACTTTGCCAATAAAATTCCGTCTAGTCAAAACTACTGTTTTTCTGGTAGTCATGTATGGATGTGTGAGTTGGACTATAAAGAAAGCTGAGCACTGAAAAATTGATGCTTTTGAATTGTGATGTTGTAAAAGACTCTTAAAAGTCCCTTGGATTGCAAGGAGATCCAACCAGTCCATTCTAAAGGAAATAGGTTCTGAATATTCATTGGAAAGGATGATGTTGAAGCTGAAACTCCAATAGTTTGGCCACCTGATGTGAAGAACTGACTCATTGCAAAAGACCCTGATGCTGGGAAATACTGAAGGCAGGAGGAGAAAGGGACTACAGAGGATGAGAGGGTTGGATGGCATCACCAACTCAATGGACATGAGTTTGAGTAAACTCCAGGAGTTGGTGATGGACAGGGAGGCCTGCCTTACTGCAGTCTATGGGGTCACAAAAAGTCAGACGCGACTAAGTGACTGAACTAAACTGATTATTTCAAAGATATATTTTGTGAGACTATCACTGCTATATACAGTGATTCCTCTAATGGAGCTGGGCAAAACAAACTGAAAACTTTCTGGAAATAGTCACCATTATAGATGTCATGAATTCATGATTCGTAGGAAGCCATCAAAATATCATTGTTAACAGAAGTTTGGAAGAAATTAATTCCAACCCTTATGGATGACCTTGTGGGATTCAAAATGTCAGTGGAGGATACTATTGCATTTGTGGTGGAAAGAGCAATAGAACTAGAATTAGAAATGGAGACTGAAGACGTGACTGAATTGCTGCCATCTAAGGATAAAGCTTTAACATATGTGAAGTTGCTTCTTATGGATGAGCAAAAAAAATTTTTTCAGATGTAATCTACTCCTGGTGAAGACGCTGTGAAAATTGCTGAGATAACAACAAACAATTTAGAATATTACATCAATTTAGTTGATAAAGCATTGGCAGGTTACGAGTAAATTAATTTCTATTTTTGGAAGAATATTCATGTGGGTAAAATTCTATCAAAGAGCATTGCATGTTATAGACAAATTATTTACAGAAGAGTCAACTGATACAACAAACATCTTAACTGCTTAGGTTCAGATTTTCTTCCCTAGTGGTTATTTTCTAGCCATACGTAATCTTAAATAATAATATGGTGAAGATTCTTCCAAAGTAAGTTTGACTGCCTAATTTGTCAATTGTCCCTGGTTTAAGAATCTAAGATGGCAAAGTTTGACATTTGCTTCAAATTATCTACACTCAACTTGCACATGCATACATGACAACTGGGAAGGAGAGTTGGGTCATAAAAAAGGTTGAGCAGAAAGAATTCATGGTTTCAAATTGTGGTGTTGCCTCTTGACAGTTCCTTGGACAGCAAGGAGATTAAACCAGTCAGTCATATAGGAAATCAACTCTGAATATTTATTGGAAGGACTGATGCTATAGCTGAAGCTCCAGGATTTTGGCCACCTGATGTGAACAGCCAACTCATCAGAAAAGACCCCAATGCTGGGAAAGATTAAAGGCAGGAGGAGAAGGGGATGACAGAGGATGGGATGGTTGGATGGTATCACTGACTCAATGGATTAAAATTTGAACAAACTCCGGGAGATAGTGAAGGATAGAGGAGCCTGGCCTGCAGTCCCTTGTGTCACAAAGCATTAGACATGACTTAGCAACTGAATGACAATAACATCTATACTCAATGCCATTAGTCCTGGTCCTACACTAACCATATCTTGATTAGATGTGACAACTTAACCTCAGATATCAGGTGACTTTCTGCCCCCTCTTGAATGGGTAGGAATGAAAGAGGAAAGAGGAGTGAAGAGATGGGGAAAATAAACAAGAAGTGTAGGTTTAAAAGTGGAATATGAGCCTGTCTCCTTTTATGGATTTATGACCAAATTAGTGATGAGATTAGAGATGAGTAAGGTTTACATAAGGAATTTTCAACTCAACACTCCATTGCTTAGTACTCATTTTAATTTAATTTTATCTGTTCATATATTTCAAAACACACACAAAACTAGTCTCTTGGTTATTGCTCTTTATTGTATCTGTTAATTTGTGCAATGTCTGTTTTTTCTTTCCTTTTCTTTTTTTTTTAAATGTCTGTTAGATTTCTGAGTTTCCCAGTGTATAAAAGGGCACCTGATAACATTCTTTCTGGTGTGTGAATCAGTAGAAAGTACAGGCTCACATACTCTACCCAGCTTTCTAATCACTTTATGAAAGGTCTATTTGTCCTAAATGCCCTCTTTTAGAGGCACAGAGTTATTGATTTCTAACTTGAATGCATCCTTCAGGCCTAAACAGTAACACAGGAAACATGTTATCCTTTCCTTAAAGAAAGAAACATATAAGCACTGGCATTTGAGGGAAACCACCTGAGAAAAATACATATCAACAGACCTAAAGAGGAGAGAGAGAGTATAATCATGACCATTGTACCTTCATTTCAATAGTGAAAACTGTTTACATTGCAGAAGCATCTTAGAAATTCTTCAATTGAAAGATGGTTAAATAAATTGTGACTATTCATAATATGAGACTTTATTCATTCAGAGCCAAGTTCTTCATTAGGCTCAGTAGGCATGATGCCCAGAGACCTCACAAATGCTTTAATTTTAATTTCTTTGAAAATAAGAGCAAATTAATATAATAATAATTATATAATAACTATTCTATCCTGGATTATATTCATTTATATACCAATATAGTCAAAAAGATCACTTAAAGCATTACTTTTTATTATAGAAGGGGCCCATTAGGACAAATTTTGGTAGAGCCCATGAATATCACACGTAAGCATGGCTTTCAGCTGTTAAAAGCAATGATGTATATTTATATATGCTGCAATGCTAATATTTCCAAGGTAATTTAATAAGCTCAACCAGCAATATTTTGAACAAAAAGAATATTATTTTACAAAATTATTAAAGACAGCATAATTTTATAAGTAAACTATATAAATACAAAAGCCATCTGAAAGAAAGCATACTGAGCTTAAAAATAAGAGATAGGTAACAGGCGAGTGGTTTGAGTATGTGTATGAAAGGACCCTTTAATTTTGTCCTTATATTCTTAAATATTTGTTCAATTATCTCACATCAGGTCGTGGTTTGGAGTGCTAATAAAAATTCTCTAAAATATACTATTCTGCTTACGTTTTTGCATAGCAAATTGAATTAAAACTTAGCACTTAAAGTGACATTTCTTCTGGTGCTCTCAAATTCTGAAGTTCAACAACTTGGACAGAGTACAGCAGAGATGTCTTGTCTCTGCTCTGTCATGCCTGGGGCCTCAGCTTGAGCAGATTAAAGACTGAATATAGCATAATGGCTGGGGACTAGAATTATCCAACGAGTTTGGTGTTGGGCTGGAAGAATTGAGGACTAGGTCTGCCGACAGCAGTGCCTGCATGTGGTCTCACTCTGTCACTTGGCTTTCTCACTCAAGGCAAACTCAGGGCAGCTGCACTGTCTAAATAACAGCTGGAGCTTCAAGCAGTAATGTTCCAACAGCTAAGGCAAAAGCTCAGTCGCCTTTACAATCATACTTTGGAAAAAGTAATGTCACTTTTGCCATACTCAAGGCAATCATCTGCCTCCATTCCCAAATCTGGGTGCTTACACTAAAAAGAATATGATAGTACTGTCATGGGATCTTTTGTAGATACAACTAGCCATGATCGACCCTCTGATCAAGAAAATGTAAATCCCCCTAAAATACAAAAATATTCACGCCCTCTGCTAAGATTCCTGAATTGTGCTCCATTATTGGAGTTTCAGCTTTAGCATCATTCCTTCCAAAGAAATCCCAGGGCTGATCTCCTTCAGAATGGACTGGTTGGATCTCCTTTCAGTCCAAGGGACTCTGAAGAGTCTTCTCCAACGCCACAGTTCAAAAGCATCAATTCTTCAGCACTCAGCCTTCTTCACAGTCCAACTCTCACATCCATACACGACCACAGGAAAAACCATAGCCTTGACTAGACGGACCTTAGTCGGCAAAGTAATGTCTTTGGTTTTGAATATGCTATCTAGGTTGCTCATAACTTTTCTTCCAAAGAGTAAGCGTCTTTTAATTTAATAACTGCAATCACCATCTGCAATGATTTTGGAGCACCAAAAAAAAAGTCTGACACTGTTTCCAATGTTTCCCCATCTTTTTGCCATGAAGTGATGGGGCCAGATGCCATGATCTTCGTTTTCTGATTGTTGAGCTTTAAGCCAACTTTTTCACTCTCCTCTTTCACTTTCATCAAGAGGCTTTTTAGCTCCTCTTCACTTTCTGCCATAAGGGTGGTGTCATCTGCATATCTGAGGTTATTGATATTTCTCCCGGCAATCTTGATGCCAGCTTGTGTTTCTTCCAGTCCAGCGTTACGCATGATGTACTCTGCATATAAGTTAGATAAGCAGGGTGACAATATACAGCCTTGACGTACTCCTTTTCCTGTTTGGAACCAGTCTGTTGTTCTATGTCCAGTTCTAACCGCTGCTTCCTGACCTGCATACAGATTTCTCAAGAGGCAGGTCAGGTGGTCTGGTATTCCCATCTCTTTCAGAATTCTCCACAGTTTATTGTGATCCACACAGTCAAAGGCTTTGGCATAGTCAATAAAGCAGAAAGAGATGTTTTTCTGGAACTTTCTTGCTTTCTCCATGATCCAATGGATGTTGGCATTTTGATCTCTGGTTCCTCTGCCTTTTCTAAAACCAGCTTGAACATCTGGAAGTTCACGGTTCATGTATTGCTGATGCCTGGCTTGGAGAATTTTGAGCATTATTTTCCTAGCATGTGAGATGAGTGTGATTGTGCAGTAATTTGAGCATTCTTTGGCATTGCCTTTCTTTGGGGTTGGAATGAAAACACCTTTTCCAGTCCTGTGGCCACTGCTGAGTTTTCCAAATTTGCTGGCATATTGAGGGCAACACTTTCACAACATCATCTTTCAGGATTTGAAACAGCTCAACTGGAATTCCATCACCTCCACTATCTTTGTTTGTAGTGATGCTTTCCAAGGCCCACTTGACTTTACATTTCAGGCTCATGTGAAGAATTGACTCATTGGAAAAGACTCTGATGCTGGGAGGGATTGGGGGCAGGAGGAGAAGGGGATGACAGAGGATGAGATGGCTGGATGGCATCACTGACTCGATGGACATGAGTCTGAATGAACTCCAGGAGTTGGTGATGGACAGGGAGGCCTGGTGTGTTGTGATTCATGGAGTCGCAAAGAGTCGGACACAACTGAGTGACTGAACTGAACTGACGACATCAGCTATAAGTCTAGGATCCCAGCATGAAAATCAGGTCCATATCCAGGTGACACTCCTTCTGAGTGACAGATCTAATACAGTTTCCGTTGCTCAGTCCCTCAGTCATATCTGAACCTTTGTGACCCCATGGACTGCAGCACGCGTCTTCCCTGACCTTCACATCTTGCACAGTTGCTCAAACTCATGTACATTGAATCATTGATGCCATCCAACCATCTCGTCCTCTGTCATCCCCTTCTCCTCCTGCATTCTATCATGCCCACCATCACGGTCTTTTCTAATGAGTTGGCTCTTTGCATTGGGTGGCCAAAGTATTGGGATTTCAGCTTCAGCATCGGTCCTTCTAATGAATATTTATTATTGATTTCTTTTAGGATTGACTGGTTGGATCTCCTTGAAATCCAAGGGACTCTCAGGAGTCTTCTCCAATGCCACAGTTAAAAAAAACATCAATTCTTTGGCACTCAGCTTTTTTTATAGTCCAACTCACATCCATACATGAGTACTGGAAAAACCATAACTTTGACTAAATGGACTTTTGTTGCCAATTAATGTCTCTGATTTTAATATGCTGTCTTGGGTTGCCATAGCTTTTCTTCCAAGGAGCAAGCATCTTTTAATTTCATGGCTGCAGTCACCATCTGCAGTGAGTTTGGAGCCCAAGAAAATAAAGTCTGTCACTGTTTCCATAGTTTCCCCATCCATTTGCCATGAAGTGATGGGATCATATTCCATGACCTTGGTTTTTTAAATGTGTTTTAATCCAGCTTTTCACTCTCCTCTTTCACTTTCATCAAGAGGCTCTTTAGTTTCTCTTCACTTTCTGCCATAAGGGTGATGTCATCTCTGTATCTGACGTTATTGATATTTCTCCTGGCAAACTTATTTCCAGCTTGTGCTTCATCCAGCCCATCATTTGGCATGATGTACTCTGATTTTAATAGGCAATTTTGGCCTTGGAATATGGAATAAAGCAGGGCAAAGACTAATAGAGTTTTTCCAAGAGAACGCACTGGTCATAACAAACACCCTTTCCAACAACACAAGAGAAGACTCCACACATGGAAATCACCAGGTCATCAACACCAAAATCAGATGGATTTTATTCTTTGCAGCCAAAGATGGAGAAGCTCTACACAGTCAACAAAAACAAGACCGGGAGCTGACTATGGCTTACATCATGAGCTCCTTTTTGCCAAATTCAGACTGAAATTGAAGAAAGTAGGGAAAACCACTAGACCATTCAGGGATGACCTAAATCAAATCCATTATGATTACAGTGGAAGTAAGAAATAGATTTAAGGGCCTAGATCTGATAGACAGAGTACCTGATGAACTATGGACAGAGGTTCGTGACATTGTACAGCAGACAAGGATCAAGACCATCCCCATGGAAAATAAAATGCAAATAAAGCGAAATGGTTGTCGGAGGAGGCCTTACAAATACCTGTGTAAAGAAGAGAACTGAAAAGCTAAGGAGAAAAGGAAATATATAGCCATCTGAATGCAGAGTTCCAAAGAATAGCGAGAAGAGATAAGAAAGCCTTCCTCAGCAATCAACGCAAAGAAATAGAGGAAAACAACAGATTGGGAAAGACTAGAGATCTCTTCAAGAAAATTAGAGATACCAAGGGAATATTTCATGCAAAGATGGGCTCGATAAAGGACAGAAATGGCATGGACATAACAGAAGCAGAAGATATTAAGAAGAGGTGGTAAGAATACACAGAACTGTACAAAAACTGTACAAAAAAGATCTTCACGACCCAGATAATCATGATGGTGTGATCACTCATCTAGAGCCAGGTATCCTGGAATGTGAAGTCAAGTTGGCCTTAGAAAGTTTCACTACGAACAAAGCTAGTGGAGGTGATGAATTCCAGTTGAGCTATTTCAAATCCTGAAAGATGATGCTGTGAAAGTGTTGCCCTCAATATGCCAGCACATTTGGAAAACTCAGCAGTGGCCACAGGACTGGAAAAGGTCAGTTTTCATTCCAACCCCAAAGAAAGGCAATGTCAAAGAATGCTCTAACTACTGAACAATTGCACTCATCTCACACACTAGTAAAGTAATGCTCAAAATTCTCCAAGCCAGGCTTCAGCAATACATGAACTGTAAACCTCCAGATGTTCAAGCTGGTTTTAGAAAACACAGAGGAACCAGAGATCAAATTGCCGACATCCGCTGGATCATGGAAAAAGCAAGAGAGTTCCAGAAAAACATCTCTTTCTGCTTTATTGACTATGCCAAAGCCTTTGACTGTGTGGATCACAATAAACTGTGGAAAATTTTGAAAGAGATGGAATACAAGAACACCTGACCTGCCTCTTAAGAAACCTATATGCAGGTCAGGAAGAAACAGTTAGAACTGGACATAGAACAACAGACTGGTTCCAAATAGGAAAAGGGGTACATAGAGGCTGTATATTGTCACCTTGCTTATCATGAGAAATGCTTGGCTGGAAAAAACACAAGCTGGAATCAAGATTGCTGGGAGAAATATCAATAACCTCAGATATGCAGATGACACCACCCTTATGGCAAAAGTGAAGAGGAACTAAAAAGCCTCTTGATGAAAGTGAAAGAGGAGAGTGAAAAAGTTGGCTTAAAGGTCAACATTCAGAAAATGAAGATCATGGCATCTGGTCCCATCACTTCATTGGGAATAGATGGGGAAAAAGTGGAAACAGTGTCTGATTGTATTTTGGGGGGCTCCAAAGTCACTGCAGATGGTGACTGCAACCATGATATTAAAAGACACTTACTCTTTGGAAGGAAAGTTATGAGCAACCTAGATAGCATATTCAAAAGCAGAGACATTACTTTGCCATGAAAGGTCTGTCTAGTCAAGGCTATGGTTTTTCCACTGGTCATGAATGGATGTGAAAGTTGGACTGTGAAGAAAGTTGAGGGCTGAAGAATTGATGCTTTTGAACTGTGGTGTTGGAGAAGACTTTTAAGAGTCCCTTGGACTGCAAGGAGATCCAACCAGTCCATTCTAAAGATCAGTCCTGGGTGTTCTTTGGAAGGACTGATGCTAAAGCTGAAACTCCAATACTTTTGCCATCTCTTGAGAAGAGTTGACTCATTTGAAAAGACTCTGATGCTGGGAGGGATTGTGGGCAGGAAGAGAAGGGGATGACAGAGGATGAGATGGCTGGATAGCATCACTGACTCGATGGACATGAGTTTCAGTGAACTCTGGGAGTTGATGTTGGACAGGGAGGCTTGGTGTGCTACAGTTCATGGGGTCACAAAGAGTCGGACATGACTGAGTGACTGAACTGAACTGAACTCTCATTCTAAGCTAAATAAGCAGTGTGAGATACATAGCCTTGACATACCCTGTCTTAATTTGGAACCAGTCCATTGTTTTTTTTTCTGGTTCTAACTGCTGCTTCTTGACCTACATTCAAGTTTCACAGGAGGCAGGTAAAGTGGTCTGGATTTCCCATCTCTTCAAGAATTTTCCACAGTTTATTGTGATCCACACAATCAAAGGCTTTAGAGTAGTTCAGAAAGCAGAAGTAGATAGTTTTCTAGAATTATCTTGCTTTTTCTGTAATCCAACGGATGTTAGCAATTTGACCTCTTGTTCTTTTGCCTTTTCTAAGTCTAGCTTGAACATCTGTAAGTTCTAGGTTCATGTACCGTTGAACCCTCACTTGGAGGATTTTGAGCATTCCTTTGCCAGCATGTGAAATGAGTGCAACTGTGCAATAGTTTGAGCATTCTTTGGCATTGCCTTTCTTTGGGATTGGAATGAAAACTGACCTTTTCCAGTCCTTTGGCCACTGCTGAGTTTTCCAAATGTGCTGGCATATTGAGGGCAGCACTTTCACAGCAACATCTTTTATGATTTGAATTAGCTCAACTGGAATTCCATCACATTCACTAACTTTGTTTGTAGTGATGCTTCCTAAGGCGGACTTGACTTCACATTTCAGGATGTCTGGCTCTAGGTTATCTAGTTCATAAAGATCTTTTTTTGTATAGTTCTTCTGTGTATTCTTGCCACCTCTTCTTAATATCTTCAGCTTCTGTTAGATCCATACCCTTTCTATTCGTTACTGTGCCCATCTTTGCATGAAATATTCTTTGTATCTCTAATTTTCTTGAAAAGATATCTAGTCTTTCTCATTCTGTTGTTTTCCTCTATTTCTTTACAATGACCACTGAGGAAGGCTTTTTTGTCTCTCCTTGTTAGTCTTTGGAACTTTGCATTCGTGATGGGTATATCTTTCCTTTTCTCCTTTGCCTTTCACTTCTCTCTCTCTCTCTTTTTTTTTCCCTCGGCTATTTTTAAGCCCTCTTCAGACAGCCATTTTGCCTTTTTGCATTCTTTTTCTTGGTGATGGTTTCTACTACTTAAAAAAAAAAAATACATATGCTAAACAGCAAAGGAAAGTCAAGAAAATGAAATGGCAATCCATCTAATGGGAGTAAATACACACTAACCATATACCAGATGAGGGGTTTATCTCCAAAAGTTATAAAAATTTCTAAATTTCATTCATAAAATGCAAATAAATAATTTAAAATGGTAAAAGAACTTAAACAGCATCTCTCCAAAGAAAACATGCAAATAGCTAATAATATATAAAATGTTCCTAATAATCATTAATCATCAGGGAAAGGCAAGTTAAAAACACAATAAAATACCACTTTATGTTAGCCTGTTAGCTTGTCCATTCTCAAAAAAGAAGAAAAAAAGATATAGCAAGTGTTGGTGAAAAGAAAGTGGAAACCATATGCACAGTTGGTGGGAATGTAACATGGTGCCATCACTACGGATAACTATATAAAAGCTGCCTTAAATTTTAAATACAAAACTATCATTTGTTGTTCAGTTGCTCAGGCATGTCTGACTCTGTGACCTCACAGACTTCAGCACACCAGGCTTCTCTA
The DNA here is from genome assembly GCA_006410935.1 of Redunca redunca. Taxonomy (NCBI): domain Eukaryota; kingdom Metazoa; phylum Chordata; class Mammalia; order Artiodactyla; family Bovidae; genus Redunca; species Redunca redunca. Next base: position 1,199,570 of record SJYQ01000648.1, on the reverse strand, counting down.
TCCTTCCTTATCTTCCAGAGTTTGCTCAGACTCATGTCCATTGAGTCGATGATGCCATCTGACATCAAATTCTGTTGGCCCTTTCTCCTCCTTCCTTCAACCTTTCCCAACCCCAAGGCCTTTTCCAGTGAGTTGGCTCTTCGCATCATGTAACCAAATTATTGGAACTTCAGCTTCAGCATCAGTCCTTCCAATGAAGATTCAGGACTGATTTCCTTTAGGATGGACTGGTTGGAACTTGCAGTCCAAGGGACTCTCAAGAGTCTTCTCGAGCACCACAATTTGAAAGCATCAATTTTTTGGTGTTCAGTCTTCTTTATGGTCCAGCCCTCATATCTGTACATGACTACTGGAAAAAACAAAGCTTTGACTAGATACCTTTGTTGCCAAAGTGATATCTCTGCTTTTTAACAGGCTGTCTAGGTTTGTAATCACTTTCCTTCCAAGGAACAAGCGTCCTTTAATTTTATGTCTACAATCAGTGTCAGTAGTGATTTTGAAGCCCAATACATTAAAGACTCTCACTGTTTCCATTTTTTTCTCCATCTATTTGCCATGATGCAATGGGACTGGATGCCATGATCTTCACTTTTTGAATGTTGTTTCCTTAAATATTAGAGCTGAATTCAAAAGACTCCAATCATAAAATTGAAAATCAGATTATCATACATTCCAAATAAATAATTTTTCTTATACCACTCTTCAAATATCTAAAGTTTCATGCTAAACTATACATGTTTAAAACTGAAACATAAATCTCCCAAATACTTTATCTAAATTAATGTTCACTTATTTCTAAGTTCCATTTCTTTTTCAATCTCTTGAAAGATTAAATGAATGCTTTCACGTATGTCAGTGTTTTCTCAGTATCTCACTTGATTATTAGAAATTTAGAAGTTAAAGCAATCATAATATGGATTTATTCTTTATTTTCCTTCCCATTTCTAGATTTGTCCTCCTTAAATGTTAATCAGTGAAGCAAAGTGGTTGTGGAGAGGAGGAAAACTGTGTACTTCTTTTCCTGACTCAATTTCTCTCTTTTGTTTTCAGTTGTTTCAATATAGCAGCTTTTTGATCTTGTAGAACTTACATTTTTCTCTTGTGGAAACTGGGCTAAAAAGACCTAGCATTTCAATTTTGAATGAATGATTAATGTGAATTGAATTTTGACCTCTCCCTGCCCCCTCAAAAAAAAAAAAAAAAAAAGCTGATTACTTCTCCCTCAGTATTTTATTATGTGACAGCATTTAGGGATAGGATATTAAAGAGATGATTAAGGTTAAATGAAGCCACTAGGGTTGGTCCTAATCCAATATAGAAAGTGTAAAAAGTGAAAGTGGCTCAGTCCTGTCTGATTCTTTATGACCCCATGTACTATACAATCCATAGAATTCTCCAGGCCAGAATACTGGAGTAGGTAGCTCTTTCTTTCTCCAGGGGACCTTCCCAACCCAGAGATCAAGCCCAGGTATCCCAAATTGCAGGCAGATTCTTTACCATCTGAGCCATCAGGGAAGCTCAAAAATACTGGAGTGGGTAGAGGTTCCCTTCTCCAGGGGATCTTCCCAACCCATGTCTCCCACATTGCAGGCAGATTCTTTACCATTTGAACCACTAGGGAAGTCCAATATGGCTGATGCCTTTATAAGAAGTGGAGGGCAGGGCACAGACGTACACACAGAAGAGACCAAAACACAGGAGAGACAGCCATCAACAAGCCAAGAACAGAGGCCTCAGAAAGAACCAATCCTGCTCACACTTTGACATCAGACACTAGGACTGTGTAACAGCACATTTATGTTGTTTAAGCCTTCTAGTCTGTAGTATTTTATCAGGCAGCTGTAGTAAGTGAATACAGCAAGGATGCATGCCTGCTAAGTCACCTCTGACTCTTTACAACCTTATGGACTGTGGCCAGCCAGGCTCCTCTCTCCACGGGATTCCCCAGGCACGAATACTTGAATGGATTGCCATTTCCTTCTCCAGGGGATCTTCCTGACCCAGGGATTGAACCCAGGTCTCTTATGTCTCCTACATTAGGAGGTGGATTTTTTAACCACTAGTGCCACCTGGGAAACCAACAAAGATGACTTATCCTAAATTTAGGCTTAGATAACAGCACATCCAATAATATCAAAGGTAAGTTTTCTTCCATTTTTTCTCTTCCTGGAACCTCGTCCTTGAAATCTCATGAACTGAAAAGCCGTAAGCAGTTTTTTCAGATTTGCAAAGCTGTAGGCATTTTTTTTTTTTTTTTCAGATTTTCTGCCTCTTTTTAAAACCACGATAACTATTTTCAATTTTTTCTTATAAAGTTTCTTAAATTAAAATCTATCAATTTCAGGTCCCACTAGGATCTTTTCAGCCTAACAACATTAGTGGTTGCCTGTGTGAGATTGCCAATGAAATTGATACATGCTTCCTACTCTAATAGTTGTATTTACCTCTTGGTGAGTGTGCATTTATCTTCCAAATGTTAATGGGTCTTATGCATCTCCCTTTCCAGGGAGACTATAATCTCACACACTGTATACAGATGCTCAAGGAAAGAAAACCACCTTTCATGCTGGTCACTGCACTTGATTTTCTCATTTCTAGTGTATCTGAACAGGCATTTCCAGAAGCCAGGTGGCTTGTGCTGTCCCACAACAGAAGTGATTACTTTCCACTGTCTCACTTGAGTAATGTGCTAATAGAAAACCAAGTTATGGATCTCTAGATCCAGGACAATAATAAAATCATAATGATACTGTTAGCAATCTGGCCCCAGTGCTGGTTCCTTCTCCCAGAGAAACACTGTCACGGAAATAGAAAAACTCATCAATCACAAAAATCACACAAGAGCCAAGCCAACTAGCTTAAATTCACACACAACTTTGCAGATGAGGCTGAACTTCACTGCTGGGCAGTGGTTTTTCTTAGAAAAATCCAATTAGTGCACTAATTGATATGACTGCCCCTTTCTGAGCAGATTCCGGGAAGTATCAGCTTATGTGATTTTACAAGGTCACACAGATAATAGGAGATAGGACCAACATCAGAGCAGAATTCAATGCTGCCTCTCTGACAATTGAATCTTATGGTTTAGGAGCTCAATGTGTGGCTCAATCTAAGGTTTTTCCATCTCAGATATTGTAAACAAGCAGGAAAAACAAATAAGTGCCTATAGAGAGAGCAGTGAAATAAGCCAGTTAGCCAGCTAGAGTTAACTTGTAAGCCCTTGATTCTTAAACAGCATCTCACCCTTTATAACTATGTAATTGATACCCATAGAAAATCATGATTCTGCAGCTTGAAGAATAAGAGAAAGGCAGAAGTCCAAGTTAATAACTTCTATGGAGTATATAGCCTTATAAAGTGCAAACTCTATCACTAATAGTGTTGTTGCTATATTTTTAAAAATAGTTATAAATAATCCCTTGGACTAGTAGTTTAGAATTCCATAGACAGCGGGCTCACAACTGAATTACTTCAAAAATGAATACGTCAAGTGGAACCTCTTTAACATGACTACCAGTAAAAACTGAGTGACTGAGAGACTAGGCACACACCAATAAAAACAAATCATGAGGACAGTGTTTGGCTTTCTCAAAATATGGCCAGTTTTCGAAAAAAGAAAAATCGCTGATACATCTGCCGCTGTTCAGTTGCTAAGTCGTGTCCAACTCTTTGTGACCCATGGACTGTAGCGCGCTAGGCTTCCCTGTCCTTGACTCTCTCCCAGAGTTTGCTCAAACTCATGTCCATTGAAATGATGATGCCATTCAACCATCTCATCCTCTGCAGTAATTTTTGAAAGCAATTTATAGTTCATGCATATGTACGCAGATGCTTCAATCATGTCCAACTCTTTGTGATTGTATGGACTGTAGCCCGCCAGCTTCTCTGTCTGTGGGGTTCTCCAGGCAAGAATACGGAAGTGAGTTGCTCTGTCTTTTCTGACCCAGTAATTAAACTTGTTTCTCCTGCGGCTCCTGAATTGTAGGCAGCTTCTTTACTGCTAAACCACTGGTGAGTTCTCTATAGCTCATGCAGTTACCTCACATATGAGAATTTTATACAGTGTATATTTGTTGAATGCTTATTCCATGCCAGACCATGTTCTATCTGCTGAAGAAACAGCTATGAACAGAAATCCTTTGTTCTCATGGTCCAGTAAAAAAAAAAAAAAAATTTATACAATACTTTCAAATATCTTTTGATATTGATTTCTAACATAATTCTATAATAATAAGAGAATAGACTCTGTATGATATCAATAATTTTAGACCATCAAGTGTTTGCACCTTGCCTTATTCCCCTGGATACTTGCCAGTGTCTCCTAGTTTATAGTCTATGGGAATTTGAATAGAATTTGTATCTTGCTGTTGCATAAAACTGTATAAATCTTAATTATCTTTAATTGGTTCATAGTGTTTTCAGGTCTACTATATCCTTCTATTTTTCTGACTATTCATTCTATAAATTGTTGAGAGCTTGTATTAAAATTCCAACTAAAATCTTAATTTATCTTCTTAAGAAATATTGTAATATATAGTGGAACTATATACAACTTGGTTCTGTATTTTCCAAGTCTCCTGTAAGTATGCTATCATACTTTCACAATTTAAAAAATTAAAAAAAAATAAGAAAGAAAGAAAAAGTGTAAAATATTGTAGTTAAGATGAGTCAGAGTAGGGGACAGCTACAGGACAGCTACTGGGACAAGCATGCTATTGGTGAAGGGACCTTATTCTTGTGACTTTAATTAGATTAGTCAGGGAAAACCTCACCACAAAAATGATGTTCAAGCAGAAACCTTGAAAGTACGAAATCAAGCTACATTGATATCTGAGCTAAGAGTGTTCCAGATAATGTACAGACCATGTACTAAAGCTCTGAAGTGATGTGCTTGGTGTGCTCAAGAAATTGAAAAGAAGTCGGTGTGGTTGAAGGGTAGAGGAAAGAAGAGAATAAGAGGCAATGGATTCGACTTGAGCAGGGGATGTTATGAGATTGTTTAAGTCCTTGTAAGCTGATTATTAGGCCTCTGAATGCCACTCTGGACAGAAAAGTAACATGATTTACTTGTTAAAGGGTTACTCTGCTTCTGTGTTAAGAATCAACTATATGGAACAAAATTGGCAGGAAGGAGACAGTTAAAGCACCACTATCATCTAGGCAAGGGCTGCTGATGGCTTGAACAAGGACAACAGTGATGTTGGCAAGAAGTGGTTGGATTTTGGATACATTCTGAAGACAGAACCAACAAGTTTTCCTGACATATTGAATGTAAGGTATAAGAGTAAGAGAAGAAATAAGAATGATGTCAAGTTCATGATCAACTAGAAGAAAGAAATTTCCATTTATTGAGAGAAGAAAGATGGGGGAGGTAAATTCACTGAGGGAGGTTAGTAATAAGGAAAGGCATGTTCTCACAAAGTATTTTGAAGGAATGGGTCTAGATTTATGAACAGTTTGGGTGAAAATAAGAGAAGATGAACCTAAGAAAAGTTGACTTGGCATATATTGAAGTTCTGACAGAAGCTTCTTGGAATGAAATGTGCTTACACTAAGGTATACAGGATTGGTAGGATTTATGGATGTGAAGAGGACCCCAGGGTGAAGGATCTACAGAGAAGCCTAATGGGTCTTTGTCCAGAATCAGGATGAACCATGGTGCATCAAACACAGTTTGCCATAGCACTGGCTTTGAAAAGGTGAGTTTATTCCAATGCAATTAATGTATTAGGGAACATTTTGAGCATGAGTGAATTTTGCATTTGCTTTCTGTTCAGTTCAGTCACTCAGTCGTGTCCAACTCTTTGCCACCCAATGAATCGCAGCATGCCAGGCCTCCCTGTCCATCACCAACTCCCAGAGTTCACTCAAACTCATGTCCATTGAGTTGGTGATGCCATCCAGCCATCTCATCCTCTGTCTTCCCCTTCTCCTCCTGCCCCCAATCCCTCCCAGCATCAGAGTCTTTTCCAATGAGTCAACTCTTCGCACAAGGTGGCCAAAGTATTGGAGTTTCAGCTTTAGCATCAGTCCTTCCAAAGAACACTCAGGACTGATCTCTTTTAGAATGGACTAGTTGGACCTCCTTGCAGTCCAAGGGACTCTAAGAGTCTTTTCCAAAACTGCAGTTTGAAAGCATCAATTCTTCGGTGCTCAGCTTTCTTCACAGTCCAGCTCTCACATCCATACATGACCCCTGGAAAAACAAAAGCCTTGACTAGATGGACCTTTGTTGCCAAAGTAATGTCTCTGCTTTTTAATAAGCTATCTAGATTGGTCATAACTTTTCTTCCAAGGAGTGTCTTTTAATTTCATGGCTGCAATCACCGTCTGCAGTGATTTTGGAGCCAAAAAAAATGAAGTCAGCCACCGTTTCCACTGTTTCCCCATCTATTTCCCATGAAGTGATGGGACCGGATGCCATGATCTTCGTTTTCTGAATGTTGACCTTTAAGCCAACTTTTTCACTCTCCTCTTTTACTTTCATCAAGAGACTTTTTAGTTCCTCTTCACTTTCTGCCATAAGGGTGGTGTCATCTGCATATCTGAGGTGATTGATATTTCTCCCAGCAATCTTGATTCCAGCTTGTGCTTCCTCCAGCCCAGCGTTTCTCATGATGTAAACTGCATACAAGTTAAATAAGCAGGCTGACAATATACAGCCTTGATGTACTCCTTTTCCTATTTGGAACCAGTCTGTTGTTCCATGGCCAGTTCTAACTGTTGCTTCGTGACCTGCATATAGGTTTCTCAAGAGGCAGGTCAGGTGGTCTGTTATTCCCATCTCTCTCAGAATTTTCCACAGTTTATTGTGATCCACACAGTCAAAGGCTTTGGCATAGTCAATAAAGCATTTACTAAGGTGTGATTTTTCTGTGAGAAACACAGAATGTAGAATGTACACCTGAATGCAGGAAAAGCACACCAAGCTGTGTAGGAATCCACAACATGCAGACAACATCTCAAGCATCCACCAGCCCCCCAGTCCAATCTGAGTGCCCTGGGCCACACTCACCCTCCCACATCTGGCGTGACATCTTTCCCTTCCATTCTAGGTGACTCTCCTTCCTTCTCATCCTCACGTCTGCAAACACACTGCAGGTCTTTGTCAAGGTCAAGTTTCATTTTTTTGTAGCATTTATACATTTCTTAACCATTTGGCAGATATAAAACTACATTCCCATTCTTACTAGATTTCTGTCTTCTATTTATGCTTGTCCCAAATGCAATGTTGGTGTTTGTGGTGCACCTAGCTCCTTGGTAAATAATCCACCTGCAATGCAGAAGATGCCGGTTTGATTCCTGGGTCAGGAAGACCCCTTGGAAAAGGGATAGGCTACCCACTCCAGTATTCTTGGGCTTCCCTGGTGGCTTAGCTGGTAAAGGATCCACTTGCAATGTGGGAGACCCAGATTTGATCCCTGGGTTGGGAAGATCTCCTGGAGAAGGGAATGGCCCACTCCAGTTGTCAAGGGTCTTGTTAAACACCATACGTCATTTCAATTGTGCCATAAGATCAATTATCCACCATGAATGATAGTTTGCTTATAATTTAGAAAGATCACAAGCAGTGTGGAGATTAGCTAAGAGGAGAAGGAGATTGTAGTCAAGAAGCTCAGTGAGAAGTTTGTTTCTTCAACACAAGCTGGAGGAGATGATGGTTAAATAGGTGGCAGCATTGCTGGACATAAGTGGACTGAATGGAATCAAGTTCTGATTATTTTTGCACTCATAGACTGTGTATCTGGTTTATATCCACAGATCAAGGAAAACAGTCAAATCGAAGAATATGAGCCTGAATATTATCTACTTACATCTACACATTTCAATATCTCCCCTTTGTTCCACCTGCTTTTTGCACTTAATTCTTCTGAGAAGTAATGCAATTGTTAAGGAAACAAGTCCCTGATAATAATAACATACACTGACTTTACAGTTTTCAAACTCTTTTGGTGCCAGTTAATTCATCCACATAATACAGATGATAATAATATTCAGGTGTGTGTTCATCGTGTGTGAAATCATCTTTAAATGCTCATGAAGGACTGCCCTGTGATAAATATTGTAAGAGATATACGTATTATTTGATTGTATAAAAATGTTTAGTATTCACTGAATCATTCTATCCTCATAATAACCTCTGAAAATAATTTCAGTTCTTTGCATGAGGAAGGGGAGGGTCAAGAAGTTCATTCTGTTGCTCAAGGACACTACCAAGTGACAATCTAGGTCCTCAAACTGAGTGTTCAGCCTTCAACTCCACCCATTTTTCCACTCTAAACCCCCTGAAATAGAGGGATTAACACCTGAGACTTGCTGAGCAAGTGGAGAACATCCTTTGTGTTGCTCTGACAACAGCTCTGCCTCGCTCCTTAGCTCCTTCCCAGGCTTGCATTTGCCTGAGCCACCCTACAGCAAGCATCTGATGAGATCCACAGCTCCCAAGCCCATTATACCATTTTTAGGTTTTATAAAATTAGACTTTGTGAAGTTCTTTCAAGAAAGTTCCTTAATCCTTCAGTCAGTATCACTCTGCCATGATAATTAGCACAGAGTAGATTCAGCTTCAATGATCTGATTTCAGCCCACACTGTATAAAACCCAAATCACATTTCCTGTAATCTAACCCCACCTATTTCAGATAATCAAAAATAATCTTTCTTTTCTTTATTTTTTCTTTCACATTCAAGGCAGGAATAAATGGGAAACACTGACAACCCCATTACCTTTTCAGGAACTGATTCAAAAGTACCCCTAAATCTTAGAGAAAGTCCTCAAAGCAGAGATTCACTATTGAATGCCTCAACCCCAAAGGTCTCATTGCAGAATAAATTACCTTTGGGGACTCTTTTAAGCCCCCTTGCTTGTTTCATATTCCAAGCAATTTCCTCTCGCTTCATCCTGGAGCACAACAAAATATTTTGATTCTGTCGACCTGTTCCATAAGCAAGTCTGTATGTAGAAAATAACTTCATAAGAGCCCAGAGATTGAACTCTGGAAAAGTCACTCCAAGCAGAAAAGCCACCTGGTGGCTGAAGGGAAGGCTGGTTCTCTAGGGAAAGGGCTCCGTCTGGAACATACCACTTGTTTCTCATATCACAGCAATTCTAGGGAACACTTAGAGACTAATTTCTTTTGCCACCACATTTTATTATTTGTTGATTATGCTCAGGTAAGTTAATTAGTAAGGAGATAATGAAAAACTTGAAGCTCATGGTTAAGTGAAGGGGAGAAGTTCAAGCATAATGAGGATTTTAAGGGTTTTCAATTTCCTTCCATTTTTGAAGACCGTGAAGAGCCATTTCCTTCCCCTCTGCCTAATGCCCTTAAAATCAGGAATTAAAGCAAAGGAAAATCCATCAGGCTAAAATCCACTTTTTGCCTGCATGCCAAATGACACTTTTCAATGGCTCAGGAATAAAGCTCAGCAAAGTTTTCTTTCTTTGATGTATTTGCTTGATTTATTACTGAAGCGGCCTAAGGGGATTTAAGCAGAATTTAACATATACAAATAACAATCTTTCCAGCCAGAAAAATCCTAAAATCCTAGAAAAATAAGTTTGCTGTGCCCTGCATGACAATTGGATGACAGATGATCAGGAAAACAGGGGCTGACACTTTGAGTCATTTGAGTGTTGTTGAGGAATGACATTGAGACTCAAGCCCGCCTACAGCGGGATCAGGAGAGGGGACATGGAGATCTGAGAGGTGTCCTGTTTTGGGACCTTGAAAGATGAGAAGGGCAGGTGACATGGCGCTGCAGAGAGGAAAGTGGTGGTTGGGACACAGAGTGTCCTGCCAACATCACTGCAGTGCAAAATGGAGTTATGACAGTGTTTAAAGATGTGGGATTGGTTTTATTGCTTTTATTATTATTATTATTATCATCATTATTCTGACCATGCAGCGTGGCTTGTGTGATCTTAGTTCCTTGACCAGAGATTGAATCTGGGCCCTGGCAGTGAAGGCACTGAATCTTAACCACTGGACCACTAGGGGATTTCCCTCACCCTCACCCCAGCCGCCCCCACTTTTTTTTTTTTTTTTTTTGCATATCTATTCCTTTAGAGATCATTTTGTCTCATAAAGATAAATGCTTAAAGAGGGAAATAAGTCAATAAGGGGAAACCCTTTTAAAAGAGTAGTCTAGAAAGATAAGCTTATAATGCATGTTAATTTCCTAGGGCTGTGGTAACAAAGAAACACAAACGGCTTGATTTAGACAGAAATTTATAGCTTCGCAGTTACAGAGGCTGGAAGTCTGAGATCAAGGTGTTTTAGCGGGGCCCTGCTCTCTGAAGGTACAGGGGATGGGTCTGTTTAGGCTTCTTTAGTGGTTTCTGGTGGCTTTTTGGAAATCTTTAATGTTTTTTAGCTTGTAGGTGATCTTTGCCTACATGCTGCATACATCGTGTGTGTGTGTGTGTATCCAAATGTCCTCATTTTTAAACGACACCAGTCCCATTAGATAAAGGGTCCATCCTGCTCCAGTATGACCTTGTCTTAAGTAGCTACATCTGCAACAACCCTGTTTCCAAATAAGGTTTCATTCTGAAGTCCTGGGGGGCGGAACTGCAACATATGAATTTTTGTTCAGGTATAAAATTCAGCTGATAACAAAGTGTTCCATAAACAAAATCACAGAACTATTAGCCAGCGGCATAGGAAATTGTAGAGATGAAATATTCTTTCAGAGAAAAAAAATGATGGAAAACAGGAAGAAAAGAAGGAAGGAAGGAATGGAGAGAGAGGAAGGAAGGGAGAGATGGAGAAAAAAGGAGAGAGAGAAAAAAGTTGAAGGATACAAGATAGCTTTGTTTTCTTTTTTGTTTGATTTTTTTGTTTGTTTGTTTGGCTCCAAACATTGTAGCAATTGAGAAACTCAGCATAAGGGTGGCTATGATGCTTCACAACCATTGTGTCATGAGTCACAACACCTATAAGGTATAGAGAAAGAAGGTAAGCTAAAATAATCAATGTGTGTTCACATCCCATGTTTGTTTGTTTGTTTGTTTGTTTATTACATCAACATCATTATTAGGCATCTAAGACCAAGGATGTGCAAAACTGAAGTGATGCAGATTAGTTGGAATAAACTTCTGGTGTGGGAGGGGAAGATAAAGATACTAGGAAATGACATTAACTAAAGGGCTTACTGAGAAGCAGCTACTTTACAGATGTTTTTCTCATGCTTTTCTCTGTTTCATCCTCTCATGCCTACCCTCCCACTCCACATTCTTTCTTTTATTAAAGGGCTATCTTCCCTTGCCAGGCACTCTGCTGGAGGTAGGCAGTACAGAGCCGTGTCCTCATGAAGATGACAAGTAGTATGTTTATTTACCCCGTGTCACCAGAGAGAAAACGAAGGTCAGAAAATATAAGCAATGCCTCTAAAGTCTTGCCTCTGAAAGACATTAGGTGTGGAATTTCACTGCACTGCTGTTCTCCCAAAGATCCTCCTCAGTTCAGTTCCGTTCAGTCGCTCAGCTGTGTATGACGCTTTGTGGCCCTGTAGACTGCAGCACATCAGGCTTCCCTGTCCACCACCAGCTCCTGGAGCTTGCTCAAACGCGTCTCAACTGAGTCGGTGACGCCATCCAACCATCTCATACTCTGTTGCTCCTTTCTCCTACTGCCTGCAATCTTTCCCAGTCATCTTTCCCTACAAATACACTGATAGATACTCCGTGGCCCCTCTCCTGGGAGACAGAGCAGAGCTTAAAAAATGGAAGAGTTTAGCAGAGAAAGGATACGGGATATAGGTTTTGGTTAGAAGACAAGAGATAAAGATCTCTTTAAATAGTCCTTTCTATTTTTCCTCTTTTCCTTTCAACTGCAGAAGAAGAATTTTGATTATAAGTATGGCAGGAGGCTGGAGGGTTTTCTGATGGGACAAATGTGAAGCTGGATGTCTAGGGTTAGTTCCATGTACAAGAAACAGAATGAATTAGCTTTTTTTTTTTTTCCTGACTGGTAGTCAGTACAACTCACTCATATCAAGAAGCAGGAATTCATGGTTTAAACTTTCCAAAGGGCTGAAAGGATGTACTGTGCTATCTACTGGGGAGTTTGGGAGTGGGAATGGGGGATAATCCAGGATAATTTGTGATTTTTAGTCTAATGCTTTTATAAAATTTTATAGAGATAAGATGGTAAGTGCATATAAAATAATAAAAAATTCCTATTGAGTTGCCATCAGTTTTGTGCAGTGAAGACTGTCTTGTCAATTAAAATCGTGAACAAAGATGCAATCTAGAACTGAAGACTGTAAACACATGAAGCATCATATATAATGCATGTACATATATGTATATATGCACAGATACATGCATGTAGATGCATATGAAGTGAAAGTTGCTCAGTCATGTCTGACTCTTTGCAACCCCATGGACTATACAGTCCATGAAATTCTCCAGGCCAGAATACTGGAGTGGGTAGCCTTTCCCTTCTCTAGGGGATCTTGCCAACTCAGGGACTGAACTCAGGTCTCCTGCACTGCAGGCAGTTTCTTTATCTGCTGAGCCACAAGGGGAGCTCATGGATACATGTAAGTAGGTGTTTATATAAAATTCTGCTACTAATGTTCCTATGGGAACCTGGCTCCATAGCAAATTTCTATTGGAACTTCTGGATCTGTTTCTCCTTTTTTTTTTTACCTCAGCTAACTCTGGAATCGTTCATTCTATGTAAGAAAACAAGAAGTGGAAGACTTGAGTGAGCAGCTGTAGAAAGTGGACCGGCTGTTGTCCACAGGGTCATTACACTTCTGAGAGTGAACACTGCTATTGAGGCAAAGATTAGGCATACCACCTCAGCACATGGATCTGGGAGGCTGGCCGCCTGTGCTAGGTGTCTCCTTAGAATTAGTTTATCTTTTATTTTACTTTCTTTCCCACCACCCCTACCCCAACTAAGGCAAGATGCAAATGCAGAGGATGGGAACTAGCCAGAGGACTGAGGGAGTAGAATGCTCTTAGGTCATCCCAAACCTCTGATTCTTCTTCATTGCATTTGAACTATATTCCAGCTTCTGGTCTCTCCTTTAAGATGAGTTATTCCTGAACAAGGTTTTTCTTTTCTCATATAAATAAAACTCAGTTACCTCAATGGCTCTCCAAGACAGTTCTAGACTATTGAAAACTAAATTTAACTTCAAACTGAAGAAGAAAAGAGAGAACACTATATAATTTGAGAAAAGAGCAGGTGTTTTAAAGTCAGGCTAACATGGAACTGCATCCTGGTCCATCTGTTTTTCCATTGTGAACGTGTTTTAAAATGGAGAAAATATCAAACAGGGTATTTGTGCAGTAAAAAAAAAATGTGATGTTATATTAGATGTCAGGAATATGGCTTCATCAATCAATAAGTTTGAATACAATGTTGTAAAATTATTATTTAGCCAAATGGATTAGCTTAATATTCTATTCTTGAAGTTACATACGTTGACATTTGCTAGTGCTGGTTTATAACTTACTTCCGTCTGATGGGGAGAGGTCAAAGAGCAGGGGTGAGTGCGATTGAAACTGCACTAAGAATGAAATACTAAAAAATCTAATTTCTTCTAATGAGAACAGTGAGGATGATTCGGAATTAAAACACCAATTTAATACAAAAGATCCTATGCTTATAAAGAAATTATGTCACAACTTTTATTAAAATAAATAAATGAATATTTAATAAGATAAGTAACATTATCCAGGTTTAAAAAAAGTCTCACTCAGTAGCCTAATCCATGTATAAAACTTAAGTTTTTGGATAACATTTTGCATGAATGCACACTTTAAAACTTTATAAATGCCTTTTAAGGCAGGTACGTCTATAATGCATATAGCTATACTGCATATACAACTGCAAAAGACAACTGAGAAAGGTAAAGCTCATAAGTCTTAAAGTATTAGACCAAAGTCATTTCAGTAGTAAATTAAGGAAAGAACACATATTTTTGGTTCATACTTCCGTATTTTTAGAACTACATTAGTGAAACTTATTGAACAGTTGTGATATTGAAGCATTAAATCAATTATGCTGGACAATTTAGACCTTGAAGATGTGGACTGTATCTCTTTTGTTCACTGTTTTATCCCCAGGTCCAAGCACAGTGCCACATATGTATGTACTTAGTCATATTTGTTGAACTGATGACATAATGAGATCATTACTAAGTCAGCTTATATACTTCATAATTTATCAAAATTGCCTGTAAGTGAACACTGATTTTTCAAGTAGCAACAATTTGAGAACAGGTCATTTCAAACTTGTGCAGGAAATGTGTATGTGCGTGTGAGCACATACATATGCACAGACACGCATGTGTGTGTGTCCATGCAAAATGAAGGGACAGTAGTATTGATGAACTAGGATGAGGGACTAGGGATCACAGAAAACATCATGAAAAACAACTTTAATGTAAATTAAACATCATACTACTATCTTTAAATCATGTTGGGAATTGTGCTCCACCAGATAGCTTATGTGTATTTAGGATTAGGTAATATTAGAGCTTTCCCAGTGACTCAGCAGTAAAAGAATCTGCTTACAATGCAGGAGATGCAGGTTCAATCTCTGGGTTGGGGAGATGCCCTGGAGAAGGAAGTGACAACCCGCCCCAATAGTCTTGCCTGGGAAATCCCATGGACAGAGAAGACTTGCAAGTTATAGTCCATGGGGTTGCAAAGAGTGGCACATGATTGAGCATGCACACAGTATTAGAGCAGACATACAGCACATTTAAAGATCATTTAGTCAAGAGCCAAAGAATGAAGCTTGCCCATCAGCTGTTTTTGTAAATAAAGTTTCATTGGAGCACAACTGTGACCATTCACTTAAATATTATCTATGACTATTTCCACAGCAAAGTGCCGAACTGAGTAGTTGCAATAGAGAGCATATTGCCTAAAATATTTGTATTAATATGTGTTTGCTGACTCCTGACTTGTTAGTCCACACCTCTCATTTAGAAGATCGAGAGCTTGAGCCCCGCATGGATGGCAAGACCTACTCAAGGTGACACAGTTTTAGAGGAAGGTGAGAACCAGAACCTGCATCTCTTCACTGCCATCCATTAGCACCTTCTTTTCCCACAATGCATCTCATCATCCTAAAGAGTTACACTGATTTACAGACAATTAATTCAACTTTGTTATAAAATGCAATCAGATCCGCTTATTTTATGAGAAATAGATATTATCTGTCAATCTATTTAGATAGATATATATCTATTCTATGTCACCTATATCTATATCTATGTGCGTGTATGTGGTTTTTATTGTATATGCAAAGTCTGACATCTACCAGGTGTTTTGTAACATCTGCCACACAAGAGCACCTGGAACCAGTAAACCCCCAGGGGAAGTTGCAACATCATTAACTGAGCTTATAAAAGCCAAGTTGAAAATTGTCACAAAACCACACAAAGTCTCATAGAATATTGATCCGAAAAAGATGAGGCTACACCAATAGCTCAAAAGCCAATTGTATTAAGATGCCAGCTAGCTCTTTTCCTTCAGGGGATCTTTCATAAACATGAAAAATAAATGTATATTGCTCAGTGGTATATTGTAAAAAATGGGGAGGGTGTGGGTCCATAATAGAAGATACAGTGGAAATTTGGGTGGTAATAAGGATGCCAGTGTTTTACAGGAGGTGTCTGTGTCATCTTTCCCTTATGGGGTGGAGAGTGGGGATTGGCAGTTAATAAAGTCAAATGAGGCCAAAATGATAAAACTCTCACTGAACCTCTATGAGGAAGTGCACACACTATGGAGATAGGCAGAACAGCAAACAAACTATTAAAACCCTCAGAAAGCCAAAAACAACGACAACAACAAAAAAAAAAACACTAGGTTACCCTAAAAGTGGAAGAGAATCAAGGAAAACAATTAAATGATACAAGGACTAGTATCCAAGAGCCAGGATTGGAAGGGGAAGGGAAGAGGGAAATTAAAGGAGTTAGTTCTGATCATCATGGCAATTTCAGGCACATGCCTCAGGAGTGTTTGCACTGGTCAGGGGCACATGAAGGGCCAGAGGAAGGCCAGCCAAGAAGATGAATGGAAGGAAAAGCTACTTTCATCTAAGGGTTTCCTGAGAGTTTCTCATTAATTAACAAATCAAAGAATCATTTCATAAACCAAAGGTTTCTGCTACATTGTGGCAGATCTGTGTGAATATCTGAGACTTCTTGACAGCATTGCTTTCGCTGATAAACTAAACCTTTCCCAATCCCCATCAAGAAACTAAACCTTTCCCAATCCCTGTCAGTATTGAACTGAATCTCTGTTTCCAATCAGCAGGGTGACCAATGATCCAAGTTAGCTAACATAGTTGGAGTAGTAAATTGCAAAGATCGGAACAAACTCTTTCTAAAGCACTAAAGAATGATTTTTCTGTTGTTGTTATTAAGTGGCACAAAGGACCTCTGAGAGTACCACAGGGTCATTCATCCAGAGGGATGGAAGGCCAGAAATGAAGCGCAAAGACATGACTCAGTTCAGTTCAGTCGCTCAGTCGTTTCTGACTCTTTGCAACCCCATGAATCGCAGCACGCCAGGCCTCCCTGTCCATCACCAACTCCCAAAGTTCACTCAGACTCACATCCATCGAGTCAGTGATGCCATCCAGCCATCTCATCCTCTGTCGTCCCCTTCTCCTCCCGCCCACAATCCTTCCTAGAATCAGGGGCTTTTTCAATGAGTCAACTCTTCCCATGAAGGGACAAACTATTGGAGTTTCAGCCTCAGCATCAGTCCTTCCAGTGAACACCCAGGACTGATCTCCTTTAGGATGGACTGGTTGGATCTCCTTGCAGTTCAAGGGACTCTCAAGAGTCTTCTCCAACACCACAGTTCAAAAGCATCAATTCTTCGGTNTCTCACATCCATACATGACTACTGGAAAACCCATAGCCTTGACTATATGGACCTTTGTTGGCAAAGTAATGTCTCTGCTTTTGAACATGCTATCTAGGTTGGTCATAACTTTCCTTCCAAGGAGTAAGCATTTTTTAATTTCATGGCTGCAATCACCATCTGCAGTGATTTTGGAGCCCAAAAAAATAAAATCTGACACTGTTTCCACTGTTTCCCCATCTATTTCCCATGCCATGATGGGACCGGATGCCATGATCTTTGTTTTCTGAATGTTGAGCTTTAAGCCAACTTTTTCACTCTCCTCTTTCACTTTCATCAAGAGGCTTTTTAGTTCCTCTTCACTTTCTGCCATAAGGGTGGTGTCATCTGCATATCTGAGGTTATTGATATTTCTCCCGGCAATCTTGATTCCAGCTTGTGTTTCTTCCAGTCCAGCGTTTCTCATGATGTACTCTGCATAGAAGTTAAATAAGCAGGGTGACAATATACAGCCTTGACGTACTCCTTTTCCTATTTGGAACCAGTCTGTTGTTCCATGTCCAGTTCTAACTGTTGCTTCCTGACCTGCATATAGATTTCTCAAGAGGCAGGTCAGGTGGTCTGGTATTCCCATCTCTTTCAGAATTTTCCACAGTTTATTGTGATCCACACAGTCAAAGGCTTTGGCATAGTCAATAAAGCAGAAATAGATGTTTTTCTGGAACTCTCTTGCTTTTTCCATGATCCAGCGGATGTTGGCAATTTGATCTCTGGTTCCTCTGCCTTTTCTAAAACCAGCTTGAACATCAGGAAGTTCACGGTTCACGTATTGCTGAAGCCTGGCTTGGAGAATTTTGAGCATTACTTTACTAGCATGTGAGATGAGTGCAATTGTGCGGTAGTTTGAGCATTCTTTGGCATTGCCTTTCTTTGGGATTGGAATGAACACTGACATTTTCCAGTCCTGTGGCCACTGCTGAGTTTTCCAAATTTGCTGACATATTGAGTGCAGCACTTTCACAGCATCATCTTTCAGGATTTGAAATAGCTCAACTGGAATTCCATCACCTCCACTAGCTTTGTTCATAGTGACGCTTTCTAAGGCCCACTTGATTTCATATTCCGGGATGTCTGGCTCTAGATGAGTGATCACACCATCGTGATTATCTTGGTCATGAAGATCTTTTCTGTACAGTTCTTCTGTGTATTCTTGCCACCTCTTCTAATATCTTCTGCTTCTGTTAGGTCCATACCATTTCTGTCCTTTATCGAGCCCATCTTTGCCTGAAATGTTCCCTTGGTATCTCTAATTTTCTTGAAGAGATCTCTAGTCTTTCCCATTCTGTTGTTCTCCTCTATGTCTTTGCACTGATAGCTGATGAAGACTTTCTTATTTCTTCTTGCTATCCTTTGGAACTCTGCATTCAAATGGGAATATCTTTCCTTTTCTCCTTTGCTTTTCACTTCTCTTCTTTTTATAGCTTTTGTAAGCTCTCCTTAGAGAGCCATTTTGCATTTTTGCATTTCTTTTCCATGAAGATGGTCTTGATCCTTGTCTCCCGTACAATGTCACAAACCTCTGTCCATAGTTCATCAGGCACTCTGTCTATCAGATCTAGTCCCTTAAATCTATTTCTCACTTCCACTGCATAATCATAAGGGGTTTGACTTAGGTCATACCTGAGTGGTCTAGTGGTTTTCCCTACTTTCTTCAATTTGAGTCTGAATTTGGCAATAAGGAGTTCATGATCTGAGCCACAGTCAGCTCCTGGTCTTATTTTTTCTGACTGTATAGAGCTTCTCCATCTTTTGCTCCAAAGAATATAATCAATGTGATTTCAGTGTTGACCATCTGGTGATGTCCATGTGTACAGTCTTCTCTTGTGTTGTTGGAAGAGGGTGTTTGTTGTGACCAGTGTGTTCTCTTGACAAAACTCTATTAGCCTTTGCCCTGCTTCATTCCATATTCCAAGGCCAAATTTGCCTGTTACTCCAGGTGTTTCTTGACTTCCCACTTTTACATTCCAGTCCTGGGCTTCCCTGGTGGCTCAGAGGTTAAAGCGTCTGCCTGAAATGCAGGAGACCTGAGTTCGATCCCTGGGTTGGGAAGATCCCCTGGAGAAGGAAATGGCAACCCACTCCAGTATTCTTGCCTTGAGAATCCCATGGACAGAGGAGCCTGGTGGGCTACAGTCCATGGGGTCGCAAAGAGTCGGACACGACAGAGTGACTTCACTTAAAGATTGCTGTCATAACACTATAATGAAAAAAGTCGTGACTACACAAGTCTAAGTTTCATGATGGCAATAGCTCTACATGTCATGAATTCATTCCAGATAACACCTGCTCCCTCCCATTGCTCTAAATTAATTTAATGTGGATGAATCTGACATGTTAAGTATATACTCATGCCTCATCCCTGGATGCAGGGAGGCTAGAAAAGGGCCTTCCAGAGGGTAGAAAATTGCAAGATAAAAGGGTATTATCTTGGGGAGGCTGTATTCACTATATAGGGAATTCTCTAGACAAAAGAAGAATCCCCCAAAAATGGAATATCTGTAAGACATGGTGATTACTCACTACCCTGACCAATGAGAGGGCCCCATCTCTCCAGACCTAATGTTAGATGAAGGTGAAAACCTAAGATAAATGAGACTTGAGTAAGTAGTATCTGTGTTGAAAGTTAATGGCTCACTCTTCTCAAATCAGGAATTATAAGCACCAGATACAATTGGACCTGCTGACTGTGTCACGCTGACATGCAGCAGAAAGATCAAAGGATGGAGCTCATAGAGAGGAAAGGAGAGATAAGAGATGTAGTAAAAGGCAAGAAGGTGACTGTGTCACAAACACCTGGATCCACGTATGCCTGAAACCTCAGAATCCGTGCACTTTACAATTTCCCGAACTGACCTCTTCATGTGCTTACTTAAATGAGCTGCTTGTAAAATGCCTAATGCAACTTCCATTCTCTAAATTGGAGCAATCACAGGTATGCTTACTGAGTAAAATCCTAGGATAAGGGGGCACCTAGGTATGAAATGCACATTCTTTTCAGGAACTGAAATGTGATGTTTTTGGGTGAATACTTCAAAGAGAAGATAATCAGGATACTTAGGATTCTCACTTGTGTCTTTTCTAACAGACATTACAGCATCTTCTCCTGGCAATAATTCAGGTGTTTTAAAGTAAGAGGGTCAGCACCCTTTGACTGGGACATATTTTCTAGTGAATGTGGTTGTTAAACACACATGTACCACCACCCCCAGCATATTATGACTTTCTCCCTCTGTGTAGCTAAAATACACATTGGACCCAACAAAGACAAGGTCTCCTGTAGGCTAAACTGCATTATTTGCCAGCTGTCTTGATCCCTCTTCACCTTTGATCTATTCTACACTCTGATAATTTCAAATCCTTCATTCCATTCTTTCATTATCAATTAAACTAATGCTACTGCTTGTGCCCATGAAGAGACAGATGAAGACAGGCCAGGGTGAGCTGGTACCCTGATACCCAATACCAAGAGCAAGGGGTTCATGATAAACTGACTCAGCATTCTTGCCTAAATTGGATTTTACAAGGAAGGGCACAGGGGCATAAGGGAAGTTCTCAGAGCCTGAATAAAATCTGGTCCATCAGATAATGTTTGCCAATGTCTTCCTCAGAAACCAGCGGAATAGTAGCATCCTTGTTGACCAAACAGGGTTTGGGGAATTCTCAGTCTTTTGATAAGAGCATGTTCATAACCTCAAAAGTTCAGTAATAACTCACAACTATGCTCTAAACACTGTAAGATATTATTACCTAATTTAATTCTCAAAAAAACTGTTAGGTAGATTGTTGCTATTTCAAATCAACAACAGAGAAAGGAATGAAATCAGAAATCTTCTGACTGACTTACAGATTATATACAGAAAATATGTAAGTTAGAGTCTACACCTTAGTGCCAAAGAACATTTAAGTGGAAACACCTGTAGTTTGAAATCAGCTTTGTCTAAATCGAAGTCTGCATTTGCTGCCTTACACCTGGTGCTCGGCTGTGACTCAGATGCAGAGTAAGTCAATTTTAGCCAAAGAAGCAAAAATTAAAAGTTCTCTGTTTAGTCTGGAAGCAGATAAATATATACAAAGATCAAAACGGGGAAAATAAGTATGAGGCTGTTGATTGTAAGAAAGATTATACTGGGTCTGTGTCTCTCTAGGAGTTGGGAACAAGCTCATTCAGCTCTTTGAATGCTTTCACATTCCCCCAATCCAGGAGAAAAGTGTGAGAAAACGATCACCTTCCTATTTCTGCATCTCATTCCCTGGTTGGTGAGGGAGGTAGAAAGATTCATCAGGCTGGTGAGATGGTGAGTTTGAAAAAAGAACAGAGAATGTACAGCAATATCCCTTCTAGACCTCCTATAATACTCAGCATTCTCCAGAGGAAGAGAACAAATACAATGTAGTTACATAAAGAAGAGATTTTTTGAGGAATTGGCTCATGTGCTTGCAGAGGCTTGGTGATGCCAAAATCTGATGGTGGAGGCTAATGGGCTGGAGACTCAGGAAAAAGTTGTAGTTCAAATGCAAAAGCAGTCTGCTGGCTAACCGAAAAGTGCCTATGCTTCAGATGAAGTCTGAAGGCAGTCTTGGCAGAGTAATTCTCTCTTGCTTAAAGGAGGTCAACCCTTCTGTTCTACTAGTCTTCAACTGATTGGATAAGGTCCATCTGTTTTATTGGAGTAGGAAATGGCAACCCACTCCAGAATTCTTGGCTGGAAAGTTGCATGGACGAAGAAGCCCAGTAATCTGCAGTCCCTGGATTTGCAAAGAATCGGACACAACTGAGCATACAAACACACAAACACACACATCCATGTTATGAAAAGCAATCTGTTTTATTCAAAATCCAGTGATTTTGTTGTGTTTCATCCAAAAACACCCTTACAGAAACATCAGAGTAATGTTTGACCAAATACCTGGGCATAATGACTCAGCCTAGGATACAGGTAGAATTAGAGCCATGATCACAGACTCTTTTTTAAGGCAGGCTCTCAAGCGTGTAGGGTTCTGATTTTTCCAGCACTCCCAGGGACTGTGGGGTGAGTTGAAGGAACATAGAGAGGGCATATTCAAAGTCTGTTGACAGTAGACTGGGTTCCCATCACCTTACTAGCAAAAAGATAGCTCTTTTTCTTATTCCTCACAAATGGGTCCTACTTTGAGTAGAAGAACATAATAGGATCCTATTAGAAATGGGTGCAAGGTCTTAGAATCTTAGAAATTAGTGGCAAAATTATGTACATAAAATTCAGATATATTGAGGTTTTTGGCTCAGCCAGGATGAGATGCTTTCAAATCTAAGATTTACTAAGCTCAGATCACTGAAGTATTTATGAATATGGATCACAGCTATCCCTAGTTTCTGTAAGTTACAGACCTGAAGCTATTTTTAAAAAGATGAGGGCCTAGGTGATGCCCCCTGTACTCTAAATAAGCACATCCCAGGAGCTTTATGATATAAGGGTCCATGGTGTTGGACACTGACCTGACTTACACGAGCAAGATTTGAGTTAGGAAGCAGGTAACAGGGCAAAGATTTGGGCCCAATTAAGATTCCTCAGTGAGTTTTCGGTTTTAGTAGATGAGATGAGTTTTGCTTCCAGCCTGAGTTTTTTGCAAGAGCCTCAGGCAGTGACTCAGCATTATCATTTCAGTTAAGTTCAACATCAACTCAAGAGCCTTTGCATTCATAGACAGCCAGGATCAGTTCAGTTCAGTTCAGTAGCTCAGTCGTGTCTGACTCTTTGCGACCCCATGAATCACAGCACATCAGGCCTCCCTGTCCATCTCCAACTCCCAGAGTTTACTCAAACTCATGTCCATCAAGTTGCTGATGCTATCCAACCATCTCATCCTCTGTCATCCCCTTCTCTTCCTGCCCCCAATCCCTCCCAGCATCAGAGGCTTTTCCAATGAGTCAACACTTTGCATGAGGTGGCCAAAGTATTGGAGTTTCAGCTGTAGCATCACTCCTTCCAATGAAACCCCAGGCCTAATCTCCTTTAGAATGGACTGGTTGGATCTCCTTGCAGTCTAAGGGGCTCTCAAGAGTCTTCTCCAACACCACAGTTCAAAAGCATCAATTCTTCGGGGATCAGCTTTCTTCACAGTCCAACTCTCACATCCATACATGACCACAGGAAAAACCATAGCCTTGACTAGATGGACCTTTGTTGGCAAAGTAATATCTCTGCTTTTTAATATGCTATCTAAGTTGGTCATAACTTTGCTTCCAAGGAGTAAGCATCTTTTAATTTCATGGCTGCAATCACCATCTGCAGTGATTTTGGAGCCCGAAAAAATAAGTCTGACATTGTTTCCACTGTTTCACCATCTATTTCCCATGAAGTGATGGGACCAGATGCCATGATCTTCATTTTCTGAGTGTTGAACGTTAAGCCAACTTTTTCACTCTCCTCTTTCACTTTCATTAAAAGACTTTATAGTTCCTCTTCACTTTCTGCCATAAGGGTGGTGTCATCTGCATATCTGAAGTTACTGATATTTCTCCCAATAATCTTGATTCCTTCTTGTGCTTCTTCCAGCCCAGCATTTCTCATGATGTACTTTGCATAGAAGTTAAATAAGCAGGGTTGACATACTCCATTGACAGCCTTGACGTACTCCTTTTCCTATTTGGAACCAGCCTGCTGTTCCATGTCTGGTTCTAACTGTTGCTTCCTGACCTGCATATAGGTTTCTCAAGAAGCAGGTCAGGTGGTCTGGTATTCCCATCTCTTGAAGAATTTTCCACAGTTTCTTGTGATCCACACAGTCAAAGGCTTTGGCATAGTCAATAAAGCAGAAATAGATATTTTTCTGGAACTCTCTTGCTTTTTCCATTATCCAGCGGATGTTGGCAATTTGATCTCTGGTTCCTCTGCCTTTTCTAAAACCTGCTTGAACATCTGGAAGTTCATGATTCACATACTGCTGAAGCCTGGCTTGGAGAATTTTGAGCATTACTTTACTAGCATGTGAATAATGGCTTTAGATTATAAATATGCAGCCTCATGAACAAAAGGTAGTAGATTTTACCAATGAATAAATACAATGAATAAACATTTATAGGTAAAAGTACAGAGGGACTCCATGAAACACATGACAACTCACAAATTAAATAAAAAAACAAAACAAAAGTTCTGTTCCAGTAACCTACTCCATCTCTAGGAATTGATTTTTCTAGTAATGGATTGGTTTAAGCCTTAGGTTTCTGTCTTGCTATCACAGTGGGAGCAGTGGAGAATGGCAGCCACTGTAGAGATGGCAGTGTGTTTGGGCAGGAATAGGGGCAGGTTCACGGGGTACAGTTAGATCGCAGGGTCCAAACTGGACAAATAACAAAGAGGAAAGGGGATTCTCCTGGGTTAAATGACCTTGAAGGGAGTTGAAGAAAGAGTCAGGCACCTTTGTTGATACTAAATCAGAGGGGATGATGTTTCCACCTCCAATCATACATAATAACAAGAATTTATTCCAGAGAGCAGAGGGCAGAGTCCCCGAGAGGGAAACCAGATATAGGAAGCATCTAAGGCCTTTAAGAGTGGTGTCACAATGAAAGGGAAAACTTCCATAATAGATCAGAATAGCTGTGTGAAGTGGTGACAATTTGTACCAATTTAAGAAGGGATCAGAAAGGACACTGGCCACTCAGAGCCTTTTAGAGTGTATTATAAGCAGCACAGCAGTTGCAGCTATATAGAACAATAATAAATAGAACAGAATATTCTAATAAATATTCTAATAAACATTCCATTCTAATAAATAGAATAGAATAGAACAATAATAAATCAAGAACAGCAATTGTTGATCTGAAAGGAGAATGCCGCCAGGTTGAGATTATCCTGTTTAGGAAGGTGGGAGAGGATGGGATTGTTTTGGATGATGTTGTATGTCAGCCCCCAGTCATTGATTTTGGACCTATCATTAAGATGGGATTCCCTGGTGGATCAACTGGTAAAGAATCCACCTGCAGTGTGGGAGACGTAGGTTCGATCCCTGGGTTGGGAAGATCACCTGGAGGAGGGCATCACAACCCACTCCAGTAATCTTGCCTGGAGAATCCCCATGGACAGAAGAGGCTGATGGGGGCTACAGTCCATGGGGTCACAAAGAGCAACTAAGTTCATCTCATTAAGATGACAACCTACAAAAGATGCTACAGAGACAACTCTCTGTGACTCAAAAGAAAGAAATCAAAGGAATAATGGTGCTCAGATCCAGTAAAGTGTGTTAGCATAATCGAGACGAAAAGGAAACCGACAGAAAAAAGGAACAAAAGAAATGGTTAAACTGGACTAAGCTGTCAAACCTTCCTTAAAAGAACGTGGGGTAGAATGAAAATTAGACAGAAATAAGACATGAGGATCTTATCTTATTCAGCTGCAAAAGGTGAAGCAGAATTGTTACTTGGAGCCTGAAATGCTCAAAAGCTGAAGGAAGACAGGTTCTTGAGGAGTTCACAGTAAAGGTCATGGTCCTTTCCATGGTAGGTTGAAAATGACTGAAATTAATAGGCTCATTTAGGTGCCTATGGGCACAGGCTTCATAAGCAGCCCCTGCAGCTTTTGTTTGGTATCCTGCAGGGAGTGATCCTCCAACGTAGACAAATATGGTGACAAGGATGAAATTGCTCCCTGGCAGACAGCTTCTTGTGCTCCTGGGAGATTCCATGACAAAGACCAGACCGGGAGGCACTGAGGGATGAAGCAAGTATCTGCTTTTGAAATGGAGGTTAAACCTTACAAGACTCACACTCAGTGCAGAGTCAAGGCACCAAAAGGCCAGGACTTGGAGGGAAACAAACTTTGGAAGCTTGAAATGTGAAAGGACAGTAAGCTAATGAGGTGGCTGGAGCTGCCAATCACCTTTCCCAAGGAAACTGGAAATGTTCTTGGTGTCCTCCTGCCAGAGTGGGCCTGGGCTGCAATCAACACTCCTCCCAATGGGGGGCTTTCCGTAAGAGAGTTGATGTTCACAGGTTTTAGTTTCTGGATGCTTAGCAGAGACTGACTAACCGGTATCTTAGTAAGACAGAAAGCATTCATTTTTCCATCTTTGCATGTTGACAGTGGCTCCTTGAATTGTTACGTGTATCGTGGCTCTGCATTGCACCAAGGATTGACAGTTGAGCCTTAATGGTACCTGGAATAGCTGCTCTTAGGGTCTAAGGATTCTTCTTTTAGAGTAGATGCAGGTATGGTTTAGATCACGTCATGCTTTCTTTATAGTCCAGGAAGGACTCTTGATTTGATTTATATACCTTTTCTCTTTATCTCCATTGCCCACTGGTATGTCTCAACCCCCTCAGGCATCCATGAAAATGCATTTGCTGTCTATCTCCACTTACGTGTTGTCTTTCTTTATATAAGGAGGTGTGAGGCCTGCCCTGCTTATTTGTTTATAATGTCACCCCACCTCCAAGATATTTTCCTTCATATAATTTTTCTTCTTTGCACAAGTCAAAATCAAGCTCACATATATTTTTTCTTATGTATATTTTAAGTATTCCTGCCTTTCCAAATTAAAAGTAAGTTCCATGAGTGAAGGAATTTCTGTTTCGTTCATTACGGTGTCCCTAACTTCTGGCATAGTAACTATCACAGACTAGGCTCTCAATAAATATCTGTGAAATGTGTGAATAAATGAATATGTAACAAATATTAAGGATGAACATGATTCTGTCTTTGCTTGTGTTTTAGTCCAGATTGAAAGTGTAGGACTGGAAATAAGGAAGGCTATATTGTCCCGTTAACATCTGAACTCTTAAAAGTGAGCTACTTTCACTGATGTTAAATTATTTCACCCATTCTGAGATTCTAAATATGACTGGACCAAAATGAAGAGTAGATTAAGCATGACAAAAAGAAAGTGAGAGGTGCTTACATACAAATGGAGGTGTTTTGTGTTGAGAATATTGTATATAGCGAGTACATTTAAACCATCCTGTGAGGTTACCATTGAACCCCTGAAGCATTATACTTTGTAGAGAGTGACTGTGCCTCAAAGAATAAGGGATGAATTTGGAATAGTTTTAGCAGTCATTCAAATTATTGCTCTGCACTATTTAGCTTTGGTGAGGGAGGGAGAAGATAAATTGTCCACCAGTGGTTCTAGAAGGAAAAAAACAACAGAACAAAGCCTGGAAGAGGGAGAAAAGACTCATAAATAAGATGAAAGACTGCCCCAAAATGATTATTCTAGTTTCCTGATGGGGAGAGCCACATACCTGGTCAGCCGTGGAAACATTTGGTAAGACCAACAGTTAAAGGAGCAAAAGCTGGGAAATAGAGGAGGAGCACTTATTTCTCCTTTCTTTTTTCCACATAGATGATTTCCATAATGTGATCACTCTCTAGTAGATCCAGGAGGCTTTCTCTTCTCTCAAAGGTTTCCCTTGTTACTTTCCTTGTAAGTGATTTATCTTGTTGGTATGGTAGGAGAGAGAATATTTGTAGCTTCATCCCTTTCTGGTTCTCTCTATTTTTTTTTTTTTAATTAGAGTATAGTTGCTTTACGATGTTGTTTTCGTTTCTGCTGTATAGCAAAGTGAATCAGCTGTACGTATACATACTCTTTTTTGGATTTGCTTCCTGTTTAGGACACCACAGAGCACTGAGGCCCCCATGGTATATAGGCATCCATTAGTTATCTATTTTACAGTGGCTGATCGTTAAATGACATGTGCCTCTCTACTGATCCATGGGACTAACATGCCTGAAAATCTGTAACTTTTAAGCAAGATTCTATTTAGGAGAGGGGAACTATTAGAGGTTATAGTTGTGGCAACGGGTCAAGCAGCATTTTCTAATTCTACTTATCAGTCACAAAGCTGGGAGCTTTATCACCATTGTTTCTTCTAGTCCTCAGTGTTTCCAAACTCCTGAAATAATGGATAATATTTACCAGAACTTCCCTGGCAATACAGTGGTTGAGACCTTCAGTGCAGGGGGCACAGCGGTTCAATCCCACATGCTGGGGCCGCAGGTCAACCATAGCACATGCCAAAATAGACTTGGACCTTACATAGAGAAGCTCTTTCCTTCCAGTACTTTGTGCGTGCTCGGTCACATCAGTCATGTCCGACTCTTCACTCTTTGTTCCCACAGACTATATCCCACCAGGTTCCCCTGTCCATGGTGGGTTTTAGGCAAGAAGAAACTTGGAGTGGGTTGTCATTTCCTACTCCAGGGAATCTTCTTGACCCAGGGATGAAACCTGCATCTCTGGCATCTCCTGCATGGGCAGACATATTCTTTTTAACTGTGCCACCTGGGAAGCCCCTTCACTACTTTGGGTGATGCTTAAAAAGGGGAGAACTGCTTCACAGGGCCCTCGGATTCCATATCCGTAGAGGGTTAGGCACCATCCATACAAACATTGTTGAGTGTTGCTTTTCCCTAACATTGGACTTGTTATAAGATTGATAACAGTTCTCACATTGGCATAGAACCCCCCACATAGAGTTTACAGAGGATTTTAAGACATACCCTTTCCCTTACTATGAAGTCATGTATATTAATTTTGTATTTATGTATTCAATTCATTTGAGATGATGTATTATTCTAATTTAGATGTTAAGTGACTCATCTTCCAAGTAGACCTTTGAGAGTTTCTTTGATTTTATGAAGCAATAAAAACAAAAACATTTCCAAAACTATAAATTAATAATAGACATCAGTGATTATTATCAACAGCAGTAACAGTACAAGGTTAAATAGGCTATCATTACTCAAATATTGTAGTACCCTCATAGGGCCTTCAGCATGCTTTGAAATATTCCTTACAATGAGAAATTGTTAACTTTGGTGAACTGATTCTGTTTTCATTTTAATTTCAGAAATTCACCAAAAGCAATCTCTGGCCAAATGCTATAAATCAGATGAGAGAATCAAAGAGGTAATATGATTTCTAGAACATCAAGAAGTGTAATTTTTTATTTGCTTGGTTTTGTTATTTTTAGGGACCAGTACTCATTCTAATCTGCTTTGTGAGGGGCATTGTAAAATAAATCTGAACCCTGAGAACAATTTTGTACTGCATTATAGTGATAAAGTACAAGACTTCCTTTGAATTATGGCTTCATCTTTTATTATTTCTGGACTCTTGAAAATGGCTTAAGCTACCTGTAAGCCTTGGATTCCTTACTGGTAAAAATCAGTCTAATAATATCTAATGTCTGGGGTCTGCAGTAAGAAAGATATGACATCAAGTATGGAAAGTACTTGGAACAGAGTAGGTGCTCAATAAATACTATACATTATACAGCAGAATCAGGAACTCTTCCTCCTGGGGGCTCTCATAAGAGAGCACATCTTAATTTGGTAAATAGATTATAATTTCTTGATTACTGTGTCAAAAAAATCATTAAAACAGTCACACGTTCTAGATATGGAAACAAATAACTTACTGTCAGGTAACTGGCTGAGTACTGTGGCCTTAAAACAAAGCAAAGAACTCACTTGGGGATAAGTATCTAAATTTTCAAGAGGCTGAACTCTAGCATGTTAATACAGGATCAGCTTTCCCTGAAGCTATACTTTACGTGTATTAGTTCTCTCTTGCAGCCCTTTTCTTGGGGAGTCTGCTCTCAGTTTGCCTTCCAGGTTGAATTTAATATTGGCCACACTCCAACGTGCAGCTAATAGCCCCTGGCAATTTGCCAAAGCCCTTCTCACAGAAGAATGGTGGTTATCCCTTAGCTTGGGCTCCACCTCTATTCCTCCAGGAGTGATGGCCTAGAGATGGGACTTCCTTTGTAGTCCAAATTTCTATACAAGGTACTAAGAGATGTCAAGAAGAATATAGCACTTTGGGCCTGGACTTTATTGTCCTCATGTCTTTAACAGTTGTCTAACCATGTTTCACTGTTTAAAGCTGGTGCCAACATTTGAGAAAATTTTAAGAAGAAAATGCAGAAACACTGGGATGGAATGCAAGAATGATTAGAAAAAATGTTGACTGTCCTGAATTAGAAGGCTCCCAGTGAGACATTCTTTGTATCCAAGAACCCAGGGCTAAAATGGACTATTTCAATGGGTGGAAAAGTCACAATAAACATCACAATGTGAAGAAAACTCCAAGGGATCTTCCTGACCCATGAACCATGTCCCATGTCCCAGTCCATAAAACCCATGTCCCTTATGTCTCTTGCATTGGTAGGGGGGTTCTTTACTGCTAGCACCATCTGGGAAACCCTACTACATTTTTACACAATAATAAAACAACAACAACAAGAACAATCACTTAAATATTATAGCTCTCTTTAAAACTTCCTTCCAAGAGGATATGCATATTTTGTCACATCCTGGTACACATTTGTTAATGTGGAGGAGAGTCATTGATAATGCAAATGATAAGCTCCTTACTGACTTTTTGTGAAACCAATGTATTTATGTGATTATTAATTACAAAAGAAACATTTCATTGCTAATAACTGTAATAGTGCTCCGTATTCCATCCTGGGTATTCTAGCAATATCCTGCTGCTGCTAAGTCACTTCAGTCGTGTCCGACTCTGTGTGACCCCGTAGACGGCAGCCCAACAGGCCCCCTGTCCCTAGGATTCTCCAGGCAAGAACACTGGAGTGGGTTGCCATTTCCTTCTCCAATGCATGAAAGTGAAAAGTGAAAGTGAAGTCGTTCAGTCATGTCTGACTCTTCGCGACCCCATGGACTGCAGCCCACCAGGCTCCTCCATCCATGGGATTTTCCAGGCAAGAGTCCTGGAGTGGGGGTGCCGTTACCTTCTCTGTAGCAATATCCTAGAAATAGCTTATTAGCAAATTATAAAATAATTTCAAATTTTTAAGTTTTCTATTCTAGGCTTCAAGTTATTTTGGGACAATTACCCATAGAGAAAGTGAAGTTAACAACATTGTTTGGTTTGTCTGTCTGTAAGTTGGATAGATGAATGAATGAATGGGCAGATGAAAGGCAGAAGAGTATGGTGTGAGTATCAGAAGAATACCTTTATTTTTAGACAAATCAGGTTTAGTATCCTGATTGATCAGTTTCTTAGCTTCTCTGGATTTCAGTGTTCTCCGTAAAATGTGCATAATAAATTGACTTACCTTTAGCAGTATCGGACTTTCCTGGTGGCTCAGACAGTAAAGAATCCACCTGCAATGCAAAAGAGCTGGATTCTATCCCTGGGTTGTAAAGATCCCCTGGAGGGGAAAATGGCATTTCCAGTGTTCTTGCCTGGAGAATTCCATGGACAGAGAGCCTGACAGGCTGCTGTAGTCCATGGACTCACAAAGAGTCAGACATGACTGAGCAACTAACACTTTCACTAGCAGCATTGTGAATATAAAACAAGATAATGCATATAAAACATTTATTATAGGCTGTCACACTGTAATTGTTCAAAGGAGGCAATGGATCTATCTATCTGTCTCTCAAGTTGGTTTATTTCTCTTCTTCAGTTCTTATCTCATTGCAGCAAAAATTTGGAATGACAAACTAAAAGATTTAAGACAATAGTCAAGCTACAACTCAGTTCAGCTCAAGTAAACAGATCTTTTATTAGACAAACACTCCCAAGACATGGGAGCAAGCTAACCCCAAAGGAACCATCCTAACATTCTCTCTTGGCTTTCCCCTTTTTATACTTCCTGTCTCCTCCTTTTGGTTATGCCCTGTACAAGTAAGGCTTGTTCCCACCACCAATCAAGAAAGGAGATGCAAATAGGCATACATTCAAGGCTGACTGACAATTGCAAGTTATGTAACAACAGGCTTTGTTGTGCATGTATTCCCATAATTTAGTCTGTTATAAGCAGATGCATCAGTTCAGTTCAGTTCAGTTCAATCGCTTTGTCATGTCCGACTCTTTGCGACCCCATGAATCGCAGCACGCCAGGCCTCCCTGTTCATCACCATCTCCTGGAGTTTACTCAGACTCACGTCCATCGAGTCCGTGATGCCATCCAGCCATCTCATCCTCTGTTGTCCCCTTCTCCTCCTGCCCCCAATCCCTCCCAGCATCAGAGTCTTTTCCAATGAGTCAACTCTTCGCATGAGGTGGCCAGAGTACTGGAGTTTCAGCTTTAGCATCATTCCTTCCAAAGAAATCCCAGGGTTGATCTCCTTCAGAATGGACTGGTTGGAACTCCTTGCAGTCCGGGGGACTCTAAAGAGTCTTCTCCAACACCACAGTTCAAAAGCATCAATTCTTCGGCGCTCAGCCTTCTTCACAGTCTGACTCTCACATCCATACATGACCACAGGAAAAACCACAGCCTTGACTAGATGGACCTTAGTAGGCAAAGTAATATCTCTGCTTTTGAATGTACTGTCTAGGTTGGATATAACTTTTCTTCCAATGGCTGCAATCACCATCTGCTGTGATTTTGGAGCCCCCAAAAATAAAGTCTGACACTGTTTCCACTGTTTTCCCCATCTATTTCCCATGAAATGATGGGACCGGATGACATGATCTTCGTTTTCTGAATGTTGAGCTTTAAGCCAACTTTTTCACTTTCCTCTTTCACTTTCATCAAGAGGCTTTTTAGCTCCTCTTCACTTTCTGCCATAAGGGTGGTGTCATCTGCATATCTGAGGTTATTGATATTTCTCCCAGCAATCTTGTATAGAATACTTATGAACTCTTACTGGGCTCCTGGTTGCCTAAGGTTACTTGAGGAAGCCCCCGTGGAGAGTTTGTATCCACTGTGTGCCTAGGGTGCACCTGCTGGAGTTGGAAAAGTCTCTGTGGTTATTTTTGTAGCATATCTGTGAGCTCTCCTGGGTGTGTCTGGGATGGGGTTAGAGATTAGCTTGCATCCTTTGCGGCTAGGCCACCCCCTTTGCTCATGCCTAACTTCCTAGGTAACATATCTATATATGATCATTATCATCCTCTTTCAGAATTAGCAGTGATATAGTAAAAAATAAATAAATAAATAATGGATCTGAGCTGTAGTACTAATTTGCTACATGACCACAATGAAGTCAATTATTCTGGACAGAAGTATTTTTGTCTTTGTATATTCAGGCTGCTATAACAAAAATGCCATTAGCCAAGTGGCATAAACAATAAACATGTATTTCTTACTGTTCTAGACTCTAGGAAGTCCAACATCAAGGCATCTGTAAATTCACTGTCTGGTGAGGACCCACTTCATGGTTCATCTATGGCT
This sequence comes from Redunca redunca, assembly GCA_006410935.1. NCBI lineage: Eukaryota > Metazoa > Chordata > Mammalia > Artiodactyla > Bovidae > Redunca > Redunca redunca. Next base: position 1,166,530 of record SJYQ01000648.1, on the reverse strand, counting down.
GTTTCTTGCTGTATCTTCCCGTTGTAGAAAGACTGAGGGAGCTCTGTGGGGTCTCATTTAGAGGTCACTAGTCAGAGAAGGCAATGGCATCCCACTCCAGTACTCTTGCCTGGAAAATCCCATGGACGGAGGAGCCTGGTAGGATGCAGGCCATGGGGTCGTGAAGAGTCGGACACAACTGAGCAACTTCACTTTCACTTTTCACTTTCATGCATTGGAGAAGGAAATGGCAACCCACTCCAGCATTCTTGCCTGGAGAATCCCAGGGACAGAGGAGCCTGGTGGGCTGCCGTCTCTGGGGTCGCACAGAGTTGGACACGAGTGAAGCGACTTAGCAGCAGCAGCAGCAGCAGCAGTCCCACTTATGATGGATCCACCCTCATGAGCTAGTCATCTCCTGAAGGCCACATCTTCACAATCCATCACATAGGAGGTTAGGTTTCAACTTGAGACTTTTGTAAGGGATACAAACATGCATTCCCTTTTGTTGTTCAGTTGCTCAGCCCTGTCCTCCTTACTCTTTGTGACCCCAGGGACTGCAGCACACCAGGCTTCCCTGTCCTTTACCACCTCCCGGAGTTTGCTCAAACTCATGTCCATTGAATCAGTGATGCCATCCTACCATCTGGAAGGACCAAAATGGAAATGTCATTCCATTTTTGTCCTTGTTTATAGTAACAGGACCAATGAAAATGGCTTACACTTTCCGTATTCTTCTGAAGTCACTCTTTGACATAACTGGTAACTAAATGCAGATGAGAAATACTTACTTATTCATCTACAACTCTGATTTTCTCTTTGAGATTTAGACTTTTCTAAATATAATTCTTTCTTTAATAGAACTATTCAAATGACCCTCTAGGAACTCAAATTTAACATATTTAAAATGGCTTATATTCTCTCTAAGTCACACTCCATCTCCATTTTCTTTTTCTTTATTCCTTACTTTGGTTAATAGGATCCACATTTACCAATGAAACTAAGATAAAACACCTCCAGATAACATATATCTCTCCCTTTCCTTCACACCCTATGCCCTATCAGTCATGAAACTATGCTGATACTTCTTTTAGAATGTCTGCATTTATACTATCACTGCCCACGGCTCTGGTTTAGAATTTAGCTCTTTGTGGATAACATAAACAGTGTAATATCTCTTTTTCCTAAGACTAGCTTTGGTGCTCAATGAACTGTCACCACACTCATCAGTCTTGGCAAAAGAAGTCATACACTCTGGCCATGTCATCTGATAATGAGACTCTACTTCTAGGAAGGTTGAACTTTTGTCTGCTTGCTCTCCAGTCATCTCTAATGCCAGGCTCAGTGCTTAGAAATATATACCATACCTTGATTTAGAAATGAGGAAAACTGGTGTGTGAAGCAGACACACCATTATCTGGGGAATCCAATAAGTATGAAAATTTTCAAGCGAGCAGAGGAAACCCTCGACCTGAAGAAATCTCATGACCTGAAGATCTTTGCTGTAGGATCTTTCCTGTGACACTTGAGACATGCATCTTAGTGAAGAAGAAACCATAAAACTCATTTACTCCTCCGGATACACCAAATCATGGGTTTCTTAGGGTAAAAGACTATCTCCTTCCTCTTTGTTTCCTGAAGGAAGCAAAGTTTGGGGCACAGGGTACACACTCAGCACATGTGTTGAAATGAACAGAAATTGTGTGTTACTTTTTAAACAAAAAGCACTCTGTAACTATAATTTATCTGAAAAGCTGTGATTAAATTTCTTTAGGCATTCAGCACTTTAAACTGGTAATCTATTTGTCATGCAAATCAGTGAATTTATATTGTTTCAACAATACACTTTAAAAAGTCAAATCACCAAGGTAACTTGAAGGAATATGATTATCTGCAGAGGCCTGGTATAAGATTTCTCCTAGCATCTTCAGAAAAGTCAGAGACTAGAATCTGTCATATCAGATGAGGAGATAATACATATAAAAACACACATAGGCACACATACACGAACACACACACACACACACAGAATTCGCCTTTGTCTGTTTCGACAAGATAAAGGAAAATAAAATGTAAAAAATATATATTTTTGGAGTTGGCATTCTCCTTTGGGGTAAAGAATTTATTTATCATATAACAAGCTAATTCATTGTACATTTACAATATACGCATCTGGCAAAAGACAAAGTTAAGCAAAAGAGAATGATTTTTTAAATCTCTTCGTTTGAATTAATTATTTTTATGAGCAGCTAAACAAGACAAGCTGCCCCAATGACTCGGAGGTAAAGAATCTTTCTGGCAATGCAAGAAACATGAGTTCAGTCTCTCGGTTCAGAAGATCCCCTGGAGAAGGAAATGGCAACCCACTCCAGTATTCTTGCCTGGAAAATCCCATGAACAGAAGAGCCTGGTGGGCTACAATCTATGGAGTTGCAAAAAAGAGTCAGATATGACTTAGCGACTAAGCAAAAGCAAAAACAAAGAGGCAAAGTAACTCACACAAAGCAACATCTCTGAAGAGTCTGAGACCTCCCATTCTGCAGTACTCTGAGGGTGCTGGGGTCCGGATTCTCCCATGCCACTCTGCTATCCAGGAGCTAGGGCAGTATCTAGAGCCTCAGGTTAAAACTGGAGTAAGAAGGGAGAGCAGATATACAATTTGAGAACTCTTCCTTGAAACTAAATAAATGAACCAGATAAGCAAGAAACTCCTTCATGACTGATATTATAAAATTGAGCCCCTTATTTTTAGCCTGAAAATTCATGCATGGAGACATCAAACAAAAAGTCTAAATCTTCTTTCAACACAGCTTTTCATTTATAGCAAGGACACAGTAAGATGAGAAACTTCCAACAGGGTTAGATATTTCTGCGAGCTCTAGTATCTATAGGAATGATGCAGAACATAGAATATATGTTCCTATAAAAAGAATAAGATGAACAAAAACCTAGAAATAGACTCATGACTTCTTGACATTTTCTTGACAACAATGATGAAAAATTAAAACAGACTCTACTGAGCTAAGTCTGATTCCCTGCTGAACCTGACCACTGTGCGATCTCCCTGTCATGTCCTGCCAGGTCATGGAAGGTATAAGTTAAGGAAAGATCCACCCTGAAAATTCCCTTAGTTCTAAAACAACATTCATTGTACATCCAGAGAAACATAGAAGAAATCCTCCCCCAAACATTTAGTTTATTTCCATAATAGTTCAAAATACCCCTGACTTCAGTGAAGTGTAAATGGAAAATAAAATACAAACTAGAACACACTAAAAGCAATATGAAAAGTGAAATGAGATGAACAAGAAATTGATTCATTAATTGCTTTGTTCAACAATCAGCAAATATTTATTAAAATGTCTATATGCACAGGGTACTTTTCTAGATCATAAGTATACAGTGAATAAAGAATAAAGAAATCTCTCTCTCCTAATGGGGTGCATGGTCAACTTGAGAGAGACCAACAGATAAATCAAATATATGACTTGCCAGTAGATGATGAGTGACGGGAAGGGAAATAAATGAGAGGAGAGGAAAGTGGAGTGTTGGCAAAGTGATTTGCCCTATACACAAATGAGCCATCTGACGCTTGGCTTAAGGGAAGGGGGTTGTTTTTGGAGAATGACTTGATCTGGCTGAAGAACAAAAGGAGATAAACCAAAGGACGAGGCTTGTTTGGAGGATATAGACTCCAAGGACCACACCTTTCTCACAGTTATGATATACAAGTGAGGAAATAAGCTCTTTCTTGTTTTGTTTTGTTTTCCCTGGAACATGTGGGGCCTTCCCAGGTGATGCTAGTGGAGAACCTGCCTGCCAATGCAGGAGACATGTGGCGTGGGTTCGATCCCTGGGTTGGGAGGATCCCCTGGAGAAGGAAATGGCAACCCACTCCAGTATTCTTGCCTGGAAAATCCCATGGAAAGAGGAGCCCAGAGGGCTACAGTCCAGGGGTTTGCAGAGAGTTGGGCACGACTGCACACTAACACACATGTGGAGCAATGCGGAGGGCTAAACTACTCTCTTGATCCATGGACAAGATGAATATTACTCCTCTTTTAATGGAGCCCTTGAAAGTGGAGCAGGGGTAGTCAGAACAGAGGAACCAAAAATATCTGTTCTGTTTCGTATCTGCAGCAGGTAGAGGCAGAGAGACCAGTAGAGGAAGAGGTACTTGTTCCTAGTCAATCGTGTCTGACTCTTTGGGACCCCATAGGCTGCAGCCCGCCAGACTCCTCTGTCCATGGGGATTCTCCAGGCAAGAATACTGGAGTGGGTTGCCATGTCCTCCTCTAGGGGATCTTCCCAAACCAGCGATTGAACCCAGGTCTCCCACATTGGAGGCAGATTCTTTACCATCTGAGCCACCAGAGAAAATCAGGAATACTAGAGTGGGTAGCCTGTCCCTTCTTCAGGGGATCTTCCTGACCCCATAATCCAACTGGGGTCTCATGCGTTGCAGGTGGATTCTTTACCAGCTGAGCTACCAAGAACACCCCAAAGGAAGAGGTTCTGTCTTCAAATAAATACTCTATCTTCAAGTATATTGATTTAAATTTTAGTATAGGAAACAGATATGGCATTGTAAAAAATAAAGCTTTGTATTCTTTAAAAAAAAAATCAAAGAATGGTGGGTCATATGATAGTTTTATTCCTAGTCTTTTAAGGAATCCTCATACTGTTCCCACAGTGACTGTATCAATTTTAATCCTCATCAACAGTTCAAAAATGTTCCCTTTTCTCCATATCCTCTCCAGCGTTTATTGTTTGTAGATTTTTTGATGATATCCATCCCCACTGGTGTGAGCTGTTCCCTCATTATAGTTTTGATTTGAATTTCTCTGATAATCCCACTACTGGGCATATATCCTGAGAAAACCATAATTGAAAAAGACACATGTTCCCCAATGTTTGTTGCAGCATGATTTTCAATAGTTAAAATATGGAAGCAACTTAGATGTCCATCAACAGATGAATGGACAAGCAAGCTGTCATACATTTATACAATGGAATATTGCTCAGCTATATAAAACATACATTTGAGTCAGTTCTAATGAGATGGATGGGCTTCCCTTTTGGCTCAGCTGGTAAATAATCCACCTGCAATGAAGGAGATCTGGGTTTGATTCTTGGGTTGGGAAGATCCCCTGGAGAAGGGACAGGCCTCCCACTGTGATATTGTGGCTTAGAGAATTTCATGGACTCTTTAGTCCATGGGGTTGCAAAGAGTCTGATACACTGAGAGACTTTCACTTTCACTTTCATGAGGTGGATAAACTTAGAGCCCAATATACAGAATGGTTAATAAATAGACATCCCTGATAAGAAATCCCAATTTTATATACATATAAAATTAAATTAAGCAGAAAAAAACATGCCTGTGTGTGGTCAGTCATATCTGACGCTTTTGCAACTTCATGGACTGTAGCCCACCAGGCCGCTCTGTCTATGGAATTTTCCAGGCAAGAATACTGGAGTGGGTTGCCTTTTCTTATTCCAGTGTATCTTCTCCACCCAGGAATCTAACCCATTTCTGCACTGGCAGGTGGATTCTTTGCCACCACCAGGAAGCCCAGAAAACACACACACACACATATCTATATCTATATCTATATCTATATCTATATCTATATCATCTATATATATAAACATATA
>SJYQ01000648.1:1127580-1158486 GCA_006410935.1 Redunca redunca | reverse complement strand
CATCCTTTCCATAGTCATTCAGTTACAATCTTGTATAAAATTCCTTTCAGTATGTATACACTATAATTTGTTTAAGCATTCTGATTTTGTTGGTCATTTAATTGTTTCAAATGGATTGGTATTATTAATAACTATGTTAATTTTTTAAAGTAATGATAGTTTATATTAAGTGTTATTTCTTTAGGATAGAATTTCATAAATATAGTTTCTGGGTCCAAATGCATTAAGCTTTTATTATCCTATTAATATATATCTCCAAAAGCCTTTTCATAAAGGTTGTGCCAATTTTCTCACCCCATTTATTTAAAAACACCCTTGCCAGCATCAGGGATGATGATGACAAATATGATGAGTTTTACTTCATTTTTTTAATTGACCTTTTACTGATTTCTGCACCAAATGTAAGTTTGTTAGTACCAAAGTATAAGACAGAATAAATATAGAAGATTTATTTCATTTTCCAATGTTTGGTCCATTTTAGCACTAGTAAGGTCTTTCCAGGTGGCACTAGTGGTAAAGAACCTGCCTGCCAATGAAGAAGACAGTAAAAGATGTGGGTTTGATCCCTGGGTTGGGAAGATCCCATGGAGGAGGACACAGCAAACTGCTCCAGTATTCTTTCCTGGAGAATCCCATGAACAGAGGAGCCTGGTGGGCTACAATCCACATGGTCACAAAGAGTCAGACATGACTGGAGTGACTTAACACACACACAGCATTAATAAGATAAAGTTGTTATTTTGAAAGAAAAGAAGTAGGAGGAAGAGGAGATGTAAGAGATGAAGGGAGGGGTAAACAAAAATAAGGAGCATGTCTTATGTTATCCTTCTTCCATATTTTAGAAATTTGATTATTCATAAGCCTTATTACAAGTTTACCTTTCAGCTATTATTTTATTGAGAAATAATTGCTACCAAACAATCACTTTAATGTATTTTATTATGGCCATGACATTTAGAAAATTGGTATAATATAANTATAATGCATTACCCTCTCCAGAGAATAATAGAAATTCTTTAATGATAACTTTTGTCTTTAAGACATCATTACATAGAGCTTAAAAAAGCAATTTCATTGTTAAATAACACCTTTCATTCTCAGAGTACCTAAATTATTTTCTGAACAATTAGTTGGATAATAGCCATTTGATTAATCTGAAGATAAATGCAATAAATGTTACAGGTTCTAAATCCTTTCACATCCAAGTCTGACTACTACAACTCTTCTAATCTGGGGAAATAAAATATCTTGTGCCCGTGCTCCTTTACACCTTGCTCACCACAAATCATCCCACAAATTATCTGGTTACATCCTTCACCATTTCCTGTGTCCTGGACAATAAAATAACTTGTCTAAATGTATGTGTCCTTGCCTTCCACACTTGTGTGTGCTGTATATGCTGTGTCCAACTCCGTGCCACCCCATGGACCTGAGCCAGCCAGGCTCCTCTGTCCATGAGATTCTTCAAGAATCTCAATACAAGAATACACAAGGCAAGAATCTCCAGGCAAGAATACACACTTGTGCTTCGTTCATGTATGCTCTCTTGCCTTTGAAAAATTAGTGTTGTTTTATCTTTCCTTTGATCTTACTAATTTACTCTTTCTCCTCTTTAAATGATAAATATCCTGGGAAGATTCTAACTATCCTTTGAAAAGTTCCAAGAAATGCATGGCAAAAGAGTGACATGCAGAAAAAAGGAGAGGTGGAGTGAGAGATATTAAAATGAGTCACAGCATGTATGATTTTGAATGCCTGGCAAGTTCAGCCCTAAGCACCACTGGCTGAAAGGGAAAAATAAATACTAGACACAGGAAAATAGATTTGAGTGGAGGCTGAACATTTGGGGAGACCATCCAATTGCTAGATTATGGGGTCTGGGAGGTGGATGGCAAGCTTTTTTGCTTTGGCTGGATATTGATTTGATTGCACAGCAGTGACCAGATTTTCATGTGGAATAGGGCTCCATTCTGCATCTGGAGGATATTAAATTGTGATCTTAGGTGAGGGAATTGGAAAGGTTCATGCAAAATTAAGTCATCTCCTCAAGTTTTCAGAAAATCATGGTAAAATTGTACTTCAGAATGCAGCTTGTTTACTAACAAAAATGTGAGAGAGGGCTGGTCATTGGAAATGGGCCATGTGGCTTACCAAAATTTTACATTAGGATGGGTGGGTTTTAAAAGCTACAGCAAAGTGGATATGTGAATAACCTCCCTGTAGCCATTTGACATAAGCAGTAACATTAATTCTTGACGCTGCTGCTGCTGCTAAGTCACATCAGTCATGTCCGACTCTGTGTGACCCCATAGACGGCAGCCCACCAGGCTCCCCCATCCCTGGATTCTCCAGGCAAGAACACTGGAGTGGGTTTCCATTTCCTTCTCCAGTGAATGAAGGTGAAAATTTAAAGTGAAGTCACTCAGTCATGCCCAACTCTTTGTGACCCCATGGACTGTAGCCTATCAGGCTCCTCCATCCATGGGATTTCCCAGGCAAAATTACTGGAGTGGGTTGCCATTGCCTTCTCTGATTCTTGATGCTAAAGACTTGCAAACAGGGTATGAAGAGAAAATGGATCAGAGTATTAGACTTGTCACTTTTTGCTGTGTTCCATGGATTAAACAACCAGATCATTTGAGGGTGGTAAGGAGAAGAGTTTAAGGGACTAAGGTTTATAGATTTTTTGTTTTGGGGGTTTTTGTAATGTGCTATCTTCTGTGAACTGAATTATGTCCCTCCCAATTCCATATGTAGAAGCCCTAACACTCAATGGGATTATATTGGATACAGATCCTTTAAGGGGTTATTAGGCTTATACACAGTCATGAGGATGGAATTTCTATGAACGTGGGGTTGCCATGATAAGACGGCATCCTGGGACTTTCCTGGTGGTTCAGTGGTTAAGATTACACCTTCCAATTAAAGGGGTGTGGGTTAAATCCCTGGGTGAGGAGCAAAGATCCTACATGCTTCATGGCCAAATCACAGAACATAAACAATAGATGCAATATTGTAACAAATTCAATAAAGACTTTTAAAATGGTCCACATCAAAGAAATTTTAAAAAAGAAAAAAAAAAGATAGCATGCCTATAAGGGAAAAAGCAGAACCTTGCTTTCTCTCTCTCTACTCCACTCCTACCCCAAACACAAAAAGAGATCTGCACACAGTGATTTTTTTCAACAGTAGCTACTATCCTGACCCCTACTCCCACTGATCATCTTTCACTGTTTCTAAAGTTCATGTGACTCTCATACACAAGTCTGATTGATTCTGTTCAGTATTACGTATGTTAATGACCTGCCTCTTGAGAAATCTGTATGCAGGTCAGGAAGCAACAGTTAGAACTGGACATGGAACAACAGACTGGTTCCAAATAGGAAAAGGAATACATCAAGGCTGTATATTGTCACCCTACTTATTTAACTTATATGCAGAGTCCGTCATGAGAAATGCTGGGCTGGAAGAAGCACAAGCTGGAATCAAGATTCCCGGGAGAAATGTCAATAACCTCAGATATGCAGATGACACCACCCTTATGGCAGAAAGTGAAGAGGAACTAAAAAGCCTGTTAATGAAAGTGAAAGAGGAGAGTGACAAAGTTGACTTAAAGCTCAACATTCAGAAAACGAAGAACATGGCATCTGGTCCCATCACTTCATGGGAAATAGATGGGGAAACAGTGGAAACAGTGTCAGACTTTATTTTTTTGGGGCTCCAAAATCACTGCAGATGGTGACTGCAGCCATGAAATTAAAAGACGCTCACTCCTTGGAAGAAAAGTTATGGCCAACCTAGATAGTATATTCAAAAGACATTACTTTGCCGACTAAGGTCCATCTAGTCAAGGCTATGGTTTTTCCAGCAGTCATGTATGGATGTGAGAGTTGAACTGTGAAGAAGACTAAGTGCCAAAGAATTGATGTTTTTGAACTGCGGTGTTGGAGAAGACTCTTGAGAGTCCCTTGGACTACAAGGAGATCCAACCAGTCCATTCTAAAGGAGATCAACCCTGGGATTTCTTTGGAAGGAATGATGCTAAAGCTGAAACTCCAGTACTTTGCCACCTCATGTGAAGAGTTGACTCATTAGAAAAGATTCCGATGCTGGGAGGGATTGGGGGCAGGAGAAGAAGGGGACAACTGCCAGGGTCCAGCCCCAGTGGATCCAGGGAATTTGAAGCAGGGACAGCATTGGTGAGGGAAAAAACTTATTTGTTTATTAATATAAGATTAGATTAAGAAGAAATAGTGTAGTAGGAAAATTAAGTGGAGAAAAGAGGCTGATTAACTTGGTTTACATGGAAAACCAATAAAGTTACAGACAAGGAACTTGCACCATCTATGTTAGGCCGAAGGCGCCTGTTTGAATATCAGAGAGTGCCCCGCCTTGGGCTCTCTCTCTTACAGATCTTAGAAGCCAGGACAAGTAAGTAGACATGGTGAGCCTCCATGCCCCAGATGGGAATTCAGCCTGAATTTAGAGTAAAGAGGAGACACGGGGGAAACCAGTCCTTCCAATGACTTTCCCCCACCCCCGCCTCTATTGTCCTTCAAGGCCTTTTATACTTTTGATTATACATAGAGATCAACGGGTAATACAAAATTATGTAGCGTTAGCAGCCCAGACTCTTTCTGTATATCTTTTTGTATACAAAAGGTCTCAGGTGATTTACATTATCTTCTGGCCAAGAGGCTTGCTAACACTTTTTGGCTCTCTTTCTTAATGAATGTTAATCTCGTTTCCCCTGAAGTGTTTTTTCTTTAATCTGCATCTCCTTAAAGCACTAAAGTTACATCTCTATAGAACAAAGGTGCAGTGGGTTATAACAAAAAATGTACTTAACTCAAAGATCTAATGTTGCTAATACCAGGTCTACTACTTGTTCTTCTATATACCAACTATATCTAAAAATAAAGGATATGAAAATTTGGCAGCAAGTATTGGCTCAACAATGAAACGCTTAATCAGTTTCATTCTAATGATCTTGACACCTCAGAAGCCCCTGCATTCCGAGGATGTTTTAAGCTTCCTGTGCCTCTCGAGGTTGGGAGACTGTAAACAATCACATGCGCAGCTGTATAAGTCCTGCAGGCAGGCTAGAAAGCCATCAGACGGGTTTTTGAATTGAAACACTCATATTATGCCCAGGAGATTTATTATCTAAAAGCTCTAAATTAATTTTTTTTTCCAGAAAAAGTGGTGGGGGGATAGCCCCCTGTTAATGACAGAAGAGTAGGTGGAAAGCATAACACAGTAAAGCAGGCAGACTCTGGTCTTGGTGGGTGAATGCTCAGGAAATTTCAAGGGGAACCCCTGAAGTCTGATCACGTCCTTGTGTTTTGTCAGGCTTCCTTCTGCATGACCTTGTCACGGGTGGGATTCCTCATGCTGGCCCCCGGCAGACGACCGGGGATGAGATGGCTTGATGGCATCACTGACTCTATGGATGCGAGTCTGAGTGAACTCCGGGAGTTGGTGATGGACAGGGAGGCCTGGTGTGCTGCAATTCATGGGGTCGCAGTCAGACACAACTGAGCGACTGAACTGAACTGAACTGAACTGAGATTCATCTAAGTCATTTTGTTTTGTTGTAGTTTGTGTTTGATCTTTTGTCTTATTTCATTTTTGTGGCTGGGTAATGCTCCAGTATGGGCTTCTCTGGTGGCTCAGTGGTAAAGAATCTGCCTGTAATGCAGGAGACTTAGGTTCAATCCCTGTCTCGGGAAGATCCCCTAGAGAAGGGAATGACAACCCACTCCAGTATTCTTGTCTGGAGAATTTCATGGGCAGAGAAGCCAGGTAGGCTACAGTCGATGGGGTCGCAAAGAGTCAGACATGACTCAGTGACTGACATAGTGCTCTAATATATGACTGTGTTATGATTATTTCCTCATTCTTTTTTTATGTATATTTAAGTTGTTTCCAGATTTACTATTACTAATAGCACTAAACTATTGCTAACAGTGGTAAGCATAAATTGAGCTGATGATCAAAAGAGCATAGTTTTCTCAGTTTCTAGGTAGTAGAAACTGCCCTACAGTTTCTCCCAAAGTGATTCTATCAATAAAAATAAAATTGGCTGTAGATGTTTGTTTATTGTTTTTTAGAGAAATTTTTTGTTAGATTAAAGATGGTTGGTGTTTCAAGGTGGCTGAAGAGAAAATATATATTAATGTTCTTGGCCCAGAAATAGCATAGTGCTTTTGCTTTGTATTCTATTGGCTGATAGGATTTGGAAAGGCATAGTGCTGGGGAAAAAAAATCAAATAAAAAAAAGTCAGTAAACAGTATCAGAGACTTATAAGGATTATAGCATAAATAAAACTGCAGGTTGTTGAGGGAAGAGGTTGGGGAAGACATATAAGACATGAAAAACGCACCAAGTCAAATGATGAGGAAGAGTGATGATTTTTGAATAAGGAAGTAACACGAGTTTGCTTATTTGATTTGCTTCTAGTTATCAGATTCTTAACAAAGTAAATTATCCAGAAGCACATAGATTACATTGCTGACAGTGAGTTTACTAAGATCTTGTGACCAATGTACATGGCAAATAATTAAGCATATATTGGCTGTAGTCATATTAGGAATGAGAATCTATGAAACATATGACAGAGGCAAAGCAGAAAAAGTAGAGAGCAGGATTGTCAGAATAAATTAGGAAACATTTCTTCAGGCACCCAGACCAGTATCCTTCCATTTTACCATGCACCAGTCGGCACCTCCTGGGGTCAACTGCAACCCTATTGCTTTACAATCCTGGGGTTGCAGACAGATTTATGGCAGTTGCTGCTGCTAAGTTGCTTCAGTCATGTCTGATTCTGTGTGACCCCACAGACGGCAGCCCACCAGGCTCCCCCATCCGTAGGATTCTCCAGGCAAGAACACTGGAGTGGGTTGCCACTTTCTTCTCCAATTCATGAAAGTGAAAAGTGAAGTTGCTCAGTCATGTCCAACTCTTCACGACCCCATGGACTGCAGCCCACCAGGCTCCTCCATCCATGGGATTTTCCAGGCAAGAGTACTGGAGTGGGGTGCCATTGCCTTCTCCAATGGCAGCTGAGTAGCAATTATTTCAAATTTATTTAGCCACTGAAATTTTCCTGTGGCCTGTAAGGATTATTTTATGCTCATGTAAGGAAGAAGGCAAGGAAAATAAAATCAGATTCGAAAGTAGTCAATGTAATAGTCCAGCTGTTCCATTAAAGACTAGTTTTCTTTCAAAGGGACATTGTAATTCATTTTTTCCCCATAGTTATAAAACACAATTATTTTGGCAGAATATTCAGAAGGTCAAAATCTAATTCACACTGTCTACTAAGAAGTGAGGTGAAGTGAAAGTCTCTCTGTAGTGTCCTACTCTTTGCAACCCCATGGATTATATAGTCCATGGAATTCTCCAGGCCAGAATACTGCAGTGGGTAGCCTTTCCTTTCTTCAGGGGATCTTCCCAATCCAGGGATTGAATCCAGGTCTCCCACATTTCAGGCAGATTCTTTACCAGCTGAGCCTCAAGGGAAGCCCAAGAATACTGGAGTGGGTAGCCTATCCCTTCTCCAGTGAATCTTCCTGACCCAGCAATCAAACTGGGATCTCTTGCATTGCAGGTAGATTCTTTACCAACTGATCTATCAAGGAAACTCCAAGTCTACTAAGAAGGTTTATTACTAATACTTGCAACTTCAAGTAAAGTTAAAATTTAAGTATTTCATATGATCCCCAAACGATGAAGAATCAAGGGATGATGATGTCTATATAAGAAAAAATGAAAATTTCGCATCCCTCAGTACTGTTTGCATAGAGATTCATAAACCCCAAAGATTTAACCTGATCATAGTGCCTCACTATTTGGATAGATTGTCTTTTTATATTTCTAATAATCTCTAAGGTTATTGGACACATATAAATTTTCCCACTTTTAAGATGAGAAAAGTGAGTCTTCGAGAATTTAAAATACTTGTCTCTCACTATTGTATGCTTGATGACATAGGATATATATCTGCCCCTCTATATTTATTTCTAACAAAAGACTTTGCCATTAAATTTGCTTTCATTTATACTAGGTATCTTGTGTTCTTAGGGAAGCTCTGTGCACTCTGAAATCTTGATAGTAGTAGGGTTTCCTGTGATTAAGAAGAGTAGTGGATTTTTCAGACTAAGGAATGAGCAGCTGTGGGTAAGGAAGAAAAATCTGTTAACTCTGGGAAGATATAACATTTAATCAGGCTCCACTTCCATGGGCCTTTCAAGTGGTGCTAGTGGTAAATAATCGACCTGCCAGTACAGGAGATTGTAAGAGATGGGTGCAATCCCTGGGATGGGAAGATCCCATGGAGGAGGAGTATGGCAACCCACTCCAGTATTCTTGCCTGGAAAATCCCATGGACAGAAGAGCCTGGTGGGCTACAATCCATGGGGTTGCAAAGAATTGGACATGACTGAAGTGACTCAGCATGTATGCATGCCACTTCCATATAACTTTATCCAAAATGCAGGAAACTATGGCTCCAGTCACCTGAATAATGGCCTCCAAAGTTGTCTGAGTTCTAATCCTGGGAAACTGTGTGTATTATTCAGAAAAAAAAAATAATTTGCAGATATGATTAAGTTCCAGTGATCAAGTTCCATGATTAAGTTTCCAATCTTGAAAAGGATAAGTTATCATGGATCATCCAGACGGTTTGATTCTAACAGCAATTTTCTTTACAAGAAAGAAATAGAAGATTTTGAGACCAAACTGGTCAACTGGACCGATGCAGGAAGCCACACACAGAGATGTTCTGGCCAAGAGTTCCATATTAATGGTTCCATCAACCTCTAGGCATAAGAGTGAGTGGCTCTTTATATGATTGCAGCCTCTAGATTTTGAGTGTTCCCTAGCTTTGAATTGTCCAAGCTGATAGTTATAAGAAGCAAAGATGAACTTTTCTCTCCAAGCCCTTCCTATACTACAAATGCATGAGAAGACAAATTAACAATTGTAATTATTGTAGTTTTTCAGTCACTAAGTCGTATTCAGTTCTTTGCGACTCCATGGACTGCAGCACACCAGGCTTCCCTGTCCTTCACCGTCTCCCAGAGTTTGCCCAAATTCATGTCCATTGAGTCAGTGATGCTATCGAACCATTTAATCCTCTGCCACCCCCTTCTCCTTTTGCCTTCAATCTTTCTCAGCATCAGGATCTTTTCCAATGAGTCAGCTCTTCACATCAGGTGGCCAAAATATTGGAGCTTTGGCTCCAGCATTAGTCCCTCCAATGGATATTCAGGGTTGATTTCCTCTAGGATTGACTGGTTTGATCTCCTTGCTGCCCAAGGAACTCTCAAGAGTCTTCTCCAGCACCACAGTTTGAAAGAACCAGTTTTTCAGCATTCAGCCTTTTTTATGATCCAGCTCTTACATTATATGTCATTATATTTGGAATATTTCTTTATGTAGCAATGAGAATTTGGGATAAAAGATCTTGTGAGAAAAGATCTCTGGCAACTTAAGAGTTTCCTGTTATAATAATCCCTTATGGAGCTCTGGGAGACAGGGCAAGCGCTATTAACAATTTTGTGTATTAATGTGTATAGACATGAGAAGTAACCACATCATGCTAAAAAAATGATGTTAGGGTCAAAAATGAGGAAGAATGTTTAAAAGCAAGAAAAAAAAAATAAGATACTGGGTCAAGGCTTAGAGTCAGGGGGGTTAGCAAATCAAAGAGAAATAGAAGATGGAAGAAGATTAAAACTGGCTGGTTGAGGTATCACCTGAGTAAATATCAGAAACTGTTTTTTATTTTGCCCAGAATTTCTCTTTTGCATGTTACTAATTCCTAATGCTTCGTGTTGGCAAGGCAGGTCAGATTCATAAAAAATATCTACCTGAGAAAATGTTGGCATTCAAGGTATATCATAGCATGTGTAACCTGAGAATATCCATCATGCTGGGCCCAACTTTGTGACTTTGCAGGAAACAATTGCTCTTTACAATCCAACCTACATTTCTCAATAACACAGCGAGGAACTTGACCTATAAAAGCTTGCCCTGGAGCAAAATAGATTTACAGTAAAAGGACAAGATGTTGCACTCAGCAAAACAATAGTTACAGCTCCCAGAGTTATGGGCTGGACTGAAGTGCCAGATCAGTCAACAGACTATGGTGATAAAAATGAGCTCACAAGAAACATTCATTGAATGCATGCAGTATCTGCAGGCGGAGTTCAAAATGTTTTCAGTGACTTGGGTTACATGTTGATAATTCAGGTTCCTGAGACTCATTCTGAGTGGTTCCAATTTTGGATTTATGGTGTGCATGTGTATTTTTGCTAAACACCCAGGAACACATGGACAGCTAATGATGTCTGAGAACCAATCATCTCAATTTTGAATTTTTGTGCATTTACAGGTTTGAGTTCTAGGTGTTAATCCTGATATTTAGCACATATCCCAAGTTAATAGAAATCCTTCCCTTTCTCTCCCTGTATTCTGTCTGTGGCAGAAGCAAAAATGTAACTCTCAAGTCCCCCTTCAACCCAGAACTTGTTGACAGGTTGTGGTGATTATGCTTTTCTGGTACTTGCCAGTTATAACTCCTGTTTGGACTGAGTGACTTGAGGCCACACTGTTCTTGATTGAACAAACTTGTCATAGATGGGTCAAGACCAACACAGTATTCATTTGAAGGGCAGTCTTTCCTCTGGAGCTCTCCACTGGTCCAGCAGAGACACTGATACATATATACACACACACACACACACACACACACACACACATATATATATATATAACAATTTCATAGTTGGCCTCATCTGACTTTCCCAGCCAGATGGACTGGGAACAAGCCAGCTACTTCACAATAAATCCTTTGCACTCTTAACTTAATTTCAGCATCTGCTTTCCAAAGAACTCAACTGCAAGATTATTTTCTTCAATTTCCTAAGTAGTTTAATCCTAAAACCATCAGGTTAATTCAAGCAAGATAGTCATCCACAATATCAGCTTTGTGTGGGGTGTCCAAACTCAAAGAAGTCGAAGATGTCTATATGAGTTGAGATGTCATGAGGAATCAGCCCAATAGGATGAGAAGGCTTAGCTTAGGGTCTCAGAACCCAAGCAGGGCAATGAGAGCATCAACATGGAATGTCACTGTTGAGCATTGGCATACACGTAGGATAAAGAAAGTGTACATGTTGGATGAGTAGGTGGAGAGTTACAAAACCTGTTTGGGTGGTCAGAGACCGATAGAGTGAGAAGGGCGTTCATCTCTATGGACACACAAACTCAGGAGTAAGAGCCTAAACAGAGAAGGCAAAACTCTAGCCAGGGCGGCTAGTATGCGAATTCAGAGCTTGAGGAGGATAAAGAGGGTACCCACAGGATGCAGGTCAATGAGTTAAGGGGTTTGTCTGCAAATGGGCAGCCTTGAGAGAGGGGAAGAAGCTAAGAAGGTTAAATAAAGTGTTCATGCAAGTAAGGCAGTAAGGATGACAATAAGAAATTGGTTGCTTAGAGGAAAATTGATTAAATGAATTACTGTATTAGGCAAAGGAGCAACTTCATTGTCAAAGAATGGAATTTTGAATATGGCAAGAGAAAACTAGAATGAACCTTGTGGTGTTGGATAGGAAACATTAGATTGGAAAGTGTCAACTCATGAATTTAAGGGTTTTAATAACAGAAACAATAGATATTAATTTATTTGTAATTCTATCTGTCTCCATGTAGTTATATGTTTGTGTGTATGCATGAGTGTGCAGACATTGCAAAGATCTATATAGACATATATTATATAGGTATATCTCATATATATATATAGCTCATGTATATATAAACACATATATACATGCATATATATATATATATATATAGGACATGTGTTCATGCTCAGATGTGTCCGATTCGAAGCAGGCTCCTCTGTCCATGGAACTTTTCAGGCAAGAATGCTAGAGTGGTTTGCCATTTCCTATCCTGGGAATATTAGTGTATTCTCAGAGGGATACATGTTGGAAAGTGATTTCCGTCTGAGGGATCAAACCTGTGTCTCTTATGTTTCCTGCATTGGCGTGCAGATTCTTTACCACTGTACCAACTAGGAAGTACTATATATATATACACACACATATATATATATATATTCAGTTCATTTCAGTTCAGTTGCTCAGTCGTGTCCAACTCTTTGCAACCCCATGAAACCCAGCACACCAGGCCTCACTGTCCATCAGCAACTCCCAGAATCCACCCAAACCCATGTGCATTGGGTGATGCCATCCAACCATCTCATCCTATGTCATCCCCTTCTCCTGCCCTCAATCTTTCCTAGCATCAGAGTCTTTTCAAATGAGTCAGCTCTCCGCATCAGGTGGCCAAAGTATTGGAGTTTCAGCTTCAACATCAATCCTTCCAAAGAACACCCAGGACTGATCTCCTTTAGGATGGACTGGTTGGATCTCCTTGCAGTCCAAGGGACTCTCAAGAGTCTTTTCCAAAACCACAGTTCAAAAGCATCAATTCTTCGGCACTCAGCTTTCTTTATAGTCCGACTCTCACATCCACACATGACTACTGGAAAAACCATAGCCTTGACTAGGCGGACCTTTGTTGGCAAAGTAATGTCTCTGCTTTTTAATATGCTATCTATGTTGGTCATAATTTTCCTTCCAAGAAGCAAGCATCTTTTAATTTCATGGCTGCAATCACAATCTGTAGTGATTTTGGAGCCCCGAAAAATAAAGTCAGCCACTGTTTCCACTGTTTCCCCATCTATTTCCCATGAAGTGATGGGACCGGGTGCCATGATCTTAGTTTTTTGAATGTTGAGCTTTAAACCAACTTTTTCACTCTCCTCTTTCACTTTCATCAATAGGCTCTTTAGTTCTTCTTCACTTTCTGCCATAAGGGTGGTGTCATCTACATATCTGAGGTTATTAATATTTCTCCCAACAATTTTGATTCCAGCTTATGCTTCCTTCAGCTCAGCATTTCTCATATATATATAAATCTCTTTTATATCATGTTCACAAACATGCACACACCTACCTACATATATGTATAGGGAAATAGCAGTAGACATAGGTACATACACACATTCCATTTATCTCTGTCCAACAAAAGGGTCAAAGAGATATTTCTACTCCAACGTTTTCTTCTAGAATGATGGTATTCTCTCCCTTCAAAAAATGAAGTCTGTTTTTCCTTCTTTTGAAATTAGGCATGGATTTATGTTTGCCACATCACATGGAATGTCTGAATTTAAAGGTTAGAACACAAATGGGAGTATAACTTCATATATTTGGTTCCTTGGGACGTTCACCCTTAGAACCCAGCTACCATGTTGTGAGGAATTTCAGTCCTCAAGAAGAGGTCATTTATAGGTGTTCTGCCTGGTAGCTGAAGCTAAGGTCTGAGTTTACATCCACCATCAGCCACTCTATAAGTGAGTAAATGTCAGATGACTTTATGTGCTTGCCTAGCTGACATTCAGTGGGTCAGAGAGAAGCTGAATCTGCCAAGCCCTGTTCATGTGCATATTTGTGGGCCAAATAAATGATGTGATTATTTTAAGCCATTGACTTTCAGTATGATTTATTAAGGAATACTAAATTACTGGAACATTTGGCAAGAGTCCTGTTTTGGATACTTTTTTCTTTGAGATGCCATTGAAGGGGCGTAGGGGAATGACTCCTGGTAAGGTTGTAGAGATAAATAGGATTCGGGGGGTATACTAAATATCCATTTATTGATTCATCTGGCAGTGAAATGATATGAGTGCTATTTTCAGAAAAGAAAATTAACTAAAGTGGAGAGAAAAGCAGAAATGGGTGACCTTTTTAGAAAGTTAGTGAAGAGATGACTGTAGGGACTTTTTGGAAGTCCAGTGGCTGGGAGTGGGGGTTCAATCCTTGGTTGAAGAGCTAAGATCCCACATACCTCATTGCCAAAAAAAAAAAAAACAACAACAACATAAAACAGAAGCAATATTGTAAAAAATTCAACAAAGACTTTAAAAGTGGTCCATATCAAAAAAAAATCATAAAAAATAAGAGATGACTGCAGCTTGAAATAGAGTGAGGAAAATGCATTTAAAAAACTTCTGAAAGAATCTGGAGGCTTTCTATGAAATATGATAACCAGGATAGTAATTGAACATCTTATTCATAATTCTTCTTCACAAACAGATGTAGGCTGCTCATCTATTGATCCACAGACAAAAATTTGCCTTTAATATATGATTATATTAGATTTAAAATTATATGATTATCAATAAAGTGATCATAGTTACTAACTGGTACTAATCATCTTTGGCCTAATAGAAAGACTAATAGAATGAATGTCCAGAAAACTTAATTATACTGTTTTGGCTACTCTCTGAGTCCCATCTGTAAAATAGAAGTAATAGTATTTGTGTTTCAGGTAAAGATTAATTAAACTATATAAACAGCAGAAGATGGTACCTGTAACAGAGTAGATACTCAAAATATGTTAACCAGATCTGAATTTTAGGAGCTCTGAGTATATTTCAGAATATATGTTTGCTAGGTACAGACTTTGGTTTCATATGTTTATCTAATATAATTACCACTCTGTGCTAACCTTCCAATCAATAACCCATTAGGAACTCAGCAGGACTACAGTAGGTCAATTGACCACGTGTCACTGGGAAGTTGAAGGCCATCCCAGGACGATTGAGCTAGGACTCCTGTCAACAGAAGAGAGACAGACCCTGTTCTCTTAATCCTTTCCCTGGACACACAAAAAAATGATTTTGTTTTAAAACTGGAGCTTGGACTGCTTATTTAGTGTGTCCCTCTCACAAATCCTGGCTCATCAGACAAGCAATGAAAGGCTAATCCACCACCATATTGGCTGCTTCCAGTCAAGATCCTCCTGAAAACCCTTGCCTGCTTGCTTTGCAGATACGTGGACACCCGCAGAGATAAATTGCAGTATCTCCAAGACAAATAAATGAACATATAGAACGGCTCAACGGAGGGCAAATAAGACTCCATACATCCACCTGTCCTTTTCAATCCTAAAATAGGCTATTTTGAAACTCTGGGAAAGAGGCAGTTATTTCTCCCTTATTATGCTAAAACGTTTATTATACATCACAACTGAAACATACTTCCGAATTTACCTAGAAGATAAATGATGCTAGACTGGCCTTTTCATCTGGGGCAAATGAAAGGTTGAACAATTTTATCTCAAGGAATTGAAAAGAGTGCTTAAGCTGTAACTGTTGTGAAGACTGGCACAAAGCTTCTGAAGTATTGTTTGCCAGATTACTTCCAGTTTGTGTTATCAATTTATTTACTTATTTAAACATTTTCAGGCTTTTTTTCTAGAAATGGAAGGCATAAGATTCACTGTGTTTCCTGAACTGGTAAGGTGGTATTCTAGTTGGTCATAAGAGGGGGTTGTGGCCCAGTCCTGCCTTGCCAGCACACCAGGTTAGATCCCTGGCCTGGGCCAATGGAGGAGGAGGGCATGGTAACCCACTCCAGAACTCTTGCCTGGAAAATCTCATGGAGAGAGGATCCCAGCAGGCTACAGGCCATAGGGTCGCAAAGAGTCAGATGTGCCTGAGCATATTTGCAGATAAATGTGTCAACTAATGATTTTGTCCCAGGGGATAAACGTTAAAGTATTTCAAAACACTATGAGTAGAAGGGGATGGATGGATAGATGTTGAATAGACTGATAGGTACATAGATAGATAATGACATATAACACGTAGATATGTTCACAATTATGCTTTAGGACCTTGAGAAGCCATTTAACTGTGCAGTCAATCTGGCCCATTAGTATGACTGGGATAATCTCCTTCCC
This sequence comes from Redunca redunca, assembly GCA_006410935.1. Taxonomy (NCBI): domain Eukaryota; kingdom Metazoa; phylum Chordata; class Mammalia; order Artiodactyla; family Bovidae; genus Redunca; species Redunca redunca. Next base: position 1,142,666 of record SJYQ01000648.1, on the reverse strand, counting down.
CCTAGGAAAAGATATGTGTGGTTTCTTTCTCACATGGAGAATGTTTCTGCAGGCTTAAGGGGCAGGATACCCAGGTCAAAATCCTAGTCCTGCTGCTGCTGCTGCTGCTAAGTCACTTCAGTCGTGCCCGACTCTGTGAGATCCCATAGACGGAAGCCCACCAGGCTCCTCTGTCCCTGGGATTCTCCAGGCAAGAATGCTGGAGTGGGTTGCCATTTCCTTCTCCAATGCATGAAAGTGAAAAGTGAAAGGGAAGCCGCTCAGTCGTATCCGACTCTTCGCAACCCCATGGACTGCAGCCCACCAGGCTCCTCCGTCCATGGGATTTTCCAGGCAAGAGAACTGGAGTGGGGTGCCATCGCCTTCTCCGCTAGTCCTGCTACTATCTAGCAATAATGCCTCAGGCAGACTCCCTGGTACTTAGCCTCAGTTTCCCAGAAATAATTAGCAGGGCTCAAACTTTATGTTAGGACCAGAAAGATAAATATTTCCCCTTTTCTCTCACCTTCACAACCACTCTCAGATGGGACGTGTTTCTGTGAAGGGGCAGAGTCTTCTCTCACATCATCTTTGCAACTTTTTCTCACTGCTCTGACCTATATTTGAATCTCTTAAAAAGCAGCCATATAAAAGGTATCATGTGTCTTCCTTAAAATTCTCCCTGAGGACAGAAAACAAGAAATATTTCACTTGTCAATACCGTTTACTACTTGGGAGAGTAAATGTAAATCTGATGTTTTCCCAGGCAGTTAGTTGCTGATGGCTTTTCTTGGACAATGACATATCCCCGAACTCTTTGACATTTCATTTTATACTCATGGGACTGCCAGCTCTTTTCTGTAACTGCATGTCAAAATAACAAGATCTTGCCTGTTCATTTAGAACAACCTGCTTAATAACTGACAGCCTGAACCTGCCACAGCCTTTGAGTCTTGCAAGCTGATTTTTGCAGTGAAATCAGGATATTTTGTCCCTAGAACATAAACTACACACTGAAAATATTCTCAAATGTGGCAACCCAGAATGACAACTCTAAAGGTGAGGGTTGTTTGTGGAATCATGACACAGGTATTCTTGGAGTCCCAGGGATATAAATAATGACCATTAAATTTTTAATAATTAGTATCTAATCACAGTGTGAATATAACATGCACAAGAAACATTTGGTGGGCAAAATAAACTTCTGTCTAATTCAACTAAAAAATTATTGCTGAATAATAATGTTAGGTCCGGACTCTGGCCTTGACAGGCTCGAGGAGCCACACTTGGCCTAAAAATAAAACCTGAGTCATGCTTCCAGGAATTCGCGCGCATGCGTACCGCTTAGCCAATCATTTAATGCCAGCTGCCCTGTTGCTGAGACAAAGAACTACTTGTATATAAGCAGCCGTGATTCAGAGCTCGGGGCTCTTGTCGGATTCCACTGTGCTGGATGAGACCTGAGCCCTAGCTCGAGCTAGCAATAAAGCCCCTTTTATGCTTTTGCATTGCTGTGGACGTCTTATTCTCTCGGTTTTGGGAACTTGGACTCTGGGCATAACAAAGAAAAGCACACAGTGTTCTGTCACAGATTTTCTCTTGGAGAGCAGCTGGGGCTAGCAATTTCGGTAAATGGGTCAAATAGATGGAACCTTTCCCCTCACATTCATTTGGTTGTGTGGTCTTGGGACCCTCTGCACTGAGCCTGGGTTTCTCTTGTGTAAAATTGAGATGACTCTCTTTTCCACCATGATTTTAAAAAATAATAAGTGAGAACAAGGTATAACAAATCTTAGCAAAATGCTGACACATATCAGGTGTTCACACTGAATTTGCTTCTGTTTGGTAGTTATCATGACCGTCACTCTTGTCATCGTCAATATCATCATAACTGTTGTTCCCTTCCTCTCTCAAACCGTTATTCACATCTGCAAAGCCTTCTATAATTTGGCCTGCGCCTGGCTCTCAGACTTTAGATACTACCATCCTCCCTCTATCGTTATGAAAGTGAAGTGAAGTCACTCAGTCATGTCCCACTCTCTGCAACTCCATGCTCCGTAGCCTACCAGGCTCCGCCATCCATGGAATTCTCCAGGCAAGAGTACTGGAGTGGGTTGCCATTCCCTTCTCCAGGAGATCTTCCCGACCCAGGGATTGTACCTGGTCTCCTTCATTGTAGGCAGACGCTTTAGCATCTGAGCCACCAGGGAAGTCAGGGAAGTCTTTATACTCTAGCAATATTTGCCTTGTTTTCCAGTCCAAGGACATTCTTGCCTAAAGTCTTTGTAGTAGTTGTTCCCAATGCCTGAGATACTCTTCCTCTAGGCTTTTGTAGAACTGGTTTGTTCCAGTATTCAGATCTTAGCTTACAGGTCACTTTCACCTCCGACTGCTCAATCTCTGTTTACCATATCCCCTTAATCATCTATTTTTCTAAGTTTTCTACCTACATAATCATTTTCTTAGAGTTTTCCCCATAATTAATTTGTTTTCTTCTTGTTTACTCTTCCCCACATTCTATCTCAATTAAAGCATTTTTCCCGACATTTTACTGTCAATAAAATTAACCCACCATAGAAAATTTAAAAAATTATTGAGTAAGTATCATTTATCAATTATTTGATCTATTATTTACTAAAGAGTTATACTTCAGTGGAATAATATCAACTTTGGAGTCAGACATATGTCAATAGAAATCTGACTACACAATAATAGGCTTTGGACTAATGTCTTAATCACTAAAGCTTTGGTTTGCCCATTTATAAAACAATAGGTTTTACAAACCCTCAAAGAATTGTATGAGGATTTAGAAGAAAATGTGCAGATAATGCCACTTAAGAAATATCTTGGAACATAGATAGTGTCTAATATTCATTACTATGAAGACCATATGCCAGCTAACACCACATTTATCCTAATATCAGCACTTTACCTTGACACAAAACATCTGTTTGCATCTTTATATAGTTCGTGTACATGCATTCAGGAAACTTGGGTTTTGGAGATCAGTTATTCAGCATAGTAAGCTTCAAGTGTTTTTAAAATTTAGAAATATTTCACCATTTTAAAGTTGTACTATTTATCCTTTTTACGTGTACAGTTCACTGGATTTTATTATATTCACAAAGTTATTCAACCATCACCATCGCTATTATAGGAGTATTGGGCATTTTTATACCCTTAAAAGACATCCCATATCCATTATCTCCCCACACCTTGTGTTGACCACTAATGTACAATCTGCATCTATAGATTTGTCTATTCTGTACATTTCATGTAAATGGAATCACAATATGTGGCCTTTTTAATTTAATATCTTTAAGGTTCATCCATGATGTGTGGCAATCCACTCCAGTATTCTTGCCTAGAGAATCCTGTGGATGGAGGAGCCTGATGGGCTGCTGTCCATAGGGTCACACAGTCGGAGATGACTAAAACGACTTAGCATGCATGCATGCATTGGAGAAGGAAATGGCAACCCACTCCAGTATTCTTGCCTGGAGAATCCCAGGGACAGAGGAGCCTGGTGGGCTGCCGTCTATGGGGTCATACAGAATTGGACATGATTGAAGCTACTTAGCAACAGCAGCAACGTGTTATACCAGGAATCAGCACTTTATTCCTTTTTTTTTTTTTTTTTTTGCCAAATAGTATTCTATTCTGTAGATATGCTATGTGTTGCTTATCTATTCCAATGTTAATAAGCCTTTCAGTTCAGTTCAGTTCAGTTCAGTTGCTCGGTCATGTGCAACTCTTTGCAACCCCATGAATTGCAGCATGCTAGGCCTCCCTGTCCATTACCAACTCCTGGAGTTCACTCAGATTCACGTCCATCAAGTGAGTGATGCCATCCAGCCATCTCATCCTCTGTTGTCCCCTTCTCCTCCTGCCCCCAACCTCTCCCAGCATCAGATTCTTTTCCAATGAGTCAGAGCTCATCAAATAACTGGAGTTTTTATATTTTATCCACCATAAATAACGCTACTGTGAATATTAATATGTATCTGTGTGTGGATATGCATTTCCATTCCTCTTGGTAGATCCCTCCGAGGAGAAATGGTAAGTCATGTTGCAATTTTATATTTAACATTTTGGAGAACTGTGAAAGTGTATTCCAAGTTACTGTGCTGTTTCCTATTCTAACCCACTGTGTTCTGATTCCTCTACATCTCCACCAAGACTTGCTATTATCTGACCTTTTGATTATAGCCATTCTAGCCGGTGTGAAATGGTAACTCAGGGTAACTCATGATTTTGATCTGCATTTTTTAGCGACTAAAGGTGATAGCATATATTCATGTAATTATTGGCCATTTGCATATCTTTTTTGGAGAAATGTCTACCAAAAGTCCTCATTGAATTTAATATTTATTATTGAGCTGTAACTATATTTTTAAAATATCCTTTTGCATTCTTAGATACAAATTCCTCTTCAGGTATATGGTTTCTAATTATTTTCTTCCATTCTGCGGGTTTCATTTTCCCACTAAAAGTTTTCTTGTTTTTATAAAATTTAATTTTTCTCTTTCTTATCTTGTTACTTTTGTTTTTGGTTTTATAAAATAAAAATTGCCTAGTCCACGGTCATAAGATTTACCTCTATATTTTCTTCTGAGTATATATATATGGATTTAGCTCTTACATTCTCACATTTAGATATTTCATTTGTGTTGCTTTTTGTCTATGTTGAATAGAAGTGGTGAGAGTAGACATCCTTGTCTTGTTCATAATCACACAGTCATGTTGTAATACAGTATTGGAAACATTGTTACATTGTTAAAAAAAAAAAAAAAACCTTACCTGTAATATATGTTGATAATTTTTTTTCCCCCAGCAGGAATTTGTTTCCAATGTAATAGCTTTCATATATTTTTTTTTCTATAACAACAATGGCATATTCAATGATGTAAACCTTTCAGAGTTTCATCATGTATTTTATCTATCAGGGTTTTCTTCCATAGCACTGAGATCTCTTTTCATAGAGTATTATGTATAATAAAACTTAAAGGCTCTTATGACTCTTAGATCTGGAGGCTGAATTAGACATTTGGTGGGGATGGTGGTGGCAAGTAGACCAAGTGGACAGCTTCAGTGCTGAACTCATGAGGCCCGGGACACTAGCCAATATCAAAAGAACTTTAAAAACTAGTCCTTCACTGTCATGATACTTCTGACTTCAGGGGCAAAGCATCAATGGAACTGATCAAAGACAATATTCTCAGCACCCGTCTTTTTCTACTGTACAAACAAAACAGGCAGCTGATGTTTATCTTTTTCTTCAAGCCTTGGAGTTAACAGTTTTACAAATAAGGAAATCCTGATCATAAACTGAACTTCACTTGTACAAAACAGTAGAGTTAGACTATTCCTGTCTGCCTTAAATCCTGGTACTCACCTCTTTTCCTTACTAAGAAGTTCCCTTTGCTTCGTTTTTTTCTCAGAATAGTGCAGTTTCATCTGTGTTAAAAACCTGCTTTGACAAATATCCTTTCTCCTAATACTTTCCTTCATAGCATCTGGGAATTTGTCTGCTGCCTTTTGGTAGGCAGAAGCTTCTTCTCCTGCTATTGTGACATTTTTAAGGCAAACCTCTTTCTAAAATTATCAAACCATCCTTTTCTGGCATTTAATTCTCCAACTTTAGATTCTACGTCTTCCTTTTGCTTTAGGTTGTTATATAATAACTGCCTTTTTCAAATCATATAGGCTTGTATTTCTTACAGCAATTCTGCACCTGCATAAAAGCTGCATTTTCAATATAAGATAAAACAGTATTTCTCAAAAAGTGCAAGGTTTTCATACCTATTGATATGGCTTCAATGACAGAGTTAAAAAATTTCCTATGTTTTCGTACAGTGGTCTCTATGGAATATTCTTTTTTTTTTTCTTTTTTTAAAGATGGTAGCTTTATTTTTTTGGACATATTTATTTTTAAATGAAATATTTAGTTCATTCCAATATTCTTCATCTTTATTTCATATTTTTAAAGTTGATTTCTATTGGAGTATAGTTGAATTCTAATGTTGCTAGTTGCTGTCCAGTAGAAACTAACACGACACTGTAGACAACAACATTGTAAAAACAACTTGCGTTTTCAGTAAGATGTAAGCATTCTTCCTCTCTCCTTGTCTTCAACTTGAATGTCTCTTTTTTCTTCAGCTGTCCTTTTTCTGAAAATTTCCAGACTTGTCACATTCCCTTTCCCCTAATTCTTAAAAAATGAAAAGAAAAAAAATGGAAGTATATTTGATGTTCAGTTTTATGACTCTTTACGACCCCATGAATTGCAGCACACCATGCCTCTCTGATCATCACCATCTCTCGAAGTTCACCCAATCTCACACCCACTGAGTCAGTGATGCCATCCAGCCATCTCATCCTCTGCCTTCCCGTTCTCCTCTTGGCCCCAATCCCTCCCAGCATCAGGGTCTTTTCCAATGAGTCAACTCTTCATAAGTGGTGGCCAAAGTATTGGAGTTTCAGCTTCAGCATCAGCCCTTCCAATGAACACCCAGGACTGATCTCCTTTAGGATGGACTGGTTGGATCTCCTTGCAGTCCAAGGGATTCTCAAGAGTCTTCTCCAACACCACAGTTCAAAAACATCAATTCTTTGGTGCTCAGCTTTCTTCACAGTCCAACTCTCACATCCATACATGACCACTGGGAAAACCATAGCCTTGACTAGATGGACCTTTGTTGGCAAAGTAATCTCTCTGCTTTTTAATATGCTGTCTAGGTTGGTCATAACTTTCCTTCCAAGGAGTAAGTGTGTTTTAATTTCATGGCTTCAATCACCATCTGCAGTGATTTTGAGCCCCCCAAAATAAAGTCTGTCACTGTTTCCCCATCTATTTCCCATGAAGTGATGGGACTAGATACCATGGTCTTAGTTTTCTGAATGTTGAGCTATATGCAGGTCAGAAAGCAACAGTTAGAACTAGACATGGAACAACAGACTGGTTCCAAATAGGAAAAGGAGTACATCAAGGCTGTATATTGTCACCCTGCTTATTTAACATCATGAGAAACGCTGGGCTGGAAGCAGCACAAGCTGGAATCAAGATTGCGGGGAAAAATATCAACAACCTCAGATATGCAGATGACACCACTCTTATGGCAGAAAGTGAGGAACTTAAAAGCCTCTTGATGAAAGTGAAAGAAGAGAGTGAAAAAGTTGGCTTAAAACTCAACATTCAGAAAACAAAGATCATGGCATCTGGTCCCAGCATTTCATGGGAAAAAGATGGGGAAACAGTAGAAACAATAAAGTAGATTAGATCTAAATATATTTTATTTATTAAGGACTTATCTAACTTCAACTTATTTTAAAAATATTTCTAGCCTATATGGTTCATTTTTGAGTTTTTTTTTTTAAATTGTAAAAAATCTCCAAAAATATTTCCAATGTATTGTTTAAAAAAAAAAATCCATATAAGTCTACTCATACTCTTCAAACTCACGTTGTTCATTGGTCAACTCTCTTATCCTCTATCTTTGGTGATAACTTTTGATTTAAAGTATATTTTATCTGATATTAGTGTAGCCACCTCAGTTCTCTCTATTTATTTTCTTGATTTATCTTTTTTCTACATTTTCATGTCTACCTATTCAATTCATTAAATGTAAAGTATAGCTTTTGTAGATAGTGTATGCTGCTGCTGCTGCTGCTGCTTAGGTCTCTTCATTCGTGTCCAACTCTGTGCAACCCCATAGATGGCAGCCCACTAGGCTCCCCCGTCCCTGGGATTCTCCAGGCAAGAACACTGGAGTGGGTTGCCATTTCCTTCTCCAACGCATGAAAGTGAGAAGTGAAAGTGAAGTCTTTCAGTCCTATCCGACTCTTAGTGACCCCATGGACTGCAGCCTACCAGATAGTGTATAGTTTAATATATTTTTTTCCATTCTGACAATTTCTATCTTTTAACTGGATAAAGGTTATCTTTCTTTTGTATTTTATCCAGTTAAATGATAAAATTGCCATAAAAAATATCTTTTATGTATATTTTTTCTTGATATTCTTCACTTGGTAAGACATTACTTTTCTTCTCTTCTGTAGTTCTTTAGACATAATTTTCCTTAGATTTTTGACTGTATTTAAAATATCTGAAAGTATTTTTCTAGTAAGTCCAATATTAGAGCTTTCTTATATATGGTTTTAGTTAACTATGTTCCCCCGTATATGTTCCATATACTCATGTTTCTTTATATGTTTCATAGGTTTTTTTGTCACTGTTGTTGAAAACTGGGCATTTTAAATAATATATTCTGGCAATTCTGGAAATCAGATGCTCCACTATTTCTAGGAATTTTTAAGTTATTGCTGTTTGTAGTAGTTTTGTTCATCTAATGACTTTTATGAAACATTTCTATATTTATTCTTTTTTGTTTGTGACCACTGAAATATCTGCCCATTTAACTTAATGATCAGCTTATGATGTGACAAACCCGAAACCAATACATTTCCCAGTCTTTCATGAAAAAGGCAGCATACATGTTTGTTGTTCAGTTGCTAAGTCTTGTCTGACTGTTTGCGACCCCACGAACTGAAGTACATGAGGATTCCTTGTCCTTCACTATCTCCTGAAGTTTGCTCAAGTTCATGTCTGTTGAGTCAGTGATACCATCCAGCCATCTCATTTTCTGTCATCCACTTTTCCTCCTGCCCTCAATATTTCCCAGCATCAGGGTCTTTTCTCATGAGTCAGCTCTTCACATCAGATGGTCAAAGTATTGGAACTTCAGCTTCAGCATCAATCCTTCCAATGAATAGTCAAGATTGATTTCTATTAGGATTGACTGATTTGATAGCTTTGATTTTCAAGGGACTCTCAAGAGTCTTCCCAAACCCACAGTTTGAAAGCATCTGTTTTTGGTGCTTGGCCTTCTTTATGGTCCAGCTCTCACATCCATAGATGACTACTGGAAAAACCATAACTTCGACTATATGGAATTTTGTCAGCTCAAAAGGCAAAAAGATATGACACCAGAAGAAGAAGATACATGTTAGGGCATGGATTTAACATTAATTCATAAATTTAATAATTCCACCTTTGATTTAACTTTCTGTGGTTCCTCAAAATTAGGCAAGGCTGTTAACTTATGGTTTTCTTTGGTCTTTCCTGAGCATACATGCAGCCTCATCCCCATGATCTTACACAACACAAGCACCTTTTGGATTCTCAGGAATGTAACAGAACTTTTCAAAATCCTCTGTAAATTTCTCATTTCCAAAATATTCCTCTTAAGCTTCCTGATTAGCCTCAGTCTCATTTGTTATCTATTGTGCAGGCAGCTATGATGGTCAAATATTGCCTCTGATTGATTTAGATAAATGCCCCTTTGAAAGGTTGTTTGCACTGGATGAACTCTCAGTAATGTCTAATAAAGACAGCTTTACAAATAGGGTTTTGCAGAGAACTACTAGATAAGTCTAACAATGTCAATTCTATGGAAACGGGGCTTTGAAGGAACCCCAACAAAATTTCCCTCTTCTTTGGCTTCAGACTGGTGGTTTGCTCGGTGATTGCAGTCTCTTGACTTTTAAGGTTATCCTGGAGCTAGGAAGAAAGGAAAGGAATCAGGAAAATTAAAGTGTCACAGCTTACTCTTTTTACTGAGATTCAGTTATTTGTCTTGAATACATACTTCCTGAATTAGCAAAGCCTTTGCTTAATTTCTAGGGTTTTGAAAAGCTGATTTTTACAACTTTGTGCCAGTATTCTCTCTCATTTTATAGAGAAGGGAATGTTTAAAGGTCCTTGCAGGGTCTTTTTTTTTTTTTTTCCTCGAAGTTCTGCTCCACATGATTTTACACAGTACTTTTACATACATAAATGTCTAATAAACTTCTTTTATAAAAACAATGTAAATTAAATGCACACAGCATAGATACATATAACATAAAATACAATCATAGCCATAATCTTGTATATTTCTGTATATGATAGTCAACGCATTTGGCATGAAAATTTAGAAGTGTCTATGATAGATATTTTATTTTAAAAACATCTCATTAAACTATCACCAGATAATTTATCTCAACAGAAAGTAAAGCAAAATATAATAATGGAGAGCACATTAATCTTTCAACCTGATTGTTTTTGCCAATTTGTTTAACTTGTTCATCCCACAAACATTAACTATGCTAGCATTATGGACACAATTTCCCCAAAGGTCCGACCCACATATATGTTAAAATCTTTTGAAGAAGATATGTGTATAAAAGTGTAACTTCAGTATTTTGCAATGAATAGACTTATGTACAAATTGCTTTGGGAATGAAGAGAGCTTGATTAAATCTGTCCTGGTGGGGAAAGATATTCCCATGCTGGTAATTTCTTTTAAGGTGAAAATGTTAAGATTAAACAGGACTCTACCAGAAGAAGCTAAGAGTTTTGGAGACGTATTATTAGTCACTCAGCTGTGTCTGACTCTTTGCAATCCCATGGACTGTAGCTCACAAGATTTTTCTGTCCATGAAATTCTCCAGGCAAGAATACTGGAATGTGTTGCCTTTTCCTTCTCCAAGAGATATTCCAGACCCAGGGATCAAACCTGGGTCTCCCACATTGCAGGTAGATTCTTTACTGTCCAAGGCAACCGGGAAGCAAGTGTTGGAGAGGACAGCATTAAATACTTTATTGTGAGTTAAGAAGAACCATTTAAGTTACATTTTTGACAAATATTAGTTAAATCAATCAAAGTTCTGGCTTCCAGATAAAGATACGGAGAACTTTCAAAGACTATATATATTATCAATGTTTCACTTGGTGCCCTCTTTTCTCTTGGCATTGTCCCTTCCAAGGAGCACATGTATTTCACATTATAGAAGCAATGTTCTGCTTTACTATATATCATGGATGTGTACATCAATGTTCTCTATTACAACATAACTTCAGTCTCTATAACCCCACAAGATGATTAGTGTGTCATGTATATGGCTCATGGACACCAAGAACTTGATAATAGCTGAATAAATGGGACAACTCAATAAAGTCCCACAGCAGATTCTGGAGTCCATTATACAATTACTGAGTTTGGAATGGGTTTCTCATGCAACCCTCTCAACAACCTCAATTCCAATCACAGTCAAGGATGTTTTGAAAATGATGGTCAGCAATTCCCTGATGGCTCAGTGGCAAAGAATTTGCCTGCCAATGGAGGAGACGCAGGTTTGATTCTTGGGTTGAGAATATCCTCTGGAGGAGAAAATATCAACCCATTCCAGCATTCTTGCCTGGGATATCCCATGGACAGAGGAGCCTGGTGTGCTGCCATCCATGCAGTCACAAAGAGTCAGACACAACTTAGTGACTAAGAAACAACAAAATCCTCTTAGGAGTGAAAGCCAAAGTAGCCTCCACCCATGAAATACGTGTTTTACACATTTTGTCTGCCTGATCTTTCTTCAAAGTTAAAAACTTTATGATTGGCATAGTCCAGACATCTTAAACTGAAATTCTACATCAAAAGTCAGTCTGGGCTGAAAAATGTACCATCATTTCCCTTTATTCAAGCATTTACATATCCCATAAAATAATGCTTCATCAAATGGGTCATTGATCATTTGTACTCAATAGTAAAATATGCTGTCGAATGATAAGTTTGACGCGCACCATGGTGTTGTTCAGTCACTACGTCATGTGTGACTCTTTGCAACCCCAGGGACTGCAGCACATCAAGCTCCCTTGTCCTTCAGTGTCTCCTGGAGTTTGCTCGAATTCATGTCCATTGAGTCAGTGATGCTATCTAACCATCTCATCCTCTGCTGCTACCTTTTCCTTTTGCCTTCAATGTTTCATACCATCAGATGTGCCCATAATTTATTAATAATGGAAGTCACAATCTAGTTATCAAGCACGTGTTTTGTTTTACAAATACAAAGCTAAAATTCATTGATTAATGTTTGACCTTCATAAGTTAGAGATTTTATGTAAGAGTTAGGCTTTCTCTCTTCTTTTAAAAGTTCAGGATATTTGTGACATGACAGTGATCTCCTGGAGTCAACATGGTTTTCCTTCCACATCACAGTCCTCACTATCTATCCTCTTTGCATTTCAAGCACTGAGCATTATGTCAGTTGTAAGTCAACATTATATTATCCCTATTCTTACTGAAAATTTAAGAGGAAAGCAACGTTTCTTGCCTGTATCCATATCTAAAGAGGGGAAATTAAAGATGAATGAAGAAAGCCTCATGTTTCCAAGTAAAATATGGAAAGAAATATTTCTCCTCTGGGGATGAAAATAATTTCTACATACTTATGTGCAAGCAAAATGTCTCTAAGTCAGTGTATACAAATCAAAGTGTCACTTATAAAGCAAAACATATTAAATACTATGACTGGTTCATGCAGTACTTGCATCAGAAACAACTTAATAACCTAAATAAAAGACTAAAGTTTTAGCCAGTGGTATTTTTGAATAACAATAGATTAAGCAGTGCTGCTGTGAATTATAGGCTGATAGATGACCTGAGTTTTAAACTTACTTACTGAAAGTAAGTTTTTAAAATTTTCCTCTAAGTGCAACAGAAATTAAATGTCCTAAACTGAAACAAGCATTTGGTAATATAAAAGTCCATTCAGAAATGCAATTTTTCAGGATGTTGAACTAATGAGAAAATACACAGAGCATTAAAGTTTTTACTAAGGGAAGTGACTATATGACCTAGAGACTCACCTACATGGTGCCCACAATAAGTATTAATACATATCTAAAACGGTTTCTTCTTAGGTGCTGCAAACTTGAAGATAGAAAAGTCTGAATTGGTTGGGAGTCGGATGGTTGATGATATCTTTGTATTAACTGGGCTTTCCCTGTGGCTTAGCAGTAAGGAATCCACCTGCAGTGAAAGGGACGTGGAGATTTGGGTTTAATCCTTTGATTGGGAAGATCTCCTGGAGAACCGACAAACCATGTTTGACAATTTTGAAAAGATTCCAAATTTAAATCTATGCATTGCATCATTTACCAAAAATCACCTGTGCTGATGGATTTCATGTGGTCTGTATCAGGCACACAAAAATGAATACTGTGAATTAGAAACATGCCCATGGTCTTAGCCATAGACAGCTAAAGGTTTGCTTGATGAATTGGATATATATTTCATCTATCATACACCTTATAGCTGAGCAACTAAGTAATGGAAGGTGCTGGGGCAAGTTTTGATCTTTTGAAAGAAAATTGTTTGCTCATATCAAGTCTGGAAAATTTCTACCTTTAGCTTGCTGATGAAAATCACATCAACAATATTAGGCATTTTTCTTTCTTACGTTAGAACCATACAAACTTTTTCAATATTTATCTTCAAGGAAATTTGGAAATAGTTAAATATGTGCACTTCTTGCTTTTTTTAGTTCAATGAGTTCACCAGAATGACATTCACCAGAGAAAGTTTATCATTGCACACTTTCGTGTGCTTAAATCATTTCCAAATGTCAAATTAGAAACCTAAGTGTGTACTGAAAACTGAAAAACGGAGCATTGATGTCCAAAAATGTTCTCTGAATTTCAGTTTTATGAAAATGAACTAATATTACCATTTTCTTTTGCCAGGTAATGATGATCAAAAGATGAAGAGTTCCAAAAAGTTTATTTACCTCCAGTATAACGTTGTCTGGAACAAACAAATAAAATGACCATTTGAGGTACCACAAACCTTAATATATCTGAAATTTTTACCCTAACTAGTAAATAAACACTTGATCTAGTACTTCACATAAGCTCTATATTCAGAAACATTTATATGTGAGAAGCATTTTTCCATTACACAAATAAGCAGATATATGTCATTCTCAGATAAATAATTCAACACTGAATTTTGAATGGAACACCTCAATAAAAAATACAAGAACTAACATTGACATAGATGTGAAAGAAAACATGTCAAACTTTTAGTTTCAAATCAAAGCAGAAATTAACTATTTAAGAAAAACGCAAAGTAAATATTTCAGTTTTCAACATGAACTTTTCCAAAGTTGTATTTAAAAAAATCTAAAATGTTATCCTTGTTTATTAGATATCTATGACCTAAAACAAATCCCTTTTGATTACACAGGGAAGTGAGAAATAGATTTAAGGGCCTAGATCTGATAGATAGAGTGCCTGATGAACTATGAACTGAGGTTCGTGGCATTGTACAGGAGACAGGGATCAAGACCATCCCCATGGAAAAGAAACGCAAAAAAGCAAAATGGCTGTCTGGGCAGGCCTTACAAATAGCTGTGAAAAGAAGAGAAGTGAAAGGCAAAGGAGAAAAGGAAAGATATAAGCATCTAAATGCAGAATTCCAAAGAATAGCAAGAAGAGATGAGAAAGCCTTCTTCAGCGACCAATGCAAAGAAATAGAGGAAAACAACAGAATGGGAAAGACTAGAGATCTCTTAAAGAAAATTAGAGATACCAAGGGAACATTTCATGCAAAGATGGGCTTGATAAAGGACAGAAATGGTATGGACCTAACAGAAGCAGAAGATATTACGAGGTGGCAAGAACACACAGAAGAACTGTACAAAAAAGATCTTCACAACCCAGATAATCACGATGGTGTGATCACTCATCTAGAGCCAGACATCCTGGAATGTGAAGTCAAGTGGGCCTTAGGAAGCATCACTATGAACAAAGCTAGTGGAGGTGATGGAATTCCAGTTGAGCTCTTTCAAATCCTGAAAGATGATGCTGTGAAATTGCTGCACTCAATATGCCAGCAAATTTGGAAAATTCAGCAGGGGCCACAGGACTGGAAAAAGTCAGTTTTCATTCCAATCCCAAAGAAAGGCAATGCTAAAGAATGCTCAAACTACTGCACAATTGCATTCATCTCACATGCTAGTAAAGTAATGCTCAAAATTCCCCAAGCCAGGCTTCAGCAATACGTGAACTGTGAACTCCCTGATGTTCAAGCTGGTTTTAGAAAAGGCAGAGGAACCAGAGATCAAATTGCCAACAACCGCTGGATCATGGAAAAAGCAAGAAACTTCCAGAAAAACATCTCTTTCTGCTTTATTGACTATGCCAAAGCCTTTGACTGTGTGGATCACAATAAACTGTGGAAAATTCTGAGAGAGGTGGGAATACCAGACCACCTGACCTGCCTCTTGAGAAA
>SJYQ01000648.1:1097043-1127224 GCA_006410935.1 Redunca redunca | reverse complement strand
AAAAGCAGAGACATTACTTTGCCGACTAAGGTCTGTCTAGTCAAGGCTATGGTTTTTCCAGTAGTCATGCATGGATGTGAGAGTTGGACTGTGAAGAAGGCTGAGTGCTGAAGAATTGATGCTTTTGAACTGTGGTGTTGGAGAAGACTCTTGAGAGTCCCTTGGACTGCAAGGAGATCCAACCAGTCCATTCTGAAGGAGATCAGCCCTGGGATTTCTTTAGAAGGAATGATGCTGAAGCTGAAACTCCAGTACTTTGGCCACCTCATGCAAAGAGTTGACTCACTGGTAAAGACTCTGATGCTGGGAGGGATTGGGGGCAGGAGGAGAAGGGGACGGCAGAGGATGAGATGGCTGGATGGCATCACTGACTCGATGGACGTGAGTTTGAGTGAGCTCCGGGAGATGGTGATGGACAGGGAGGCCTGGTGTGCTGCGATTCATGGGGTCGCAAAAGAGTCGGACATGACTGAGCCACTAAACTGAACTGAATTGATGTCGTAATTAGGCAAAGGAAAGTTTAGTTATATTTTTGAGACTTAATTTTGTTGATCCCGGATTGTTATGCATATAATCTTTTCATTGCTAAATTTGAAAACTATCTATGATTTCAAATAATTCCTAGAATAGTAAACCTAGAGTCACCTATAATTAACACCATGCAAATTTATAGAAAACATTTACTGAAGATTTAAAGAATTGGGGTTCCATCCAAAACAAGTTAATGACAGAAATCATAAGAAAACACTGAAATTAGTCATTTGCTAAAATACAAGATGGATTCCCCATCTTAAAATATTTTTAGCTACTTATTAACAGAATAATTATAAAAGTATTAATTCCTTAGGTTGTAATCACATAATCTCACTGAGATTATTTAATTAAATTTAAATTAGAAATGCAAACACGGAGAACAGACTGGTGGATACAGCAGGGGAAGGAGAGGGTGGGGCAACTTGAGAGAGCAGCATTGAAACACATACATTACCACATGCTCTCTGTATAACACAGAGAGCTCAGTCAGCCCCATACCCTGGAAAAGCCTAGAGCGCTGGGTAGGGGGCAGGGGAGGTTCAAGAGGGAGAGGGCATATGTATACTTAAGGCTGACTGGAATCGAGATTGCTGGGAGAAATATCAATAACCTCAGATATGCAGATGACACCACCCTTATGGCAGAAAGCAAAAAAGAACTAAAGAGTCTCTTGATGAAAGTGATAGTGGAGAGTGAAAAAGTTGGCTTTAAGCTCAACATTCAGAAATCTAAGATCATGGCATCTGGTCCCATCACTTCATGGCAAATAGATGGGGAAACAATGGAAACAGTGATAGATTTTATTTTTGGGGGGCTCCAAAAGCTCTGCAGATGGTGACCGCAGCCATGAAATTAAAAGATGCTTGCTCCTTGGAAGAAAAGTTATGACCAACTTAGAGCATATTAAAAAGCAGAGACATTACTTTGCCAATGAAGGTCTGTCTAATCAAAGCTATGGTTTTTCTAGTAGTCATGTATGGATGTGAGAGTTGGGCTATAAAGAAAGCTGAGCACTGAACTGTGGTATTGGAGAAGACTCTTGCGAGTTCCTTGGACTGCAAGGAGATCCAACCAGTCCATCCTAAATGAATGGTTGGATGGCACCACTGACTTAATGGACATGAGTTTGACAAGGTCTGGGAGTTGGTGATGGACAGGGAATCCTGACAAGCTGCAGTCCATGAGATCACAAAGAGTTGGACATGACTGAGCGACTGAACTGAACTGAAGGCTGATTCACATTGTTGTATGGCAGAAACCAACACAATACTATAAAGCAATTATCCTCCAATTAAAAATAAATTAAAAAAAAATAAACCAATATAGAAAACTCTGAAATAATTAATGTCAATAAGGCATGAATGGTAAAATGGTAAAATACCATCACTGGTATCAGACCAGTGAGTGAAAGTCACTCGGTCATGTCCAACTCTTTGAGGCCACATGGACTCTACAGGCTATGAAATTCTCCAGGCCAGAATACTGGAGGGTAGCCTTTCCCTTCTCCAGGATATCTTCCTGACCAGGGATCAAACCCAGATCTCTCACATTGCAGGTGGATTCTTTACCAGCTGAGCCACAAGGAAAACCCAAGAATACTGCAGTGGATAGCCTATCCCTTCTCTAGCGAATCTTCCCCTCCCAGGAATTGAACCAGGGTCTCCTGTATTGCAGGTGGATTCTTTACCAACTGAGCTGTCAGAGCAGTGGAAGGGAGCTAATGGGAGGCTCTAGGCCACTAGAAGGAAAGTTGCACCACAGGAGTGCTGGAGAAGACTCCTGAGAGTCCCTTGGACAGCAAGGAGATCAAACCAGTCAATCCCAAAGGAAATCAACCCGGACTATTCATTGGAAGGACTGATGCTGAAGCCGAAATTCCAATGCTTTGGCCACCTAATGCAAAGAGCCGACTCACTGTAAAAGACTCTGATGCTGGGAAAGATTGAGTGCTAGAGGAGAAGGGGGCGACTTTGGATGAGATGGTTGGATGGCATCACCAACTCAATGGATGTGAGTTTGAGCAAGCTCCAGGGGATAGTGAAGGACAGGAGTGCCTGGCGTCTCACAGTCCACGGGGCTGCAGAGAGTCGGACATGACTGAATGACTGAAAAACAACGGCGGGGGTGCCCCATGGCTGAAAATTGATGTACAAATGAAAGAAAGAAGACGGAAGACTTCATCACCTCTACTTGCCAGTTTCAGAAAGAACAACCTGCTCTCACCCATATCCTGCTATAGGAGGTGAAAGTGAAACTGTTAGTCACTCAGTCGTGTCTGTTTGTGACCCCATGGACTGTAGCCCACCAGGCTCCTCCGTCCAAGGGATTTCTCAGGCAAGAAGCCTGGAATGGGTTGCCATTCCCTTCTCCAGGGGATCTTCCTGATACAGGGACTGAACCCAGATCACCTGCATTGCAGGCAGATTCTTTGCCATCTGAATCACTAGGGAAGCTGCAGAAGGTTTTCCAGGACAAAGAATAACAATTTTAGAAGCTATCATTGAGAGTGAGATGTACACACACCTGATAAATGATGGTTACCAGTGACAGCAATCCTGCTTCCCCAAGTGCTTCCTTTGCCTGGAATTAGCATGCTCTCTGTCCTCAGACAAAAATGAAAACACCTGAATTATTATAAAACAGATGCCCTAACCTTAAGTACTTCTCAGTAATTGAGTAATAACTGATATCAAATTCTACTGCTTTTATCCTCTCCTCAGTTCAGTTCAGTTCAGTTCAGTCACTCAGTCATGTCTGACTCTTTGCGACCCCATGAATCGCAGCACGCCAGGCCTCCCTGTCCATCACCATCTCCCGGAGCTCACTCAAACTCACGTCCATCGAGTCCGTGATGCCATCCAGCCATCTCATCCTGGGTCGTCCCCTTCTCCTCCTGCCCCCAATCTCCCCCAGCATCAGAGTTTTTTCCAATGAGTCAACTCTTCGCATGAGGTGGCCAAAATACTGGAGCTTCAGCTTTAGCAGCATTCCTTCCAAAGAAATCCCAAGGTTGATCTCCTTCAGAATATCCTCTCCTACTGATAGTAAAATGACTAGGAATAGTTACATAGGCAGTTATCTGTTAACATTTCAATTACAACATTATGAGTTTGCTTAACTGTCTTCACTGGGGTTCTAAAGTTCAAACTTGTAAGTGGAAGCCCACCATATTCAAAGTGAATCTACCATTCACTACTTCTATGTACCAGGTTCTGAACAGGAAATTTAAAAATTAAATTAGTTTTCTAGTAAACAGTAAGAAGAGAATAGAAGAGTGAGCTCCTATATTTGAGCAATATTTTATGTGAAACCACACAGCACAAAAGTGGTAAAAAGAAAAAGAATGTACAGAGCCTAACATCCAGGGTGAAGGCCAGATTTAATATCTACAAGCTTGGTGAGCTTGCAGCTAGCATTTAAGTTCTTTGTGAATCAGTTTTCTTCAGAAAATGAGAATAATAACATTAGCTAGCTCTTGAAGTTATCTTAAGCAATAAATATGACTCAACATATGTAAATAATTTAAATCAGTGGTTGGCCCAGTATAGACTTTTTATGTGTGTTAATTAAATAGGTTAAATTAATAATCTCAACCCCTGCTAGTTTCATTGCTGGACACAGAGTGTAGAGCAGTATGTGCAGACATTCGGAGGCCTTTGTTCTGTGTTTTTCTTTTTTTTGTTGGCTTCATTTGGATTTTAGTTTGCTAGATTTTCCTTTTGTTCATTTTGTGGTTGTTGAATTCATAACATATGGGGAAACTGAAACTCGAAATAAATAATATCAATCAAAACCAAGTTTTTAATTCTTTCACAGTTTCAGATTAAGACTGTGGTGAAGAGGCAGAAGATATCAATGACTATTGAATATCACGTCAACCTTTTGCTGTTAGAAATATGTAATTATTTACATTTCTGATGGGAAATAAATATCTTGGCAAATGTTTGAAAATGTTTCACAATGAACTTACATGTGAACGGGTTGTCTCTTCATTTGTCAGAGATTTCATTTTAAATGTTGGAAGTCTATAAAATATTTATAAACTATGACTATCATTTTTCCTCATTATATATATATATATATATATCTTTAATTGCTTGGAATCTGTTTTTCATGTGAAAAGGAGCAGCCAAGATTGTCTCAGAGATTTACTGCTTACATCTTCAACTCTCCTAACTGCCAGTGCCAGGATTCTCAAGTCTAATTTGACTATTTAAAAGTTTGGGAGATCTGAATAAGTTATTGAGATTTCAAGCATCAGTTGCATTTGTGAGATATCCAACAGAGCTAACATTTTAACAAACATGAGCTTTCCATCAAACTTAATGTGTGCGCTTAAGGTAGAAAGAGAATTGCCCATTTCCCCCTCACCTCCACTTGATCAGATAATGGGTAAGTCACAGTGACTGATATCAGTGTGGACACTACTCAGCTCTTTCTGGAGAGTTGTAATCATAAAAATATCCATTCATTTTCTCTCTCATTTTCTTCTTCTATCCCAAACAACATTGAACAGAATCTACAAGAGCTGTCCAACATGCAGTTAACAAGTAGTTACAGGCTACATTAGGCATAGGATGACGAGTTAGATTTAACCTCCACAACGTACATTTAATTTTCTCTATAAAAAAAGGGAAATGAACACTGACTTAAGAGGAAAATCAATAATATAATTAACAGGATCTCATTATGTTGTTCTGTTAATTAGTCTAATGTTTCTCAATTATCCTCTGATTTGGCTTCTTATTCCCTGAAATTTATAGAAAACATGATTTGATAGAGTTCATTTATATACATTGATAAACCATATTCACAGCTTTTCCTTATCAAACTATACCCATTCCCAATAGAGGACCTCACACACATTCAGTCATTTGAGAAAGCAGTGACTTTCAGTAGTGTGATTTCCTCTCAATGACATTTTGCTTAAATAAGAAAATCTGTGTGAAGTGGCTTTGTGCCTATGGGTAATTTGTTTGCAGTTTAAAATGTCAAATATTGGCAAGAACTATGGTAATTCTGTAAGCTGGAAAAGTAAAGCAAAATAGGTGTTGACTTTTCATTTCCCAGGGAGGACCTAATATTACTTAGCAATCCCCAATCCTCTGGTCCCCATTTCTTAAATGACACATACGCCAGCTGTTGTGTAGATCACAAAGAATGCAACGATCACAGCACAGGAGGCCTTTTAATCATACTCGAGACTAAAAATAGGAGCCCTATCTATTTTCTCATCCAGTCTTTTATTTAAAGGAAAACCTCAGAAAGAAAACACAAAATTCACTCGTTCCTCTGAAACAAGGAAGCAAATACTGTTTTATTTTAGTGCACCTTCAAGCGACTGTCAAACAGCTGAATGCTGTTACAGAAAGATGATATCTAGCTGGAAATATGAATTTTAGGGCCAACCAGTATATGTTCACATGAGGAAGACATTTTAAAAGGATTCTGTGGAACATGACGACTGTGGAATATTATAATAATTTATGTTTAGTCTGGAGACAAGAAGTCTCAAATAGGGTAAGTTAGTTGCCTTCAACTGTCTGAGAGGATGATACACGATTAAAAATAATACTAATGACAAATAATTTTTAATGTTTTTCCAGAGGGCAAATCTGGGGTAGATGTACAGAAATTATAATGAAGATGATTTATAAGAATTAGACTAGTCTAGCAGTGAAATTGTCTTCCTTATGAAACAAGTTCTTTATTCCTTGGAGATATCTGTGACAAGGCTAAAGGGCTAGCCTGGCCCTTACTCATTAACTTTTTTTCAACTAGAGCTGTTCCCTCCTGAAGCACAGGGAAGATATGATGTATGGTAACTGCTTTTTTATTCATCTTTATGCTCTCTACCTGCATGCAAAAAAAAAAAAAAAAAAAAGAATCCCTAAATATCTGAAATAAAAGCAAAAGTCAAGTGAAATGCAAGTGTATTAATAGTACATCTCTCCCATATTAAATAATCATCCTGAGATACAATGAGCGAAAGTGAAAGTTGCTCAGTCTTGTCCGACTCTTTGTGACCCCATGGACTATACAGTCCATGAAATACTCCAGGCCAGATTACTGGAGTGGGTAGCCTTTCCCTTCTCTAGGGAAAGGAATCTTCCCAACCCAGGGATCGAACCCAGGTCTCCCACATTACAGGAGGATTCTTTACCAGCTGAGCCACAAGGGAAGTCCACCTCAGAAAGGCATTCTAAATTGGATCAGAGTTTAAAGTAGATTTGTGTTCCCCAAACTTGTTCCAAGACAAGCTACATGTGAAAGATGGCCAGATATTATAAAAAGCATCCAGTGGTCAATCCAGATTTCAGAAAGAGGTTAAGTGAAGACAAGCATAATTTCTTGACTGCAGATATTATGGGAGCTTCCCTGGTGACTCAGTGGTAAATAATTCTCTTGTGATACAAGAAATTGTATGCAATGCGGGAGATATGTGTTTGATCCCTGGCTCAGAAGGATGTCCTGGAGTAGGAAACAAACAACCCATTCCAATATTCCTGCCCAAAAATTCCATGGACAGAGGAGCCTGGCAAGGTTACACACCTTGGGATTGCAGAGAGTCACAGAGAGTTGTGTTGCGGAGAACACAACTGAGTGACTGAGCACATTTAATACATAAAGAAAAATGTGAATCATTAAAATGGAGCTTATAAAGACAATTTTACTAAATGATTTTTTAAGTACAACCCCCCTTTGAGGAACACCTTTAAAAAGTAATCAGATTCTAGTTCCATGCAATGAAATTTGGGGAGCAATGAATGAGTTCAAAGGGTAAAGTTTATCTGACATATGAGGATATATTCAGTCAAACAATGACAGAATTAATCTCTAACTGCACATAGGGATTGCACTTTTAATTTCAGGAGGAAACAAGAGTGAAGGGAACTCAACTATAGCGTCACAAGTCATTTGTCCCTGGAAATGTGTACACAGTCAGAAATAAAGTACAGAATGCAAGATTCAAGTCCCAAGGACACCGGAAATGGTGCCCTATATGACAGCGGCCAAAGATGGAGATTCAATGTTTGGAATGAAGCCATGACACCAGATCCAAAGATAAGGAACAGAGACACATCGCCAAGAACAGTTGAAAAGAACTGTGTTTTGTTGCCAGTGATGCTACCTTGCAAGGCTGAAGGTATCGAAAGATTGTGGTGGAACTGGCAATGGCCAAAATCAGAGAGCCTTAATCATAGTCAATTAGCCCCAACCAAGTCTAGTATCGGATCACTTTAATGTAAGAAGCAAAGCAGGAGTCTATTCTTTAAAACCTGTCTATTTTAGGTCGAGTAGTCTAGGAGACATACTCTAACATAGAGATCTGTGTGCAGAGAATTTACTGGGGAGTGTTCTCAGGACCCAGGCCTGTGGCAGGGAAGAAGGGCACAGTACTGAGATGAGAGAGAAGTTATACCCAAGCCCCTCTTCCTTCTCAGAGATAAACAGAGCCATCAGCTAATTCTAGAGCCCTCCAAGAACTCAAACATTGATATGGCCCTTCAGAATTTCCCCATCTTCAGACATAGGGTCAGTCTTTTAGATCAGTTTTTAGAGCGTGCTGCTGGCAGAAAGAGGTGTGACATTGGGTGAAGTGGTTGTTTTTGGCTGAGGCTAATTCTTAGAAGTCAGTTCAGCTATGACTGTGAACTACAACACCCCAACAACTGGTTAAATGAGTACCTCATTCTGGAAGGAAGTATCTGCATGGCTTATCAGTGTACCCACTAGACTTGGTCAATGTGCACAGAATGGAAACTAAGTCTCAGGGAGGAAGACTATCCTTTTAACATTTTTGTTACGTGTAGGTAACCATCAAATACAGAGACTTCAACACACTTCTACTCCTATTCTAAGGAAGAAACTCAAGTTTTCTGTGCTCACTTTTCTCTGCTTCCTTGTTCTAATTTAAAAAGTAATATTTTCTCCTATTTAATTTATGTAATATGCATATAATTTTTCAAAGTAAAAAAATTGAGTCAATGTCAGAAAATTAATACATTTTCATAAACCTACCACCTGTAGCTATTACTATAATTATATATACCTTAGGCTATAACTATGAAATTATTACCCAAATATAGTAAGGAGATTTGATGTTCAAGAAATTAAAAATTAAATAGTTATAAAGTAAAACTGAATTGGTAATAATCAGATAAAATTATAAATTAATTATAAACACTTAGAGTGAAGTATGGGCTTTCCTGGTGGCTGAAACAGTAAAGAATCTGCCTGCAATGCGAGAGCCCCAGGAGAGAGAAGTTTGATCTCTGGGTTGGGAAGATCCCCTGGAGGTGAAAATGGCAACCCACTTCAGTATTCTTGTCTGGAGAATCCCATGGACAGAGGAGCCTGGTGGGCTACGGAACATGGGGTCTCAAAGAGTTAGACACAACTGAAGCGACTTAGCAGACATGCAGGAACAGTGAAGTATAATGGAGGGTAAATACTGAGAAAACCAGCGGGTTGAAAGCCAAAAGCTGTAGGTTCTAGGAACTTTTAATGTATCTTTTTGATGCAATAGCATCTTTTCATGCAATAACATTGACAAATCAATGTTATTTGGTAAGGTTCAGCTTTTCATCTGAAATTAGCCCAATAACACTTACACAAGGATCATTGTTGCAGGTTCTATTTTTATAAAGTGGTTAATAAAGAATAACAAATATTAATATTAATAAAAATGTTATCGAAAATAATGTGTCACATGGTTTTTCATGTGTGTTCTCATTAAATATCATTTTAACTCTGAAGAAATAGAGAATATAGGTTACATCTAGAGTAATAGTTAAGAGCGTGAGGTTAAAGTCAGAGTGTCAGGTTCAAACCCTGGTTCTGCTCTCTTGTTTTGTGATCATGAGTAAGTGATGTAGATTTCCTGCATGCAAGTTTCCAGCTCTGCAGAATGGAAGTCATAATGCCATCTACCAGGATTGCTGTGGGTATTAAAGGAGGTCATGTGAGCAAATAGCTTGAACAGTGGCTGTTAACTACGGGATCAACAAATATTAGTAAATATAAGTTTGAACAAAATGTTACTTGGGAATTCCTTGGCGATCCAGTGGCTACGATTCTATGCTTTCACGGCTGGGGGTGTGGGTTTAATACGTGGTAAGGAAACTAAGATCCTGTGAGTCATACAGCACAGCCAAAAAATAAATTGAAAAGTAAATAATCAAATAAATAGAAAACGTGGCTTATTTAATGTTACAAGATCATAAAGCTAAAAGATTAAGAAAGTGGAAGCTCAATTACAGAATCTGCATGCCTAAAACATTCTAAACATCATGCATTATTATTAAATACAAAGGGTTCATTAAGAAGATTAAAGCAAGAAAAGTCTATAACATTGAAGGCAGATTCTTGACCTCTCAAAATATATTACACAGTGCTGGTGATTGCCAAGGGTTCTCCATTTATCCATCCTGAGACTTTAATATGTGACCTCATATTTGTGAGGTTAGTGAATTATATAGTAATATAATAATAATATAGGTTTGTGAATCTATATTATGGAAATATATTAAGACCTATCTCATATGTAAGAATTAGTTAAATGAGAAGCCACATGCAAAGTTCTATCCATAGCTATTGATAATAAAAGCAATCACTCATTATTATGAGCCATTTCTTTTATTTTGGGCAAGGCATTGGTTCCAGGGCAATATCTGGAAGGCTTTGTGGCTTAGTTTCATGTGTGTATGCTAAGCTGCTTGTCTTGTCCAACTCTTTGTCACCCCATGCATTGTAGTCCGGCAGGCTCCTCTGTCCATGGGATTTTCCAGGCAAGAATAGTGAGGTGGGTGCCATGCTCTCTTCTAACGTTGATTATCTAAGAGGAGAGAGAATTGATCATTGTATCTCTTCATGAGTTTGTGGGGGGCTTTTTGTTTGCTTGTTTTTTTCATTGATTCTCACAGCAACACTGAGAACTAATTCTTTGCCATTTTGGTTGATCAAGGATGGTCAAATAGTCCCATGTGGTCCAAATTAATCTAAAACTCCATTGCAGTTAAGGAGATAGTCTGAATAGATTTAAATAGCCTGTGTATACTTACATTTGCAAAGAGTGGCAGAGGCATGAACTACTCAGTTTTGCCTGTTCCAAATGCATATTCTTCCCATTTTCTTTCTCAAAAACACTCGTAACACCTTCATTTCAGGAAGCATAACTGTCGTGAGCTTTCTTTGTTCCAGATATATCTGAGAGAAACATATTAAACCTCAACAAAGAATAATTACTGAAAAATAGTCTTTCTTCCAGTTTAAATATAAGAACCTACAATTATTCCATGCCTGTTTTTCTAGCCTCAATGCACTTGAGATTGACACCTTATGCTCTCATGTTAAACTATCATTTGACAGCTGATTGAACATTCAAAGAAAGGCTGAGGCAAAGTCTGAACTTTGCCTTCTCACAACACCTCTCAGAGTACTAAGAAATGGAAGCTCTGTTGTTTGTTTCCCCTACATCACAAAACCACTATCCCTGAGATGAGTTGGAATTCCTCAGCCTAAATTGTGCAAGCTACTGTGCTGAGCATCATATTGTTTGTGGGAAAATCTCTCACCTTTATGATCTTCCTTTCTGCCTAATCGTCTAAGACAAGAATAGCATGCTGGGCCTAAGGGGGAAATTTTCCATTGCTACTGAAAAGATAAATGCTAGGAAGCAAAATGAACCAGGCTCATTACAACCGTGAAAAAAAATTTTTAAATGGCAAATTGGTCTTCAGAAATGATATAAGAACATTGACATTTTTAATACTTTTCCCTTTCAATTGTGGCATTTTACATCAAGGTTTTTATAACATGCAATACAAACACTTAAAGATGTTTGAAATACTGTGTGTTGCTTAATATTTTTAACTATGTCTCCCCTGGAATCTGTACTCTTCAAGAAAGGCAGCTATTTTTTAACCAATGCTGACTAAAAGTGAACAGAATGATTGCATTGAAAGAAGCATGGCAGTCATTCATTTACTTTGTTTTCGATCTGTATAATAATGGCTCTAATGTCACTTGATGAACTGTGAAAACGTCCCAATTTTTAAGAATCGGTAAAGGCAGGCAGCTTATGTGATGCTTCAAACATCTGATGAGCTGCTAGATGACAGAGCTGAAGGGAAGATTGATTCTTTTTTTTTTTTTTTCAGAACCACATACAGTCTGCAATAATAAGCCAATTTCTTGCTAGTGACTCATTTAGAGAAGCAATTTCTAAACATATTTTCATTAGCTGCAATGAGCATTCTCAAGGTTTCACATCTTAGGCATCAACTTGATGGGCTGCTAATTCACTAATTGAGATGGGTGTTTTATGAGTAGCAAAGCACTGTAGTTACGGATCATCAAGTGTGAATCTTACATAGATAAAATCTATTATTCACAGGAGGCCTATGCACTTGACTTATACATTTGCAGGAGAGGCTGAACTTAAAACTGAGTGGAAAAAAAAAAATCCACATTTAGACTCTAATTTCATAAAGAATACACCTAGGCCATTGGCTCAAAGCATGACCTAACTGTGATGCTTCTAGGCACCAAAGTGAAAGTGAAAGTGAAGTTGCTCAGCTATGTCTGACTCTTTGCCACCCCATGGACTGTAGCCTACCACACGCCTCCGTCCATGGGATTTTCCAGGCAAGAGTACTGCAGTGGGTTGCCATTTCCTTACAGGCACCAAGCATGACACAAATGTTGAAGGACATTGGCCTTATCTTCTGGGAGTTGAATGATAATAGGTACTCAAGACACTAGGAGCTAATGGTGAGTTTCATATCACTCAAAGATATCTTGAGAACCGGTTCATCAATATAAAAAATAGATAAATACATGTATTAACACATATAATAATGTAGAAAGTCTCACCTTAAAATATTGGATAGAAGTTGAGAGTCTAAGTGATGCATAAAACTCACAGTTAATCTTAACAGTTATGGTTAACATATCCAGGAAAATGAGTTCAAAACTGTCCACCTCCTACCATCATTTTTCTTTGTTCGCAATGATAACAGAATAGATACTCTAAGAAAATGCACTCTCAAGACTAAAGTCTTTTGGCTCATATTCCAGTCTGGGTCATTATCCTGGTGATTGGGCCTGGATAAGAGTTGGCACCAAAGTTTCTGTAAAATTCCTGGTCCTTTATATTTTCTGTACCCAAGAGGGGCAAAAAGATCTCTCTAGCAACTGGTAGCAGTCCTGTCGGATTCTTTTGACACCATGGTCTGTAGCCCTACCAGGGGCTTCTGTCCATGGAATTATCCAGGCAAGAATACTGGAGTGGGTAGCCATGTCCTTCTCCAGGGGATCTTCCTGACCTAGAGATTGAACCCAGGTCTCCTGCACTGGAGGCAGATTCTTTACCATCTGAGCCACCATGGAAGCCCTTAGTAAAAAAAAAAAAAAAAAAAGGAAGAGGAGATAAAAAGGAAATATTAGAAATCCCTTAGTAAGTTGCCCTCATTCTGTCCTTGATCTCCATATTGATGCTTCACTGAAGTCTAGTGGTAGAACCTTCATTACCTCACAAGACAATCCATTCAGATTTTTGTGGTGGTGGTGGTGGTTTAGTCTCTAAGTCATGTCCAACTCTTTCAATCCCAATTTTTGTACTCTTTTTTTTTTGGCTGTGCCCAATAGCACATGGGATCTTAGTTCCCCGACCAGGG
The DNA here is from genome assembly GCA_006410935.1 of Redunca redunca. Classification (NCBI taxonomy): domain Eukaryota; kingdom Metazoa; phylum Chordata; class Mammalia; order Artiodactyla; family Bovidae; genus Redunca; species Redunca redunca. The sequence goes on along the minus strand of SJYQ01000648.1, from coordinate 1,114,010 downwards.
ATTGAACCTGCACCCTCTGCACTGGAAACTCAGAATCTTAACCACTAGACTCTCAGGGAAGTCCCTTCCCAACTTCAAGTAGCACTTTAATTTCAAACTTTCTCTCTGTAACCATCATCTATTGGTTATACATCTTCTCTGTAGAGACTTTATAAAATTAAAAAAAAAAGTTAAATATTTCTTTGTTAGGATGGCTTTCCGAGTATGTACAGAGATCTTTAAGACAGCTTTCTTCTCCAAGTTAAATATCTCCAGTTCTCTCAACTGTTCCTCACACAGCTTTAGGATAATTCATGTCTCTTCTGTCTGCCTTTGTGCCATTTTCTGTTCTGATATTCAGTTCTGATGTTACAGAATGGTTGTTTGCCAAATATTCCACTGTTGTTCATAAAGTCTTGCCTTTAGGATGCAAAATTCATAGCTAAGATCTACTGACCCTATGCTGCAAAGTCACTGCAGGAACGCAGAGAAGATGGTTGTTATTGAAGGACTTTCCACAACTCTGGTTTGTAGTTTGCAAAAGTAGTATATGGCAATAATAGTAATAATACCAAAAATGATAATATTATAAAAAATAATGTTTACCAACCACTTACTTTGAGTTTGCACTAGGCATATTGGGGTTATAGTTAATTAATTTAACTTGTACTATAATTCTATATTTTACCCATTTTATGAATGCACAGACTAGGGTTTAGAAAGGTTGACTGTCTTGCCAAAGATCACTCTGTTGTAATTGTCAGAACTGAGATCAGAAAGCGAGTCTATCTGAACCTCAACTATTATTCACTGTTTCTTCCACTACTCACACACTCACTATTCACACATACACACTCTTACCCCCCCTCCACACACATATTTAACCCCCAATAAAATATATCCTTCTTGACCATTTAACTTTTGTGGAGGCAGCCTGGTTTCATGAGCACTGCTTCTTTCAATGGAAAGCAAGCAGTACCTCCAGGTGAGCTATGCTACCAGCTCAGTTTCAACTTGGTGCATGACAAAGTGAGAAAAGTGTTCAGGTCTTTGCAACTCCATGATTTTAGGTACAGGATGAACTGGATTTACTGAATTGGTGGTTTTGAATCCTAACTCTGCAGTCTATTAACTGTGTTTTTGGCAAGTTACTTAACGTCCATTGAAACACAGTGGCTTTGACTGTCAACTAGGTTATCACAGGTTCATTGACAGAGATTGTCATTAAATGAGAAAAAATAAAGTATTTGATACAGGGTCAAAACCAGAATTGATTGTTCAATAACTGTGAACTCTGATCTATGTTGCTGGTAGACTCTGTCACTTGGCATATTAAAAAAAATATGCTTATTTTCTTATTTGTCTATATAACTTAGTATTGAGGAATCTGAGGCTTTCCTTTCTCCATCAGTCTGTGCCTCCTTGCAGAGTCTGCCAAGGCTCTGAGGGTTGTGGATCCTCATCTCATCTTTCTCCCGGCCACACCCACTGTCCAGCTTCACTCAGTATGAGCTCAACTTCTCACCAGCAAGCCTTGTGGTATATGAGCCCATATCAAGCAGGAATATATTGGGCTAACCTCAGTATCTATCACTTCAAAATAGTCAGAGTTCATCCTGAAGTGGAAGGAAGAGTGGGATCTAGACTGGCTGAAGGGAATAAATGAGGAAATTATGGAGACAAACGTTGTGCTGGGAAAGTTGGGAGCAGTACGTGAGACATTCTTTGAAAGTATGAGAAAAAAAATAGGCACCTACATTATGGGTTTTATTAAAGCAATAGTAAGTGAAAGTGAAAGGATTAGTCGCTCAGTCGTGTCTGACTCTTTGTGACCCCATCGACTGTAGCCTGACAGGCTCCTCTGTCCATGGAATTCTCCAGGCAAGAATACTGGAGTCGGTCGCCATTCCCTTCTCCAGGGGATCTTGCCGGCCCAGGGATCGAACCCGGGTCTCCCACAGTACAAGCAGATCCTTTACTGTCTGAGTGACTGGGAAAAGTTGGGAGGAATATGTTACACATGCTGGAAAGAAAGAAAAAACAAAGAGACACCTGCTGCTGCTGCTGCTAAGTCACTTCAGTCGTGTCCGATTCTGTGCGACCCCATAGACGGCAGTCCACCAGGATCCCCCATCCCTGGGATTCTCCAGGCAAGAACACTGGAGTGGGTTGCCATTGCCTTCTCCAATGCATGAAAGTGAAAAGTGAAAGTGAAGTTGCTCAATTGTGTCCGGCAGCCCACCAGGCTCCTCCGTCCATGGGATTTTCCAGGCAAGAGTACACTGTGGTTTTTATTAAAGCAATAGTAAGTGCTATTCAAATAGACTAAAATGATAAAGTGTAATTTTGTCTGCTCAGAACCTCAAGGTCACTAAATTTGAATGAGAGCAACTTTACAATGTGTTAGAAATCAAAGAGGAGACCAAATACACATTTATTTCCCCCCCCCCTCATTGTTTCACCATCCTTATAAACACAATGCACACTGGCACCTGCTCATCCTTTTATCCAGCTTCCAGCCGGTAGCTGACCTTTCCTTAAGTTATCAAGGACTGCTTGAACATTCTTGAAAAAATCTAGGGCATTTAGATGTGTGGTCTGCTTTTTATGAGAAAAAAATACAGGAAGAGATACATTTTATAATTTTAAAGATTGCAAAATGTCTTTCCTTATACTCTCAACAAGCTCTATGAACATGTGTCTTTTGAAGTAAAACAGAAATGGAAAACTGAGGAAGACACTGCTTCATTTTATCTCAGTCATTTACCATGTTTATTCCGTATTTACTATTTTTCAGGAATTGTGGTAAGCATCCTAATAAGACCTGGACAGTTGCAGATGTTTCACAGAGAGGGAGAAAATTTGTTGTTGTTTTGTTGCTAAATCATGTCCAATTCTTTTCTGACCCCATGGACTGTAGCCCACCTGGCTCCTCTGTCCGTGGGATTTCCCAGGCAAGAACACCAAAGTGAGTTGCCATTTCCTTCTCCAAAGGATCTTCCCCACCCAGAGATCAAACCCTCCTCTCCTGCATTGTCAGAGTGTTATTTACTACTGAGCCACTTCTGTTGTGATAAATTTTATGATTTTGGTTTTCTCAAGCTGGTTTGAAAAAAAGAAGCTCATTGAAAATGCTAAAAGGGGCAAAGAGGGAAGATTCACAGACAACTGGCTATGCAAACTAGAATAAAAAATTAAGAATGACTTTGGCTTACAGCATATGGACAAATTTGGAGTTAGCATTATTTCTTATAATTATTGCTAAAAGTGTCTATTTTCATATGAATGTATTTAAGTTGCATACTTGGTTGTTTAAAGACCTTTAAGCTTAATGGGGAACCCTGGTAGGCTGCCGTCTATGGGGCCGTACAGGGTCCGACACGACTGAAGCAAATTAGCAGCAGTAGCAGCAGCAGCAAGCTTAACAGGGGCTTCCTTGATAGCTCAGTTGGCAAAGAATCTGCCTGCAATGCAAGAGACTCCAGTTGGATTCCTGGGTTGGGAAGATCCGCTGGAGAAGGGATAGGATACCCACTCCAGTGTTCTTGGGCTTCCCTTGTGGCTCAGCTGGTAAAGAATCTGCCTGCAATGTGAAAGACCTGGGTTTGATCCCTGGGTTGGGAAGATCCCCTGGAGAAAGGAAAGGCTACCCACTCCAGTATTCTGGCCTGAAAAATTCCATGAACTATGCATGGGGTTGCAAAGAGCTGGACACGACTGAGCAACTTTCACTGCACTTCACTTCACTTCAAGCTTAACAATTCCCTTCATAAAAAATTTTCTTTCCAAAAAGCCACTGAAAACATAAACAGCCTGCATTTACCATGTACGTGTGTGCGCTCAGTCCCTCAGTTGTGTCTGATTCTTAGCGGTCTCATGGACTCTAGCTCGCTAGATTCCTCTGACCATGGAATATTACAGGCGAGAATACTGGTCTGGGTTGTCATTTCCTACTCCTGGACATTTTCCCAACACAGGGATCAAATTGTGTCTCTTGGGTCTCCTGCATTGGCAGGTGGATTCTTTACCGTGGTGCCACCTGGGCAGCTCCTGGCATCTATCATAGTATTTCACTTTTTTAAGGCAAAAAACATCATAAGTTTGGGATGATAACAATAGACAGGGTGTATAAGAAAACCCCTATCTAGTTTTTCTATTGCTTCTAACTCTACTACTTCTCAAGTATAAATAAACTCCATCTCTCTAGGAAATAATTTAAGAATTAAAGAATGATTTTAAACTTTTCCAGTGGTGCAAAAATCACATCAACACAGTGTTATTTCTGATCATCACTAAAAACAGAATAAGTTGTCATCTCACTCTACACATCACATCTATTTATGCATCCCTCATACAAATCTGAGGGAGAAGGCGATGGCACCCCACTCCAGTACTCTTGCCTGGAAAATCCCACAGATGGAGGAGCCTGGTGGGCTGTAGTCCATGGGGTCGCGAAGAGTGGGACACGACTGAGCGACTTCACTTTCACTTTTCACTTTCATGCATTGGAGAAGGAAATGGCAACCCACTCCAGTGTTCTTGCCTGGAGAATCCCAGGGACGGGGAGCCTGGTGGGCTGCCGTCTATGGGGTCGCACAGAGTTGGACACGACTGAAGCGACTTAGCAGCAGCAGCAGCATACAAATCTGAAAGCATATTCTGTCATCATGTTAAGTTCACTAAACAAGAATGTACCGAAGAGCTAAGGGGAAAGACAGCTGCTTTCAAAATGGACATTGCATGCTGCTCTGCTTTATGTTGCAAGATGGATTTCAAAAGTGTCGACTTCAATTGGAACTCCTTTTTCTTTCAGTTGAAGCCCCTGAGGGGCCATATCAGCATGCAGAAATGATGTTGATTTCTGCCATTTACATGTTTCCCCCCCACCATTTGGGATCTCTCACTCTACAGCTGCTAAATTATGAATTACTTCGCTTGCGAAATAAGAAATAAGATGTTTGTAGTCTTGACTCTGCCCATCACACTGACTGCATCTCATCTTACTCTCTCCATCACTTTCAAAGCTTGGGACACATGGGCAGAATCCTAGGATGAGTCAAACCATCTTTCACCTGATGGACCTTGTGTGTGTTGTTTTGTATGTTTGAAATACTCTTCCTCTGGGACCTAACATAGGTAACTTTCATTTTTATTTCCTCATGTTAATTTCACCTCATCTGGAAAAATCTTGACCTTCTGAAGTAGGACCCAGCTCTTTTCTCTGTCATGTCTCACTGGCCCATCATAGCAGTAACATTTGTGATGACGATTCCGCATGACTGTTGAGGCAATCCAAATACCTTGATAACAGTCTGCTACACCCACTGTTCCCTTCACCTCGTTTTGAAGTTGTCATCTCTTTAAACATCCTTATTAAGAACAGAACGCACATTTTTGGTTCTAGAGTTGTAGAAGAATGCGTACAAGCCCTGACTATTTTGTCCTGGCTGTTTTGGTTTTGATATCTCTGTCAATACAGAATAGCAATATCAATCTCCTTTTTTCTCTTATTACATACTTACTGGGCCATTACCCTTATCCTTTGCTTGAACTCACAAAAAGGAAAGCAAATCATGAAAAACTCACCATCGTGATTCACTTTCCAAGCATTTCTTATGGAGATATTTATGAAAACACCAACAAATAAGTAAATGAACACTCCTTCTTGTAACAATAAATTTAAAAATATATCAGTGATATATTGATAACTTTATGAGAAAATACAATAAATAATTTAATAAAGTAAAGGTTCTGTGAAAGTCTTGAAGAGGACAAAGCTTTGGACAAAATAATCAGTTATCGTATTCAAACAGTTCTTTTCAACAAACACATCTGAGTGTAGGTCGTTAAATAGGTCAGCTGTGCCACTGTGCAGCATATGGGGCCTTATTTTCCTGACCAGGGATTGAAGCCAAGTAGTCTTGGCAGTGAGAGTGCAGTGTCAGAAGCACTGGACCACCAGAATATTTTCTGTAAATTGTTGTAGAGCACATAAAGTCATTTACCAATTCATTTTTTCTAAATTAGGATAGCTCTGATATCAAAGTTACTAAACAGATCACACATACATGACTGCAAAGTAAACAGTGGAAGTGTTAGTCACTCAGTCATGTCTGACTCTTTTGAGACCCCATGGACTGTAGCCCGCCAGACTCCTCTGTCCATGGGATTCTCCAGGCAAGAATACTGGAGTGGGTTGCCATGCCCTCCTCCAGTAGATCTTCCTGACCCAGGGATCAAACCTGTGTCTCTTGCATGGCAGGCAGATTTTTTTACCATCTGGACCACCAGGAAAGCTCCTCAAATATAAGCAGAAGTACACAACTACAAGATGTACACAAATACAAGATGTACAAAACTGCAAGTCAGGCTCAAACCCAGTCATATAAAGGCACGCAAAAGCCAGCAGTAAGTTAGATAATTATCTTCTATGGGTTTGCTTCTGCATCTGTAAATTCCAGATGGTAATATTTACCACTCAGAAGAAGCTATAAAAAATACCTGCAATAAAATTGGCACTCTATAATTGAAAAAGAATTTGACCTGCGTTAACTTGTGACCTGTGCTTAGTGCTGTGTGTGTAGCAACGTTCACTCCTTCTAGAAGAGCAGGGTTACCTTCAGACAAGGCAGCTGACCTTTTCCATTAAATCACCCAGTGTCCAGATGGGCTGAGAGTGAGAGTTCCTTGACACAAATTTTCATTCTGTTGTTTCCTTTGTTTAAGAATAAAGGAAGGTAAATATCTTTGGTGTATGAAAATGCATCTGTCAAGGAGGGGAGGGAGTTAGGCTTCCACCAGGGCTTATCTTTTTCTAGTTATGCACCTAAAAGTTCTTTGCCCACAAAGGTCCTCTTGCTGGCAAAAGCAACCTACAGCATGGCATGCAAAATTATGTTCTTCTTAACCTGACTTTGTAGTTCATTTCTAAATCAAGCCCAAGCTCATTGTGAAAGGAAAAACAGTCAAGGTGAGAGGTTCTGAAAACAAATGTGAATGGTGTCTTTCTTTATCCTCTGGCCTTTCCTGAAGTCAAGATGGTAGTTTTAGGGCTTTTATTACACCACTCATCATCAGGAAGTTCTGGATGCTAAATTATTTTATGAAAGTCCCTGGGTTATACTCGTATGTAATATGTCACTTTAATAGCCTCTCCTAGCTTTTACAAAAGTAGTTTCAGCATTTGCTTTTTCATTTATTTATTTTCGTGGGAGGGAAGGGAGTAGGTGTGGATTGCATAATAGATGATACATGAACATTATTAAGCACAAAGAAAAGGCCACACAGGTATTGTTGACAAAGAAAATACATGCCTACGTTTATGAAAAGCATTGCTGCAAGAGAAATGAATGTTAGGAGTTCCCCTCAACATTCTCTATGGTCTTTTGTTCACAGCGGGAGGACAAAGGGCAAAAAGCAACCTTATGGTGCATCAACCATGTTATATGCCGATCAACTCTAGCATTTAATACATATATATATGTGCATATATATTATTTTTTATTCAGTCACTCATTCATTTTGGCTGTACTGGGTTTTCACTGCTGTGTGAACTTTTCTCCTGTTTCAGTGAGCAGGATTACTCTCTAGTTGTGGTGCACAGGCTTCTCATTGCAGTGGCTTCTCTTGCTGTGAAACACTAGCTCCGGAGCACAGGCTCTATGGTTGTGGTGCACGGGCTTAGTTGCCCCAGGCATGTGGAATTTTCCCGGACCAGGAATCAAACCCCTGTCTCCTGCATCGGCAAATGGACTCTTAACCATTGAGCCAATGTGGAAGCCATTACATTTTTTTTTTTCATATTTATTTATTTATTCAGTTTTGGTCACACTGAGTCTTTGCTGCACACACGGGCTTTCTCTAGTTGCTGCTTTTCCCGTGATGCTGTTGCAGAGGAGAAGCCAATTGTGACTCCATGTTGGAACTTCTTCTTTGACTTGCTTTTAGTTGCTTTTGTTATTATAATCTTACAGAATGGTCTGCCTCAGAGAATCCTGCCCTTCTGTCTGGCTGCTAAACTAAAGTGCCTTTGTTCAGGACCCTGTCCACCTGAAGATGGCAGGAAGGAAGAAACAACACATCTCCTGCCTGAGGCTTGCCATTCTAGAGACGCTTTGCAAGATGTATGACATTTTTACTTGGTTTCCTCGCATCTCCATCTCTGATCTATAAAAGAACCTGGCATCCAGACTCCAGTAAGATGGTTATTTTGAGGTGCTAGGCAGCCATCCTCTTGGTCAGCTGGCTTCCCAAATAAAGTCTCTTCCTTGCCTCAGTCCCTGGTTTCTCAGATTCATTGGCCTGTCGTGAGGCAAGCAGTGCAAGCTCGGACTCGGTAACAGAGTGAGAGTTTCTCTTGTTGCAGAGCATGGGCTCTAGACTTGCAGACATCAGTAGCTGCAGAGTGCAGGCGACGCAGGTCCAATCCCTGCTCTGGGAGGATCCCACGTGCCACGGGCCAGCCAAGCACGTGGGCAACAACTACTGAACCAGCACTCCAGAGCCCATGAGCTGCACTCTCTAGTATTTTAAAGATGTGATTTATATTAAGCTTTTAAAAACTGCTGTGAAGTTGTATTGTCGTCTATAGTTACAGATGCTTGTATGTGTCTATGAAAGAATAAACAATACACCTATTTGTTGGAGGAGGTCATTGAAAGGATGTGATGGCTAGTGACCCTTGAGCCAGATATGGGCAACCAGAGGCTTCCCACCCTCTCCCCAGCCTTGGAAAGTACATTTCATTCACCATTCCCTTTGCCAGAGCCTTTTCAGGGATGCAGACTTGGAAAAGTGAACAGTAAGGTATGGGTGAGATGATCTGAATTGACTATGTGACTACAGTCAGTTAAGAAGAATTAGTCACTCAGTTGTTTCTGACCCTTTGCAACCCCGTGGACTATAGCTCACCAATCTCCTCTATTTTCCAAGGGATTCTCCAGGCATGAATACTGGAGTGGGCTGCCATTTCCTTCTCCAAGGGATTTTCCAAACCCAGGGATTGAACCCGAGTCTCCCACATTGCCGGCAGACTCTTTACTGCCTGAGTCACTGGGGAAGCCCAAGGAAATCAGTCAAGGCCTCTATATAAATTTTAAGGTTCCCTCAAGCAGGTGTGAGACCTACTCATCTTGCTGCCACCTAAGATAAGTCCTGTAAGTAAGTTCCCTTGCTTGTTAAAATTGCCACCTACCAGCCTGGAGTGACCTGCCTCTTTCTTTGGTCTCTCCTTGCCCCCTGTGTATGAGACCAGTCTCAAATTTCACCCAGGAAACTCTCAAGGTTGCAACCTAACACAACTTATATTCCAAAATCTGTGCAGTGAATGTACTTTTAATCATTTTCTTCACACTGGGAGCATGGTTCTGTCCCATTCTGAATTCCTGAAGCAATCCTGGCAGTTTTAAAAAATCCATGTAGACTTTTATTTCCAATTATCTTCTCCTATTGCTACCCAGGAAGCAAGCTTCATTACTGAAATTCCAGGGGATCCACATACTTCTAGATGGAGACCACAGGAGAAACCAATACCAATGTGATGAGCATTGAAAAAAGTTGATGTGATTCAAAGTAAAAAAAAAAAAAAAAAATTCTTACAAAGGAATCAAAATTTACCCTCAAACCAGAGTCATGAGAAGCAGATCTTAAATCTAAGATCTGAAGTAAAAAAAAAAAAAAAAGTCAAAGAAAAGTGAGTAAAAGCAAGTAAGAGTGATTGCATAAACACCTTGGACTATTATTTAGATCTTACTTTTGCCCTTCATAAAGAAGATTTAGCTCTGTCAGTTTTTAAAGCTTAAAAACTGGAAAGGGTCATTTAGCCTTGACAAATATAGTGAATATGGGGACATCAGCTTGCCTGTAGGACGTCAGGCTTTTCCTCACTCCTGCAGTGATACCGCAACCCTGATTATTAGATGGAGCCTCAGTTTTCTGACTTGTCCATAGATGCATGAATGGCACAGACGCCCTTCCCTGTAGCTTTACACCCTACGTTAAGATTCTGACAAATACCATCTCAGAGTGGCACAGCAGAAGCCTATGGGCAACATTTGATTTTCAGATTCATGTTAATTTGCCCAGCCAGTTCTAAAAATGGATTTAGTTCCAACATCCACCTATCTGAAATTTATATAAATTTAAATCAATAGGCCACAGATATCTTGAAAAATGTCTGAGATATTGTAATACTTGCCCGCTTCCCACAAAACAGAACTGGCTGAGGCTGAGTTCTAGCTGACCCCTTCATAAAGGGTGTGTGTGCAAACTCCATGACATCACTGTCCTTCTCACTCCCTTTGCAACAACTTGTCTGCATCACTCATTTGCTCTAGCTGCCTGATTGCTATGAGAATTTGATTTATTGATTCCTCTTTCAGGAGCGCACCTTGCCTCTGGCTTTCGTGCACACAGACCACCTGGAATCATGCCGCCACCACTCCCTGACTTTGAGTACTCTTAACGTCTGCACATGTCTGCTGCCCCATCCCACCTAGTGGACTGGGAATCACTTTGATAAACCATGATCTGCAGCACGCCCGGTTCACTGCACCAACTAAGCTTCCTGACACCCTTCAAAATGGTCATTGTGTCTCATCCATGCCATCAACTCCTCTGAATGCTTTTCTTGTCCTTGATCACCTCAGTTTTTTTTCACCCTGATTGGCTGGTGTAAAGTCTCACTATGAGGGTCATCCTCCAGTCTCTTCTCAACCACATAATCAGAAGATTAATCTGCTGTCTATATTTAAGAACAAAAAACTGTACTGATACTCAGACAAAATTATGCAGGAGAGCCAGAAATTGCAATTACTACTTCATTGATCCCACATTTTATTAAATTCTCTGACTGGCAGACAGGAAACACTTTATTTTGTTTAGTTTAGTTCAGTCACTCAGTCGTGTCCGAGTCTCTGAAATGCCAGGCCTCCTTGTCCATCACCAACTCCCAGAGTTTACCCAAATTCATGTCCATTGAGTCAGTGATGCCATCCAGCCATCTCATTCTCTGTCGTCCCCTTCTCCTCCTGCCCTCAATCTTTTCCAGCATCAGAGTCTTTTCAAATGAGTCAGTTCTTCGCATCAGGTGGCCAAAGTATTGGAGTTTCAGCTTCAACATCAGTCCTTCCAATGAACACCCAGGACTGATCTCCCTTAGGATGGACTGGTTGGATCTCCTTGCAGTCCAAGGGACTCTCAAGAGTCCTCTCCAACACCACAGTTCAAAAGCATCAACTCTTCAGTGCTCAACTTTCTTTATAATCCAACTCTCACATCCATTCATGACTACTGGAAAAACCATAGCTTTGACTAGAAGGACCTTTGGTGGCAAAGGTTCTCTTCAAGTCCCCCAATTACATCCCTTTAAAATTTGTTCTTTTGTTCAAGTCCCCCATTTATATCCCTTTAAAAATCTGGACAATCAAACAGAGAGGCAGATATTCAAATGTGGAGAAATCATTCATTTGCCAAAGGTATTAGGATATCTGTTCTTCCCTGTTAAAATTAAACTGCAATGTTCAACAAATATTAACTATCTAATATAAATAAATATTTATTTAAGTCAAGTTTGTGAGTGATAGCTTATCCAACCCTCAAAATCCCCACATTAATCCTTTCTCACATCTTTCCTAACACTTATTTTAGTAAACAACATTTTCCTCAAGCTTTTCACTTAATGATGGGAAGCGTATATCTCACATAGTATGTCCTCAGTAAATTCTTGTCCAGAAAATTTATGACTATCAACAAGATTACCATGTAATCATGCTATATTCAATATCAAGGAGGCTGAATAAATAGCCACATAAGGATTCTGTGTCTTTTTTTCAGATCTGACACATTCATTCTGCAGTTCTTGATAATGTTTGCCATAAATAACTCAGATGCATCTCTCGTCCACTGCTGCAAAGTTCCTGGGCAAATATAGTTGTGAATTGACCTAATGTGTGTGTAGTTGATGTATGGGCTTCCCAGATGGTGCTAATGGTGAAAAACACACCTGCCAATGCAAGAGACAGAAGAGATGCGGGTTCAATCTCTGGGTTGGGGAAATCCCCTAGAGTAGGTAATAGAAACCCACTCCAGTATTCTTGCCTGGAAAATTCCATGGACAGAGGAGCCTGGCAGGCTACAGTCCATGGGGCCACAAAGAGGTGGAAACGGCTGAGCACTAACTTTCCTTATGTGTAGCAGAGGTGCCAAGTTGGAGATGGATTATCATTCACGAAGATCGAACATATACCCTAAATCAATAATTATTGCATACTTCTTTTACAGGATGAATATATATTCTGCTCAGTAACTAAAAGGGGAAGTAAAAATGACCTCTCTATCACTCACTATTCACGTAATCAAATAATGTACACTCCCTGTAATACCAGTTTAGTTTCTGTGGGTTTAGTGATCTCAGTTCTTATAGAGGAAATATTTTCACCTGGTAACACTGAAGAAGACCTATTGAACTTTAAGATATGGCCATCACTTGATTATTCCAGGCTCCTCAGGCCAAAAGACTAGTATGCAAGGAAAGGTCCCATCATACTGCTAGGAGTAATGGGCCCCAGTTATGAAGATGCTGACTTTCTCCAACATCTTGACAAATGAAAGACTGTATCAGTTGGCACTCCAACAGTAGAGGCATTCTCACAATCAGCGGTAATGAGAGATGTCCAAAGTCTGAAATAGGCATTGATTGAATTGAAAGTCTCTCAATTGTGTCCGACTCTTTGTGACCCCAAGGACTATACAGCCCATGGAATTCTCCAGGCCAGAATACTGGAGTGGGCAGCCTTTCCCTTCTCCAGGCAAATCTTCCCAACCCAGGAATCCAACCCAGGTCTCCTGCATGGTAGGCATATTCTTTACAGTTGAACCACAAGGGAAGCCCAAGAGTCCTGGATTGGGTAGCCTATCCCTTCTCCAGAGGGTCTTCCTGACCCACGAATCCAACCAGGGTCTCCTGCATTGCAGGAAGATTCTTTAACAACTGAGCAACTAGGGAAGCATGATAGCCAAGAATTCAACCTCCTCAAGGTTCAGGGTCTGGGTTGCCCCACCAAGCCAGTCACCTATAAAAACAGAGGGGCTCCCTAAGCTGGCAGAATATGTGGCAGAGGAAATAAAGGATGGGTATCAGTTACAATCTCAAGATCAACATCAGCATCAAGACCTGTGGTTTGTCCTTCTATCCTCTGCTCTTATAATTTCCCATGATAGAATACCAATCAGAATTCTGGAGATGCTAATTTACATATGAGGTAAATTTACCGTAAATTTACTTTTGGGGGGCACAACGATTAAGGGCTGATATCATTGCAGTAATATCTGAGTTTTATTTAACACTGTGTGGAAAAATAAAGGAGCAGCATAATAATACTCTTACAAGTCTCCAGGTTTCTTGGTGTCCTGAAATTCCAAACTGAACTCTTACTTAGAAAGAACTAAATACTAGGTCTTGCCTACCCTAAAAAAACAGGACATGACTCACGAATCTTGGCATTTGTTAAATGAGCTCTTCCTCAATTTCTTCATCAATAAAATAATAAATTGGATTTAGAAAATCTCTAAGAATCTTACCAGTGCTATATTTTTTATAATTCTAATAAAATCACCAAGAATTGGAAGTTGCTTTAAGATGTGAAGAAGAAAATATATTACATATGTCTCTATATGCCTTGTCAAACTAGCTTCTACATTCGTTGCTATTTATTAAGTTTATGACAGTGAATAATCCCAAAGAATCACTGAACCTCTATGAGAGGTTTGCTTCTAAACCATCCAACAAGATATTTTACTACTAAAACCGTTTTGCCCTCTAATTATTACAGGTAGATTATTTTCTATACACTTATCAACTTCCCCTAAGCCCTGTCATTTGTAAATCAGTCACTGTCCAATTTTTTCAAATGTATTTTTGTATAAAGTTGGAAACAATCCTATATTATTATAAGTGAAAGATGTCAACACGTTTTATTTCCTGTGGATCACTAACATCTGTGATACAAAGTGTGATGATCTTTGCCATCAAAATGACAGCTAGTTGGCAGTGAATGACATTACTGTCATGTCATTTAGACAAGATATGCTCCATTTTGTCAAACTGGAAGAAGAGAATGGTGACCCCTTGATGCCCATCACATGGGTATCATTTTCTGTTCAAATTGCCATTTATTTCAGATCTTCTCTCCCAAAGTCAGGAGCATGGAAAAAGTGATAGTTGAGCACCATCCCCTACATACATGCCTGCCTTGTCGCTTCAGTCATATCTGACTCTTTGCAACCCCATGGACGATAGCCTGCCAGGCTCCTCTGTCCACGGAATTTCCCAGGCAAGAATACTGGAGTGGGTTACCATACCATCCTCCAACCCAGTCTTGCCAACCCAGGGATCAAACCTGTGTCTCTTGCGGCTCCCGCGCTGCAGGCAGATTCTTGACGGCTGAGCCACCAGGGAAGCCCATCCCCCACATCAGTTCAGTTCAGTTCAGTCGCTCAGTCGTGTCCGACTCTTTGCGACCCCATGAATCGCAGCATGCCAGGCCTTCCTGTCCATCACCAACTCCCGGAGTACACTCAGACTCACGTCCATCGAGTCGGTGATGCCATCCAGCCATCTCATCCTCTGTCGTCCCCTTCTCCTCCTGCCCCCAATCTTTCCCAGTTAGTTCTTGTCTAAATCAATGAAACTATGGGAAAGATCAAAGGCAGGAGGAGAAGGGGATGGCAGAGGATGAGATGATTGGATGGCATCACCAACTTGATGACATGAGTTTGAGCAGACTCGGGAAGTTGGTGATTGACAGGGAAGCCTGGCATGCTGCAGTCCATGGGGTCTCAAAGAACCAAACACGCCTGAGCTACTGAACTGAACTCAACCATTTCTTTATTGTAAATCAATTCTTCCTTCCTTCTTTCCCTCCCTGGCCAGTATGTATTCTAATGTAATTAACTCTTTGCTAATATCCTCTGTTTCTTTTCCTTCTTCCTCTTTTATAAATTAAAGGAGCTAACTTTCCTCATCCAAGACTTTTCACGTGTCAAATGTCATGATTCTCTTTATCCCGATAGTACATTTTTAAGGCATTTTTCCAATGATATGATCATGGATGCATTTTTTAATGTATATGAACTTGATTTCCTTGTACTCACAAACTGTCAATCTTGCTATTCTTTAGTATTCCTATGAAAATTAAAGTAACTAAATGAAAAAGAAATGGTATGGAAATAGATACGTTAGTTCCCATTTTGAGTATAAAAAATGTTTATTAAATACTTCAGATTTCTATGTTTGTGTGACCATGTTTCTAGACTTTGTTTTGCTTTCCTTTTGCTTTGGCTTTTCACTCTTTGCTTTTGCCTTGAAATTCTAAATCTTGAGTCATATTGCAGGCTTTGATGGTTAGTGATGCATGTCAACTTGACTAGGCTACAGTGCCAAGTTGTTTGGTCAAGCATCAGTCTAAATATTGCTATGATTTTCTTTGAAGGTGCCTAACAACTAAATCAATAGACTGTAATTAAAGAGGATTTGCTTACAAAAAGTGGGTAGACCTATTCCAAATAGCTGAAGATCTTAAAAACAAAGACTGAGACTTCTTAAAGAAGAATTTCTGGCTCAGTGAGGCTGAAACATAGAGAACATACTTGAGTTTTCAACCTGCTGGCCTGCCCTGTGAATTTGAGATTTGTTGACCCCACAATTACATGAGTCAGTGTTGTTTTTGTTTTAACTGAAGGATAATTGTTTTACAATTTTGTGTTAATTGTTGATTTCTGCCATACAACATCATGAATCAGTCATAACTATATATATATATCTCCCCTCCCTCTTGAGCCTCCCTCCCATCTCCCCCGCATCCTCCCCTCCCCCGAGGCCATCACAGAGTTCCAGATTGGACTCCCTGTGTTATGTAGCAGCCAAGTGGTACTAGTGATAAAGAATCTGCCTGCCAATGTAGGAGACACAAAAGCTGCAGCTTCAATCCCTGGGTCGGGGAGATATCTTGGAGTAAGAGATAACCCACTCCAGTATTCTTGCCTGGATAATTTCATGGACAGAGGAGCCTGGCAGTCTACAGTCCATGGGGCTGCAAAGGGTCGGACATGATTGAGTAACAGCACTCCCACTAGGTATCACTTTACACCTGGTAGTGTATGTATGTCAACGCTACTTACTCAACTCGACCCACTCTCTCATTCCGCCCCTGGGTCCACAAGTCTGTTCTCCATGTCTCTGTCTCCATTCCTTCCTTGCAAATAGGTTCAGTACCATTTTTGTAGATTCCATATATATGCTTTAATGCAATGAGTCAGTGTCTTAAAATCAATTTATTTCTTGTTTTTCTCTCTTTTTCTCTTTATCTATATCTATATTTATCTCTATCTATGTATTTTATGTTCTCTGGAGAAACTAGACTAATTCTCAAAGGCAAAAGGTATAACAGGACCTGAGCTTGATTTCTTTCAGGACTGGAAGGCTGTGAGAGTTTGTCTTATCTGGTTACTAGTCCTAGTATAAAAAGCATAGCATATTCCAAGGTTGTTCTAATGGTGGAGAAGAGGTTTCTGATATTCTCAGATCAGCAGTAAGACAGCATATGGTAAATGAACTGAGCTATCAAAATGTTAGAAACATAGCAGTAAGGAAAAGGAAGAATGGCCTAACAAAGAAGTGAGTACTAAAATGCATAATTCAGCTAAAAAAGAAAAGAGATTGATGATTACAAAATATCACAGTAGAGATGTCTAGAATGATTGGCAAAAATATCCCTGTAAAGGTGAGACTTGATAGGACCATATTTGTATATTTCATCAGATTTTCAATCAGCTTTTGTTTAAGGCAGCACCAAAATTTCCAAAAGTCTAATTAGTTTGAAAATTAATGACATTGCCATAAATTATATGTTGCAATTCATTATAATAGCTAGTTTATTGATGTCCTATTAAAAACTGTGCATTAAAAATTGCATTACACTCCTTGATCTGTT
>SJYQ01000648.1:1077716-1097035 GCA_006410935.1 Redunca redunca | reverse complement strand
TGTTAATATCAGGGTCATGTTTATATGTATATTTTATCTAAGAAAAACTCTAATTCTGTCGCAGCCAAGAAAATAAAAAAAATAAAGTCTCAGGAGTTTTCAAATAACTTTTAGACAGATAATATTATACTATTTTAAGTAATAAGGCAAATGATTTGGGGTTCTGAATTTGGGTATCTTCAAAGACAATTAATAGCATATGCAAAACAAACAAACAAACAACAAAAAAAAAAGAAGACAGTTTTCTCAGAGGAAAACATGCTCAGTATTTAAAATGAAGAAACCCTCACAACTGTCCTTGAATTAAGATATTTTTCTACTGAGACATGGATACAGTCAAGCTTAGAAATAAGAAATGTTTGTAGGAAATAGCAAAATAAAGTGTTAAAATATTAAATATGCATAAATATTACAGAATCACACTTCTAAATGTATTTACATGTTATTGTATTATAGCTGAACATTTATACTGAAATCTTTTTTCTCAAACTTCATTAACAAAAATTGCTGCTCTGCTTTGAGGATACAATGTGATTATAGATGTGAAGTCATTATGTAAGTTATAAAGTTTGGATGATGGCAGTGAAATAAAAGAGGGAAAAGAAAATATTGAAAGGTAAATGGATCCCAATAAACATTTTAAAGAATACATTAACAGTAAATTTACAGGATAAACATGCCAAAACGAAATTGAATACATCAAGTGTGGGAGAGAGTATATAGGGAATATGTTACTCATATTCACTGCTGATGAGTCTGAATCCATACAAATAACAGCAAGGCTTTTATTTTAACCCAGTATTGCTATCTCTTAGTGTCTACTTAGGGATATAGTAACATCTCTGCAGGAGTCATATGCAAAGGTATTCATTTAGGTTTGATGGTAAGTATGCAAAAACTGGAAAAAATAGCTAAATAAACTGTTTCTATCAAGAGTATATATGTTTGGGATAAAGTAGCACTTTAAATGATGAGGTAGGTCTACATACAGACATGCATAAATCTCTAAAAATGATTGCTAGGAAAAACTAAAAGTGATGAAGATGTACAGTTATAAATACATACAATATACATACATATGTGTATATATATATGTATACATACATCAGTTCAGTTCAGTCACTCAGTCGTGTCCGACTCCTTGCAACCCCACGAATCACAGCATGTCAGGCCTCCCTGTCCATCACCAACTCCCAGAGTTTACCCAAATTCATGTGCATTGAGTCAGTGATGCCATCCAGCCTTCTCATCCTCTGTCATCCCCTTCTCCTCCTGCCCCCAATCCCTCCCAGCATCAGAGTCTTTTCCAATGAGTCAACTCTTCTCATGAGGTGGCCAAAGTATTGGAGTTTCAACTTCAACATCAGTCCCACCAATGAACACCCAGGACTGATCTCCTTTAGGATGGACTGGTTGGATCTACTTGCAGTTCAAGAGACTCTCAAGAGTCTTCTCCAACACCATAAGTTCAAAAGCATTAATTCTCTGGCTCTCAGCTTTCTTCACAGTCCAACTCTCACATCCATACATGATCACTGGAAAAACCATAGCCTTGACTGGACCTTTGTTGGCAAAGTAATGTCTCTGCTTTTTAATGTGCTTTCTAAGTTGGTCATAACTTTCCTTTGAAGGAGTTAAGTGTCTTTTAATTTCATGACTGCAGTCACCATCTGCAGTAATTTTGGAGCCCAAAAAATAAAGTCTGACACTGTTTCCCCCTCTATTTCCCATGAAGTGATGGGACCAGATGCCATGATCTTCATTTTCTGAATGTTGAGCTTTAAGCCAACTTTTTTGCTCTCCTCTTTCACTTTCATCAAGAGGCGTTTTAGTTCCTCTTCACTTTCTGCCATAAGGGTGGTGTCATCTGCATATCTGAGGTTATTGATATTTCTCCCAGCAATGTTGATTCCAGCTTGTGCTTCTTCCAGCCCAGCATTTCTCATGATATGCCCTGTGTATAATTTAAATAAGTAGGGTGACAATATACAGCCTTGATGTACTCCTTTTCCTATTTGGAACCAGTCTGTTGGTCCATGTCCAGTTCTAACTGTTGCTTCATGACCTGCATACAGATTTCTCAAGAGGCAGGTCAGGTGGTCTGGTATTCCCACCTCTTCCATAATTTTCTACAGTTTATTGTGATCCACACATTCAAACGTTTTGGCATAGTCAATAAAGCAGAAATAGATGTCTTTCTGGAACTCTCTTGCTTTTTCCATGATCCAATGGATGTTGGCAATTTGATCTCTGGTTCCTCTGCCTTTTTCTAAAACCAGCTTGAACATCTGGAAGTTCACAGTTCATGTATTGCTAAAGCCTGGCTTGGAGAATTTTAAGCATTACTTTACTAACATGTGAGATGAGTGCAATTGTGTGGTAGTTTGAGCATTCTTTTGCATTTTCTTTCTTTGGGATTGGAATGAAAACTGACCTTTTCCAGGCCTGTGGCCACTGCTGAGTTTTCCAAATTTGCTGGCATACTGAGTGCAACACTTTCACAGCATCATCTTTCAGGATTTGAAATAGCTCTACTGGAATTCCATCACCTCCACTAGCTTTGTTCATAGTGATGCTTTCTAAGGCCCACTTGACTTCACATTCCAGGATGTCTGGCTCTAGATGAGTGATCACACTATCGTGATTATCTGAGTCATGAAGATTTTTTTTGTACAGTTCTGTGTATTCTTGCCACCTCTTCTTAATATCTTCTGCTTCTGTTAGGTCCATACTCTTTCTGTCCTTTATCGAGCCCATCTTTGCATGAAATGTTCCCTTGATATCTCTAATTTTCTTGAAGAGATCTCTAGTCTTTCCCATTCTGTTGTTTTCCTCTATTTCTTTGCATTGATCACTGAGGAAGGCTTTCTTATCTCTCCTTGCTATTCTTTGGAACTCTGCATTTAGATGCTTATATCTTTCCTTTTCTCCCTTGCTTTTCACTTCTCTTCTTTTCATAGCTATTTGTACGGCTTCCCCAGACAGCCATTTTGCTTTTTTGGATTTCTTTTCCATGGGGATGATCTTGATCCCTATCTCCTGTACGATGTCATGAACCTCCGTCCATAGTTCATCAGGCACTCTGTCTATCAGATCTAGGCCCTTAAATCTACTTCTCCCCTCCACTATATAATCATAAGTGATTTGATTTAGATCATACCTGAATGGTCTAGTGGTTTTTCCCTACTTTCTTCGATTTAGGTCTGAATTTGGCAATTAGGAGTTCATGATCTGAGCCACAGTCAGCTCCTGGCCTTGTTTTTGCATACATATGTATACATATAAATTATAATAGCAATACTGCCTCGGTCAGTTCTGGGTGCTATAACAAGTTATCATAAACCAGATAGCTTAAATAACAAATACTTGTTTCTCCCAATTCTGGAGGCTAGAAGTCCAAGATTAAGATTTGTATATGATTTTTCCTGGTTCATAGGCTTCTTATTGTGTCCTCACCTAGCAAAAGGTACAAGAGAGCTCTCTGGAGTTTCTTTTAGACAGGACATGAGGAGCCTACTCTCATGACCTAATCACCTTGTGATGCCATCACATTGGGGAGTTAAGATTTCAAAATATGGATTTTAAGGGGAGGGGATACACAAGCATTTAGTCTACAGTAAATACCTGTATTTCTGGCGCACACTTGCACATGTGTGTGTGTGTGTGTGTGTTTGCAATAATGAAGTACAGTGATTGCTAATAATGGTTATCTCTGAGGTTAGGGATTGTATTAATATTTTGAACATACATCCAAGTCTGAGAAGCAAGAGAGGGTCAAGGTGATTATGGCAGGTTGGGTTCGGGTTCTTTGGAAGTAAACACTAAAACAGAATTTGGGCTCCAAAGTTTGTAGAGATCCTCAACCAACCCATCAAGGTGTTCTGCAGTGTGGTTGACATCTCTGAATCATCCTGTCTTGGGCTGTATTCCTGGGACCATCCTCAGTCACTGGACATGGGTGAACTTAAAAAAGTGTGTTACCTCAACTGAGCCAGATCTTAATAGAGAATTTAGCCTTAATGTTTGTAGTTTTTAAAGGTGAGTGCTTTCATATGGTATAAGCAGTAAACAAATACAATAGCATTTTCAAAATCAACATATGGAGAAAGATATGTATGTGTACGTGTATGTGTGTATGGCCTAACAAAAATTACAAACCATTGTGATAGCAATAACTATATCTGTAGACTGGAAAATTACACTTGATTTTAATTTTTTCATTGTGCATTTTAGTACTTATAAAACAGCACTCAACTAATGCAATAACATTATCAGAAAAACAATGTTTTCTGGATATTTTGTCTGCTCGTGTGAAAAACATGTAGACAAAGTGAGCAGCAATCTAAGTAGAAGTATAAGTGGTACAGTGTGGAGGTCTGGATGAGCAGGAAGCTTCTGACCACGTTCAATCTGGAGAGGCCTCCACAAGCAGGTGGCCAATACAAAGTAGGTGCGGCAGCCACAAAGCCTCAGGATGGTACTTAGGGACAGAACTCAATACTGAAAGGGAAAGTAAGGGTCTAATTTGAGCCAGGGATGTCTCCATTTTATTATCATTGTGATAAAGTGAAGTAGACAGAGTTTAGTCCTAGGAGCAAGGAAGAAGTACAACCTCACTGCTCACCTAAACATAGGGACACTCAATAGGGCTTTTTTGCCCACTCATCCTTCACTCTGCACCACCCAAAGGATAAATGTGTAAAGCTAAAAATCTGATAGACTTTAGCGCAAGAAAATAAAGGAAAACATTTCTACATGGAAGAAAACCAATATTTTTACATTGGGGGAGCACATTTGTATTGGCCTTATCTGTAAATGGCTCAGTCCACTCTTCCCTTTTAACCTACAAATTCAAAATTCTGGTAACTGAAATCTGTGCAGAGTGCTACTGAGCCAAGCAAAGATTTGTTGTTGTTGTTCAGTCTCTCAGTCACGTCCGACTCTGTGACCCCATGGACTGCAGCATGCCAGACTTCCCCATCCTTCACCATCTCCTGGAGTTTGCACGAACTCATGTCTATTAATTCAGTGATGCCATCCAGTCATCTCATCTTTTGTCATCTCCTTCTCCTCCTGCTCTCAATCTTTCTCAGCATCAGGATCTTTTTCAATGAGTCAGCTCTTTGTATCATGTGGCCAAAATATTGGAGCTTCAGTATCAGCATTAGTCCTTCCAATGAGCATTCAGGGTTGATTTCCTTTAAGATTGACTGACTTGTTCTCCTTGCTGTCCAAGGGAGCCTCAAGAGTCTTCTCCAGCACCACAGTTCAAAAGCATCAGTTCTCTGGTGCTCAGCCTTCTTTATGGTCCAGCTGTCATATTCATACATCACTCCTGCAAAAACCACAGCTTTGACTAAAGGAACATTTGGCGGTAAAGTGGTATCTCTGCTTTTTAATACACTGTCTAGGTTTGTCATAGCTTTTCTTCAAAGGAGCAAGTGTCTTTTAATATCAAAGATGAAGTCACCATCCACAGTGGTTTTGGAGCTCGAGAAAAAAAATTGTCACTGTTTCCATTTTTTTTCCCATCTATTTGCTATGAGGTTATGAGACCAGATGCCCTGATCTTAGGTTTTTGAATGTTGAGTTTTAAAACTACCTGTATTCAATTCATAAATTGATATATAGTATTTTAAGATGTGTTTTTGAAAAATTAACAGATTCCATGAAATGCTTATCAAAAATATGGCAGCCTCTTTTGAGAAAAATAGACAAGCTAAGTCTCAAATTTGCATGGGAATGCAAAAGGCCGAGCATAGCCAAACAATCTCAAGAAAGAAGAAAAACGGTGGTGGACTTTTACTTCCTGATTTTAATACTTACTATCAAATCCCACTAACTCAAAACAATGTGGTATTACCTTCAGGATAGATAATAGATCAACAGAACAGCACAGGGAATTTTGATTGACCCACACATATGTAGTCCACTGAATCTGACAAGCTACCATTTCAGTGGGAAAGAGGAAACTTATGGTTAAGCAAATGCTTCTGGAACAAGAGCATATCTGCATTAAAAAAGAGAAAACCTCAAATTCTATGTAACATGATTCAGAAAAGAATAATTCAAAATGGAATATTACCTGACTTAAAATCATAGTCAAAAATCTTCTATAATAAAAAAAAAATAAGAAAATATATTTGTTATATTGCAGTAGGCAAGGATTTGGGGACAAGGAAAAAAAAGCACTAAATGTAAAAGGAAAAAAAAATAATGTTATCTTCAGTTCAGTTCAGTTCAGTTGCTCAGTCGTGTCCGACTCTTTGCGACCCCATGAATCGCAGCACGTCAGACGTCCCTGTCCATCACCAACTCCCAGAGTTCACTCAGACTCACGTCCATCAAGTCAGTGATGCCATCCAGCCACCTCATCCTCAGTCGTCCCCTTCTCCTCCTGCTCCCAATCCCTCCCAGCATCAGAGTCTTTTCCAATGAGTCAACTCTTCACATGAAGTGGCCAAAGTACTGGAGTTTCAGCTTTAGCATCATTCCTTCCAAAAAAATAAGCTTCATCAAAATTAAATTTCTTTTCTTTTTTTGAAGTTTTATAAATGATAGACAGATGAGACTTGGAAAATATTTTCATTATGTATCTCCCTGTAACTTATCAATAAAAATATGAATAATTATAATAAAGTCTGACTCCATTTTTGATGTTTGACTGCTGAAAGTTTAGACCCTCCCCTACTCTCTTCCTTGGCTGCAACCCCACTATAGGACATGCTGATGAGAAAGCCCAGATACTTCTCCCCTGGTGCTTGCAGGCAGTTCACTGTGCAAGGGCATCATCAGTGCAGTCCCACCTGCTCACCACCATAAACCCCAAACCAGTCTCCTTATCTTGCCCTCTCAAGCCATTTTGGATCCCGCTCTGTCCTATTTAGAGAGCCTCTACTTTCCATAAATCTTTTCAGACTCTCTGAATACATGTGTGGTATCACCAAACCAACTTTTCTGTCTAGCCCATCCTCAACTATAAAGTATGACTACTATAAATTGATGGGGGAAAAAAGGCAAAGGATTTGAAAGACACTTCTCAAAAGAGTAACCGATGTAAGTGAGTGAGTGAAATTGCTCAGTCGTGTCTGACTCTTTGCGACCCCATGGACTGTAGCCTACCAGGCTCCTTCCTCCATGGGATTTTCCAGGCAAGAGTACTGGAGTGGGTTGCCATTTCCTTCTCCAGGGGATCTTCCCCACCCAGGGATTGAACCTGGGTCTCCCGAATTCCAGGCAGACGCTTTAACCTCTGAGCCACCAGGGAAGCCCAAGATTTTAAGTATCTTGAGTCATCACGGAAATGCCCATTTAAAGCCCTTTTAAGAGAACTCCACATACTCACCTGAATGGCTGAAATATAAAAAGATCAATAAAAGCAAATGATAATAAGGAGGTTAAAAAAAAACAAAAAGAAAGAAAACTAGAATACTCACGAATTGCTAGTGAGAGTTAAAATTTTATAATCACTTTGTGAATCCATTTGGCAGTTTCTTAGATCATTTTCCAAAGATCTGTCCTATGACCCCAAAATATTATTGCCAAGTATTTACCCAAAAAGTATAACACCTAAGATCAGAAAGTATATAAGTATATTTATACGAGTTTTTTTTTTGTTTGTTTTTAACAGCTACCTTATTATAACACTCTCGGATTTTTAAAAAAGGTTATAAACACTTACGTATATTCATACAATTAAATATTATTAACCAATAGACAGGAACAACTCTTCACACATGCAAAAACATAGGATAATATCAAAGGAAAACATTACATTAGGAAACTAAGTTAGAAAAAAATACGATTTTATGTTAAGTCCCTGTAGAAGGGTCACAATGGAAATACCTGTATTTCTTGAGCCTAACCATGCTCTATACTTAAAAAAGGCATATATTTTGATAAACAATCTCTAGAATGCTAGTGGGTCCTTGTAGAGATAGAAAGCATGATTATAGCATACTAAGTGATGATCCATTCAGAACTGCCCATCAAGAGCTTTGTCCTATCACACCCAACAAGTCAAAATGTTGTGTGGCTCAGCACCATCTATACTATATATGTACATAAAAAATAGTATAAGAACAGATCCCAAGTATTGCTGGAGGACACCGCAAGCTTCATTAACATGCTTTCATGTTCACTTGGTACACCTACTAACCAAGATAATTTATCAGAACCTTCTTTCTATACACAGCTGCATGGGTGCTGATGAAGGAGAAAAAGTGAAGACTCGCTAGTACATGGGTTAATTCATTAAGTATGTGCCTAAAATGGACAGAATTCCATTACATCCATACCTAGACCTGGACTTAAAAAAGTGAAGAGAGGACACAGCAAGTATCCCAAGCAACTATAAGCTACAACTTCCAATGTATATTTTGGATTCCTTGTGTCTAGGGTCCAAAAGGTAAGAATAGGGGCCATGATCTGTGAATAGACATGTGCAGAAAGTCTGGGCTGAGATGAGTATCATAACCAAATACTTAGTCACCTCTAGGAATGACAGTTTGTATGACCCTACCAAATAGCCACTGAGATTAGCAAAAGGAGAGTTTAGGGCAAGGGAAATGTATGGTAGTGGAAGAAATTGATGAATATCAGTTGCAGCCCAAAATCAATTAAATAACATGTAAAGGTCAGTACTGGGTCCCACTACCCTTCCAAGTTTGTCTCTTCTCAGAAACCAAGACCAACAGAACATTGAAGGAGCTTTTCCCCCAATGTTTGTGAAGCCATGGTGGATACTCAGCACAAGAAATGGCCTGCAACAGACTTGGTACAGCCTGTACCTGTACAGCTTGTACTGTTTGGATCACTCTTCAAAATTACAGTCTGCTCAGGGTGGGATGGTGCAGGCAATTTGATCAAGACAAGGACTTCCCTGGTGGCTCAGATGGTAAAAGCATCTGTCTACAATGCAGGAGACCCGAGTTCAATCCCTAGGTTGGGAAGATCCCCTGGAGAAGGAAATGGCAATCCACTCCAGTACTATTGCCTGGAAAATCCCATAGAAAGAGGAGCCTGGTAGGCTACAGTCCATGGGGTCGCAAAGAGTCAGACACAACTGAGAGACTTCACATTCATTTTCACTTTCTGGAGCAATAATCTACCCTTGTCTGCCCAACCCAGGATTCTTCTAACTGGCAATTTTGTCTGGAGCTCCCTACTGATCTGGCAGAATATCAGATCTGCATCTCAACTTGATGGGATGTAGGTCTGATAACCATTGCCAAATCTTCTTTCTATTTTAATAGAATTGGGGTGGCGGGGGCTCTAAAATCACTGCAGATGGTGACTGCAGCCATGAAATTAAAAGACTCTTGAGAGTCCAATGGACTGCAAGGAGATCCAACCAGTCCATTCTAAAGGAAATCAGTCCTGAATATTCATTGGAAGGATGGATGTTGAAGCTGAAACTCCAATACTTTGGCCACCTGATGTGAAGAGCTGACTCATTTGAAAAGACCCTGATGCTGGGAAAGATTGAAGGTGGGAGGGGAAGGGGATGGCAGAGATGGTTGGATGGTTGGATGGCATCACTAACTCAATGGACATGAGTTTGAGTAAACTCTGGGGTTGGTGATGGACAAGGAGGCCTGACATGCTGCGGTTCATGGGATTGCAATGAGTCAAAGATGACTGAGCGAATGAACTGAACTGAACTGAATCTCCAAAAACCCTTTTGTAATGCTAATTTATTCACTCTGTCACAGAAATTTCAAGTGATACAGATATCTTTGTAGGTATAGATTTCTTAGGATGCAAAGAATGATCTATCTATTTATCATCTATCTACTTATCATACTTATCATAAGCATATACTTACATTTCTATATGTCTATGTATATATTTTATTTACTGTCCTACTCTTGAGACTCAATCAGATGTAAAAACTCTGCTCCTCAAAAGATTTAGTGCATGAGGATGAGGCGGGGGGGCATGAATTGAGAGACTGAGTGACATATATATATACATACATATACACACATATATATACATATGTATATATACACATAAATGTATGTTTATACACTGTGTATACACTATATACTATATGTGTATACATATATGCATACATATATGTATTTATACTAAGATGTGTAAAATAGATAGTGGGGCACTGCTGTATATAGCACAGGAAGCTCAGCTCAGAGCTCTGTGGTGACGTTGATGGGTGGGACAGAAGGAGAGACGGAGGCAGGTCCAAGTAAGGGTGGACATATGTGTACATATAGCTGAGTTAGGCTTTCCTGGTGGCTCAGACAGTAAAGAATCTGCCTGCAATGCAGGAGACCAGGGTTCAGTCCCTGGGTCTGGAAAGTCTCTTGGAAAATGAAATGGGAACCCACTCCAGTATTCTTGCCTTGGAAGTCCCATGGACAGAAGAGTGTGGTGGGCTACAGTCCATATGGTCACAAAGAGTTGGACATGACTGAGCAACGACTAACACTGTCATAGCTGATTCACCTCATGGTGCAGCAGAAACTAACATAATATTGTAAAGCAATATTCCTCAATTTAAAAAAAAAAGCTTAAGGGATCATTAAAGAAAAAGACTTAGTGGACAAATGAAAACGCATGTAAAGTGAAAGACTGATAAAAAGTATTCACAATATATATATATTCTGAAAAGGAGCTCATACTCAGAACATAAAAAAGGTTTCTACAAACAAATACAAAAAATGCAAGCAAAACCTTTAAAAAATGGGAAAATTAAACTTCACAAAAGAAGATATGTGAAAGTTAACGAGTACATGAAAACAGGCTTCACATCACCAGTCTTCAGGAAATTACAATTTAAAACTGCAATAAGAAACCGCTGGGTGTCCACTGGAATTAAAAAGCCAAAAAACAGTAAATGTAGTGAGGATACAGAGTAACTATAATGTACATTGCTGATAGAAGTTAAATTGTCACAAGCATTTTGAAAAATGGTTTGGCAGTTTCTTATAACACCTGGTCTCTAATCGCTCATTTTTACCCCAGACTATTCATGCCCTTACCCAAAATAGTACAAACAAATATCTGAGATAAGACTTCAACAAGGAAGCATTATGGCCCAAACTGAAAACAGCACAAATATATCAACAAGACAATACATAAATAATAAATGTGTGTGTGCTCAGTCATGTCCAACTCTGCGATCTCATGTGCTATGGCCCAACAGGCTCCTCTGTCAAAGGGATTTTTTAGGTAAGAATATTAGATGGGTTGCCATTTCCTCCTCCAGGGATCTTCCAGGCCCAGGGATAGAACTTACTTCTCCTACATCTCCTACATGGGCAGGTGGAGTCTTTACTACTGAGTCACCTGGGAAGCCCTAAAATGTAATATATTCATATAATGATGTATTATCCTGCAATTATAGAATAAATTATTGATAAAAATAACACAACTAATGAACTGAAAAACATTATATTTAATTTTAGAAGCCAGGAAAAAATAATATAAACTATAACGTGTGACTACATTTTTATGGAATTTGAGAGTAAGCTAAACTTACCTGTGGAGATAGACATCAAGGAAATAACTGCTTTGGGGCAAAGGGTCACATGAAAATGAGTATGAGGGAAATTTGGGGGGTGATAAATATGACTTTACCTTAATTGAGACAGTTGTTACCTGGACATACATATTTGTCAGGATTCATCAAGCTGTATGCATACAATCTCTGCATTTCCTTATATGCAATTTATACCTCAGATACTGCCTCCAAACTAAACTTAAAGTAGAAGCTAGTGAATTGCATTCTGCTAAAGGCAATTACTTTAGTAGAGGAAAGAACAGGAAGAAAAAGAAGGAATAGTAATGACTTAAGATAAAGGAGAAAAAATTGAAAATCAGGAGTTTGATAGAAAGCCAGGGGAAATATAGAGTGAGAATGACATTATAATGAATTTGAAAAGGATATTAGAAAAGAGAAATGGAAAAATAAAGTTAAGATGGCAAAAGATAAATGAACATTTCAACACAAAATGTTGGGGAAAATGTTGATTTTATTTACTCTCCAGAGAGGACCATGAATGCTAAGAGAAAATTAATGCCCTGTAGATGACCATTTTATCCAATCTATTGATCACAGCTTGTATATTATTCTTTGCCCCTGGAACTTTTAAAAACCTTTTAGCCTTCTATTTCTTATATATTCTGACTCCTCAAGCACAAACACAAATGCTTTATTGTGTAATTTAAACCAGGGTCTGTAAAAGATTCTCAATGCAGATAGAAAACTTTCCAGCCTTTAACTCTCACATAGATCTTAAATATATTAAACAGAGGCAAACAATATCTTAAGTAGACCTGTGGAATAAAAAGGTACTACTGCTTACAGAAATTTGCTCTTTAAAAAACAGAAAAGCAAGCAAACAAAAAACAACTCCCCCCAAAAATCTATATTAGGCAATTTACATGTAATATTTCTAGAAGTATCTTGATAGGAAAACCCAACCTACCAAACACTCGAAGATGGGATTAACCTGCTTCTATTGGATCATAAAAGCAGACTATAAAACACTCAGGGAATTTTAGGGCAATTTGATAGCTTGAAATTGGCCATGATAGAAGTATATCTACCTTAGGGATCAGTAGACATTATAAATTGTATTTTCAAGTTCATAGATCAATTAACCAGCACAACATCGCTTGCCCTTATTCCTTGTGACAATACAATTTTATTTAATTATTCCACACCTTCTTCCTTAAATTATTCGCTCCATGAAAGCTGTAATCTTTGTTTTATTTTACTTTTCTTATTTGTGACTCCAGTGCCTAATAGTGAAACCAGAACTAGAATAGTAAAATCCCCATTTTAGTGAGATTGAAGTGGGTTACATAATTTAACAAAGTTTATAGAGCAAGTAGGTGATGGGACCATGAGACAAGTTTATCTTACCCCACTTTACTCTACTCACTGACTGTACTGTCCCTCCATATAGTTAACAAATAATTTAAGCAAAGAAACAAAAGAATTAAGCATATCCTTTGATAAAGTCATATGGAAGCAAGTAATATACTATGTATATAATTGCACATCCCTGTCTCCTGTACAATGTCATGAACCTCATTCCATAGTTCATCAGCACTCTATGTATCAGATCTAGGCCCTTAAGTCTATTTCTCACTTCCACTGTGTAATCATAAGGGATTTGATTTGAGTCATACCTGAATGGTCTAGCGGTTTTCCCTACTTTCTTCAATTTAAGTCTGAATTTGGCAATAAGGAGTTGATGATCTGAGCCATAGTCAGCTCCCGGTCTTGTTTTTGCTGACTGTATAGAGCTTCTCCATCTTTGGCTGCAAAGAATATAATCAATCTGATTTCGGTGTTGACCATCTGCAAAAAAGCAAAATGGCTGTCTGGGGAGGCCTTGCAAATAGCTGTGAAAAGAAGAGAGGTGAAAAGCAAAGGAGAAAAGGAAAGATATAACCATCTGAATGCAGAATTCCAAAGAATAGCAAGAAGAGATAAGAAAGCCTTCTTTAGCGATCAATGCAAAGAAATAGAGGAAAACAACAGAATGGGAAAGACTAGAGATCTCTTCAAGAAAACTAGAGATACCAAGGGAACATTTCATGCAAAGATGGGCTCGATAAAGGACAGAAATGGTATGGACCTAACAGAAGCAGAAGATATTAAGAAGAGGTGGCAAGAATACCCAGAAGAACTGTACAAAAAAGATCTTCACGANAAATTCAGTTTTCATTGACTTCCTTTATTTCACAATAGTTTAAATAATTACAGGAACCAAAGCTATTAGAAAACAATTTAATTATTTCTGTACATATACTATATCTTCATATTTTTAGCAAAAATTATCTTGGTTAATGCTTTGAATAGGCTTTAAAAAGTGAATTTGACTCTAAGAACATCAAATAAGAAACTATATAGACACTTGGTAAATGTCAGACTTGAAAATATGAGAGTTATTTTCAAATATCTTTTGATATGGATTTCTAACACAATTCCACAATGATAAGAGAATAGACTCCATATGGTTTCAATACCTTTAGATCATGAAACTTCTGCACCTTATTTTATGTCCCTGGATATGTTCCAGGGCCTCCTAGTTTACAGTCTATGGGAACTTGAATAGGATTTGTATCCTACTGTTGTGTGAAAATTGTATAAACCTTAATTAAGTTGAATTGGCTCATAGTGCTTTCCAGGTCTACTATGCCCTTCTACTTTTCTGTATATTCTATTAATTTTTGAGAGATTGATTTTGAAACTCCAACTAAAAAGATCTTCATTTATCTACTTAAAAAAATAATTGTAATATATAGTGGAACTACATGTAACTTTCTTCTGTATTTTCCAAGTCTCCGGTAAATGTGTTATACTTTCATAATTAAAAAAAAAAAAGAAAATCAAACAAAAATGAATAAAGAAACAACGCAGTCAGTAAAATCATGACATGTATACAGTAAATATTAATGCTGATCATGGCCTAATGAACTTTGACTTGACATCAGAGCAGCCAACATACCTTCACAGGTCTTCATGCGGTTGATTGCGTATAAACAAAATTACCTTAAGATAATCACATAATTTTTAAAGAGATGGAGAGATATATTTGATAATTTTGGCATAGCTTTTTTTTGCTTAGTTTATTTTAATTAAACAAACATGCATATAGGTGTGCATATATAGGTGCATGCATACCTATAGAACTGGATTTTCCAGGCAAGAGTACTGGAGCAGGGTGCCATTGCCTTCTCCAATAGAACTGGATACAGAATCATTAAACTCTAGAATTTTAGCAAATTTAAACTGCAAGAGATCTTATTGGTTTCCTTGTAAAATGAAGATAGAAATGAAAACCCATCTCAGATCATTTTAGGATGATTAAAGGTAACTGAGGTGATGTCATGCGTGGCACTGTGCCTAGCACAGCCATTCATTTTCACATAATCCACCGTGCTAGTGTTTGGGGACACCAGTGAGTGCACCCAAGCCCTGTATTCAAAGAACAGGGGATAGTGTCTATGACTTTTTCCCTGCACTATTCCTCCTTTTTTTTCTCTAAAAAAAATTGTCAACTCGCATGCCTCACTATGCTAATGTTTCCCAAATATACACTCTGGCTCAGACATTGCTGAGCTCCAAAGCCTCACAGCTTATACTCATACCTTCCTCTACACACATTTCAATTCCACAAGGGCCCAGAATTATTCACTTTTAAACCTTTAAACAAACTCTTTCCTCCTGTTCTCTCCATCGGTCTTCCCAGAGGTGTGGCATGTTTATGTATGAGTGGTCAAAAACTGTTCAGTTTTCAAGCAAGGCACTTCAAGTTTTCTAAACATCCTGGCAGATTTATGTTAAATAGAACATCAGTTTGCCTCAAAACGCTTCATATTTATCCCTTTGATATTATTGTTTTTATTGCCATAATTATGTCTTCCAGGTTTTTTACCAGGATTATTTACATAACCCAGCTAATGTATATTGCCAGGTTTTCCCACTGCAGTGTAGCAGACAGCATCCAAATATACTTGAGGATAAAAGGAATTTACCCATTTGTTTAACTGTGACATCTAGGTGGGATAATATCCCAGAATGACTAGATCCAGAATTATGCTTCA
The DNA here is from genome assembly GCA_006410935.1 of Redunca redunca. Lineage (NCBI taxonomy): Eukaryota > Metazoa > Chordata > Mammalia > Artiodactyla > Bovidae > Redunca > Redunca redunca. The sequence continues at coordinate 1,081,450 of SJYQ01000648.1, read as the reverse complement.
GACTTCTGTCTCTGCCGGTTTCTTTCAGACAACTTGGGATCCAACCCCAGCAATTTTATTTTCTCTGAGTCCCAACTAATAGCTCCAGTAAAAAAAAAAGAGCTTTTTAATGTTGGTGGAAGTGAAAGTGGTAGTTGCTCAGTAATGTCTGACTCTTTGTGATTCCATGGACTGTAGCCCACCAGACTCTTCTGTCCATGGAATTCTCCAGGCCAGAGTACTGAAGTGGGTAGCCATTCCCTTCTCCCAGGGATCTTCCCAACCCAGAGATTGACCCTGGGTCTCCTGTATTGCAGGAAGATTCTTTATTGTTTGAGCCACCAGGGAAGCCCCTCCATATTGAGAGCTACTAAAATACAAGAAAGGTTCATGAATTGAGGGCCATCTGATCAAGTGAGTTGGTGCAATATAAACATCTCAATATGAATCCATCACCCATCCCTCTGGACAAAGTAAAGGTAGGTGTGATGATCAATTGTTCCATTAAACAAGTTAGTTGTGGAGCAAGGCTTTTCTTCAAAGTAATGATATTGAACCAACAAAAATAACTTATTTACTCTATGATTCAAAAATAACTCTAACATGCTTATCCAGTTGATAAGCCTTCAATCTCCCTATTGTACCCACAGATTAAAGTGAAAACTCATTTGTGTGATAAAAAAAATAAAATGATAAAATCTGATCTCATTTTTCCTTCACACCTTTTCAAGTCATTGCCTTTCTGTTCCTATACTTTAAATACTGCAGATAATGAGTCATTCTCCTGGGAAAACACACACACACACACACACACACACACACACACACACACACATACATACACACCTTAATACACAGCACTTCTTCCCATGGTGGCTTTGCTCATTATATGTCTACTGATTTCTCTGTCTAGAAGGCTTGCCAGTTGTTGACATTTCTGTTACACTGAGGAAGCCCTTATTATTTGTCAGCTCCGGAAAATGCTACCACTTTTGTATTATTTTATGGAGATAAATTTATATTAATTCCCTCTCTAGCATCTGCAAATGGCTCATACAAGCCTTTATTAAAGTTCTAGTACTGGGCTTTCCTGATGCCTCAGATGGTAAAGAATCTGCCTGCAATGCAGGAGACCTGGGCTTGATTCCTGGTACGGGAAGACCCCCTGGAGAAGGGAAAGGCTACCCACTCCAGTATTCTTGCCTGGAGAATTCCAGGGACAGAGGAGCCTGGTGGGCTACAGTCCATGGGTTGCAAAGAGTCAGACATGACTGAGACTATCACTCTCACTTTCACTGTTTGTAGAGTTACTATAAAGGATATATATGTGTGTGTGTAATAAAAATATAAAAACATCACAAAGAGTTGTACATGATTGAAGTGACTGAGCACGCACAATATGTAAATCATATCTCTACTATGTGTGACACTGAGCAAGTTATTTACCTCCTAGAGCTTCTTTCCTTATCTATATGCATGAGTGTACTAATACCAACTTGACAGAGTGACTTTGGGGACAATTAAAAGGTGCATATTCTTCTTTTAGTTTCCATTATCTTTGCCTTGAGTTTTTCTCTGACCTCACAAGGCATTTTTTCTCCAGTCTCCTTTGCTGACTTCTTTCTTTGATTCAATTACTAAATGCTTCAAAGCCCTCTGAGCTTGGCTCTATTTTTTTTTTTTTAATCTTTATTTTCTCATACTTCTTCATTATAAGAGTTTACTGATCTCATATATTTAAAGGCCACTATATAATGTTAGTCTCATTTCTGTCACTACCATGAAATTTCCACTAATCTCCAGATTTGTTTATCTAAGAGGATTTTAGGTCACACATTGGTAACATATGTCAAAGTTACCAATTCCAAAACAAATCTCTTGTTGCCCCTACTACTCAGCTCACTTTTCCACCACCAACCACAGCAACTCCTTCCATGCAGTTGGTCAAGTCAAAATATAGTATTCATTCTTGATGGCTTTTTTCCCTTTACCATTCAGTTCAGTTCAGTTCAGTTCAGTTCAGTCGCTCAGTCGTGTCTGACTCTTTGCGACCCCATGAATTGCAGCACGCCAGGCCTCCCTGTCCATCACCAACTCCCAGAGTTCACTCACTCTCGCGTCCATCGAGTCAGTGATGCCATCCAGCTATCTCATCCTCGGTCGTCCCCTTTTTCTCCTGCCCCCAGTCCCTCCCAGCATCAAAGTATTTTCCAATGATTCAACTCTTTGCATGAGGTGGCCAAAGTACTGGAGTTTCAGCTTCAGCATCATTCCTTCCAAAGAAATCCCAGGGCTGATCTCCTTCAGAATGGACTGGTTGGATCTCCTTGCAGTCCAAGGGACTCTCAAGAGTCTTCTCCAACACCACACTTCAAAAGCATCAATTCTTCAGAGCTCAGCCTTCTTCACAGTCCAACTCTCACATCCATACATGACCACAGGCAAAACCATAGCCTTGACTAGACGGACCTTAGTCGGCAAAGTAATGTCTCTGCTTTTGAATATGCTGTCTAGGTTGCTCATAACTTTTCTTCCAAGGAGTAAGCGTCTTTTAATTTCATGGCTGCAGTCACCATCTGCAGTGATTTTGGAGGCGCCTCCCCCCCCCCAAAAAAAAGTCTGACACTGTTTCCACTGTTTCCCCATCTATTTCCCATGAAGGGATGGGACTGGATACCATGATCTTCGTTTTCTGAATGTTGAGCTTTAAACCAGCTTTTTCACTCGCTTCTCTCACTTTCATCAAGAGGCTTTTTAGTTCCTATTCACTTTCTGCCATAAGGGTGGTGTCATCTGCATATCTGAGGTTATTGATATTTCTCCCAGTGATCTTGATTCCAGCTTGTGTTTCTTCCAGTCCAGCGTTTCTCATGATGGACTCTCCATAGAAGTTAAATAAGCAGGGTGACAATAAACAGCCTTGACATACTCCTTTTCCTATTTGGAATCAGTCTGTTGTTCCATGTCCAGTTCTAACTGTTGCTTCCTGACCTGTATACAGATTTCTCAAGAGGCAGGTCAGGTGGTCTGGTATTCCCATCTCTTTCAGGATTTTCCACAGTTTATTGTGATCCATTAGTGAGCTCTAAAGGTTAAATATCCATATGGATCTCATATCAACATGTTTTCACTGAATATCACCAATATATCCAAGCTCTCATTGTTTTTTAGGAGGAATTCTAAAACCAAATTCTAGCTCTTTTTCATGGTTCTCCCTGAATTGTTCCCCATACATAACTGTTAATTGCATTTATATAATCTAAACTGTTCCATCATTCTCTTATTTAAAACTTCCTAATAGATGTCGATTACATTTTGAACGGTATCTACTTGCTTGCCATGAATGAGCAACTGTCACTTTTCCTACCTCTCTGTGTAGCTAAACACTCAAGCTAAATTCCTTATGTGTTTAAAGAAAGAGCAGTATATTTTGAGATTAGTTGTTTGTCAGTTGCTTCATTTGCTATTATTTTCTCCCATTCAGAAGGCTGTTTTTTCACTTTGCTTATATTTTCCTTTGTTGTGCACAAGCTTTTAATTTTAATTAGATCCCATTTGTTTATTTTTGCTTTAATTTCCAGAATTCTGGGGGGTGGATCATAGAGGATCCTGCTGTGATTTATGTCGGAGAGTGTTTTGCCTATGTTCTCCTCTAGGAGTTTTATAGTTTCTGGTCTTACATTTAGATCTTTAATCCATTTTGAGTTTATTTTTGTGTGTGGTGTTAGAAAGTGATCTAGTTTCATTCTTTTACA